>MCGN01000012.1:600000-1091825 GCA_002105135.1 Syncephalastrum racemosum
ATGAGTCATACATGCATGTATTCTGAATAACGCGCCAATGTCTCACCTCGAGCGAAAGGGAGTCGGCCTTTTCGGCACGAGCGACAGACTCAGCCTTGGTGTACTTGTACACGAGGTTCACGTCCTTGTTGTTCTCCGGCAGACGAAGGGTTGCCATTAAAGAAGAAGAATAGAATAAGATAGTACGCTCTCTTTTTGACGTTACTGCCCTTAGCTCTATCCCTTCTCTCCCACAAATCCGATCATGTGGCTTGGCTCTCAGCGATCGACACCTATCCAAAATGTCGAAATGGACCTAATATGTACTCATTATGCGTCATGCGGCACGCGGCAGCTCTTGCCTATATAATGACCACACTCTATGACTCAATAAATGGGTACGGTATCTTTTAAGAGGTAATAAAAATTGTCAACATTTGATCTTCCCATTGGTGCTAACCGTCAAGATAGCATATTGGTGCAAACAGCAAGTAAGTCCGCATATATGTAATCCCCCTCTGCTGACGAGGATACGGGGAGGTAAGCACACAGATGCAATACGGCACTGACGACAAGAAAATCCATAAAGACGAACATATGCAAGCTGTCAGTATGTGCTCGGTTCAAGCGCCGCTACCTAGCAACCTATTCACGCTCATATTACCGATTCCTACAAAAGTCATAGACGTTCAATAACATCCAAGCGCCTAGTATTGCCATGATAGACAGATTTGAACATGAGCTACCAGAAAACTGTCTATATTTGCAAAGATAGGGTCATTGAAACATGTCGTGAGTAGCACCATGGCCGTGCATGCGGTTCGTTCGATCAGGGAAAACAGAAGAAATAGGTTGGTCATTCCACAAACGTCGTTTTTTTTACATATATAAAGTTGGGGTTCTACACGTGGATGGGATCTAGCGGTAAGGGTGGTCGGCCTGCAAGTTTCTATAATCACAAAGACGAATGAATATCCTGCATCATGTTTTCATATCATTAAATACGTACCTCTGGATCTCGACTTCCCACTTGTCACCATTGGCAAGGAGCTTCTCCTTGTTGTACAAAAGCTCCTCGTGGGTCTCGGTGATATATTCGTAGTTGGCGGTCTCGACAATGGCATCCACTGAAAAAATAAAAGTTACAAGGAAGATAAGTACAAAATGATATAAGCCCAACTCGGGATAAAATATGATATCGAAATAATTACCAGGGCAAGCTTCCTGACAGAAACCACAGTAGATGCACTTGGTCATATCGATATCGTAACGAGTCGTGCGACGCGAGCCATCCTCTCTGGGCTCGGCTTCGATGGTGATGGCCTGAGCAGGGCAGATGGCCTCACAGAGTTTGCAGGCAATGCAGCGTTCTTCACCAGTGGGGTAACGACGGAGGGCGTGCTCACCACGGAAACGGGGCGAGAGAGGACCCTTCTCCCACGGGTAAAAGATGGTGTAGGGCGCACGGAAGAATTGCTCAAGGACAATCCACATGCCGCGCATCATTTCCGTAAACAGTAGCGTGTGTGCTGCGACATCGAGCACCTTGGGGTTGTACTCCCGATGGGGCTGCATGTTTTGGTGCTGAGGATGAGGTTCCACGGGAGAGGCGTGCAATCGCATGGGGGTGTGGCTGAACCGAGCCACTTGCATGGGCGCAACCACGAAACGAGCCGTCGCTGCCGGGGCTATTATTGCAATAATACAAAGGAATGGCAAATGTTGAATATATATGGATAGATAGATATATATATGTCTACAATGACAGGGTCATATTGAGGAGCTTACTGGCAAGGAAAGCGCGAGTCGCGGGCGTAGCACGTGCCATCGCCAGAGAACTGGCAAGTCTCAGAGAGTTCATTATGGCAGAGAGTGGGGGGGAGGGTAAGAATTAAAGACGGGGTGGACGATGAAAGGCGCCTGCTCTTTTCTTTAAACTGACCTTGACTTGCCTCTTTGTCTGTGTATCTCCCCACCCATGTTGACGTCACCAAAATTTATTTTGAGTGGCTTTCGGGCAAGGCTCCTTCCTATAGATTGTGTTCCATTGAATAAAATAGCCATATTCTGCTAATTGAATACACATAGTCATCCCACTGGGTGGGTTCTATACGATACGCATATATTGGAACAGGACCATAGGATATAACACCTTTACTGTGCGCAGTAAAGTAGACATTTCCACGGCGACCGGCACCCATCAATCTTTAGTAACATGGTAACCTCCCGATTTATTATGGCTACTATCCCTATGTATTCTTGTATAATAATGGAGCGTAAATATAAAAAAAAGAAGAAGGCAGATTATTTCCATATAACATATACTTCTTTGATATTCGGCATATATAGCAGATAGGCTATATGGTTGCAGGAGGTAGAGATTATAGAGAGCGGCGCCTTGTGTGACGGTGAATTTCCAACTGGAGGGCCAGTGGCTTGCCTGGGGGACAATGTGTCAACTTCCGGTTACTTGACCCTCTTTTTCAACACAGACAACGCACACACACACATATATAATGCTGGCATTACGGCGGTCGTTTGCTGGTCTGCGCATCCAGCCAGGAGGTATACAATGATAGAAACACTTTCCGACTTGTTACTTACTTGAGATGTGCAGCCGTTGCCTCGAGACGTTTGTATGCAACCGTGGAAAGTAACGACAAGAAACAGCACCTGCGTGCGGGCCTGACCCCGGCTCATGTACCACAGCTCGACAAAATCGACTCGATCCTCGACTTTGACGATAGCCATCCCAAAGACCTGGACATGCCCAAACGGTACCCATCCCACCGCCCTGTCGAAGTCGCACTCAACACCGTGAGCAACTTTGTCGATTCACCCCTCCCCGTGTCCGAGCAGACCCGCCTCATGAAGAAGGCACTTGTTGTCAAGCGTGTCGTCAACATGAACGGTAAGGGCAAGCAGCCCTCGATGTATGCGCTGGTTGTGGTGGGCAACGGTAACGGTCTGGCTGGCTATGGCGAAGGCAAGGACGAGGAAGCCTCGCGTGCCACCTTCAAGGCCACCTCGCGCGCCATCAAAAACCTGCGCTACTTTGAACGTTACGACGACCGCACGATTCCGATGGATATCGCACACAAGTTCCACGCCACCCGCCTCGAGCTGCGAAGTCGGCCGCCTGGATTTGGCTGCCGCGCCAACCACTATATCCACGAGATCGCGCAGTGCATCGGCATCAAGGATCTCTCCGGCAAGGTCCGTGGCTCAAGGAAACCCATGAACGTCATCAAGGCCACCTTTGAGGCCCTCACCGATCAAAGACAGCCCGTCGATATCGCTCGTATGCGTGGCAAGAAACTGGCTGATGTCCAAAACACCTACTTTGGTGGTGCCAATAAATAGACAAACTCTGTTATATGTATAATAAAGAAAAACGAAACAAAAATAGAGAGTACCCGTGGTATCATTTGTATGTATAATTAGGTTATAAATATGATATGATATGATATATGTATATAAGTATGTCAGGTGGTAAGCATGTAAACTGGGACAGAAGAAACAAAAAGACAAGTCGTGGTGTGTGTGTTTGTGTATGTGTGTGCGTGTGTGCTTGTGTGCTTGCGTGCGTATATGTGTTTTCTGTTTGTGGTACATAGGGCAACAAAAAAAAAGGCGATAGCAACAAAAAGGAAAGAGGTCAGATATGGACATGTGCAATTGGGGAGAAAAAGCAGAATGAACCGAGCAACGGCAATGTATGCTATATTATATACAATGAGAGGCGGGAAGGAGGCAATGGATCGAAGGCAGGCGATACCGATGGACATCCTTGTAAAGTTCCGCCACAGGAGGGAGAAGTGGGGGAGGTGGAGGCGAATTGGGCTGATCGTCGCCGCTACTCGAGCTAGTGTCGTCATTCTGCGTATAAAACAGAGCCAGGGGCGTCTTTTCAGGGTCATCCCGCTGTGAGAGCCGGATACCATGGCATTTGGCAATGTGGCGCGTGAGCTGGCCGCGCCGCCAGAACGACTTGTAGCATTCCGGTGCAGGACACTGATAGAGACGCGCCTCCGCTTGTTTTCGTGTCATGTCCCGGACGGGCGAAGGGGAGGGTAAGCGAGAGGCTCCTGGAGACGAAGCCGGCGAAGACGCAGTCGAGAGGGGTTGTGTCATGAAGCGCAAGATGGAACAATGTTGCTGCTGCCGAAGGTAGGCCTCTTCGTCGTCAGGGGAACGTGAATGGCACACGCGCCGTGGCTTCTGCTTGCGGTGGAGGAGCACAGAGGGGGGCGAGACGTGCACGCGAATGTGCCGGCTCAGCTCGTCTGACCGTGCAAATCGCTTGTCGCAGTGTGGATACGTGCACGCGTGTGGTTTTTCGCCCGTATGAGTGCGGACATGCCGTACCTTGTGCTCGAGCCGGTAGAACGATTTGCAGCAATAGTCGCATTTGTATGGGCGTTGATGGGCTACGCGTGGATCGACATAGAGGATGGGGTCGTCCACCGCCGCTGCCGTCGCCATATTCGGTGTATGACCGTGGAGAGATGTAGAATATTCTGGATACATGTATGCGTATAGATCAAAGAAATTGAAATCACTGAATGGAAAAGCAACAGAAGCAGTAAAATAGAAGAGTGAAGAACAATTGAAAACGGTCACAATGAAGAGGTAAGAAGAGGTAGAGAAGATGGATACCTAAGGAACAAAAAAAAAAAAAAAAAAAAGACAAATGGTTTCAATCCGTTTGCTTAAATGCATTTCGGGTGTAAGAAGGGTACTGTAATTTATTTATGTAGGGCCAAACCTTTTTTCTATTCCGTGTCACCCACACACGACAACAACGACGTACCCACTTGCCCGCCCGCCCTTTGGGCGCGCAGCAGCAGGACGTCGGCTTGCTGTGTGCGTGTGCCTCGCGATCGTACTTTTGGTACTCCGGCTGAGCTTTATGCACATCATGATGGAATTTACGACTGGTGTTGTTACCCCAAAGCTTATTTACCCACCCTCAATCCCCACATATTCTTTACTCTAGCGGGTCCCCTTCTTGATTTTTCTTCTCATCTCAACTGACCTTCAGCCGCGCCGCCCTCCTACTACCTCCGCTCTTCCCCCCCCCCCTCTCTTCTTCCTCCGAGTCCCCCGCCCCTTATCCCCACACACACCCTATTTTCTTTTTTTTTCTTTTGCGATACTCTACTACTGCATACGTTTCAGAATTTATTTTGGCCTTATTTTCACGTCTGCTCGTCCTATGATCCTGTTCATCCTCAGTACCTCTCACAGAGATACATCACACACACACCATACCATACATATAAGAATACATAGACAAGCTTCTTGTATATAGACTAAGTCAAAGTAGTCGTATCACAGCATAGAGTTACATAGATGGACACAGCATGTGGGGTACATTACAATTTTTTTTATGTTGCGTACCTACTTTCGGTTCTGCCGGCCACATCTGGGGCGCACTGACCCCCCAAGTCCGACCGCCCTCACCATGTCAGTTCTGTATATGATAAATGTGGTAATACCGGGCCTACTTTTGGCTATAGCATCCTGATAAAACGGTAAAAGAAGAATCGGCTTTTTTCTCTTGATCGGGTCTGTCCGGTACTACCGAAAGAAGCCATTCCCTGTTTGTATGCTGTAAACGGCAAATCAACTGTCTTTGTGTCACATGTTCATCATCCCCTCTTTCGGACCCCCCGCTCTCTGTCGCTCACTCTGTGCGTATCATGTCGGCCGTCGTGGCGCACACACACACGCACATGCGCACATACGCATACACGCAAACACACCACTTCTCGAATGTCAGATCATCTGTCTTGCCTCTTCCTTTTTGGCTCTACACTACTCTGCATAAATAAATTCGGAAGCGTGATATCCTTTTCGTTTCGTTGTACATACATCCGCGGGCGCCCCACAGCGAACTGACCGACCTCATCTTATGAACGTGTGAACCGATGTGTGGCACTGGTGGGCTGCGTACAAAAAAAAACATCAAAATGGGGATGAGACGATCGGGTGCGATACTAAAAGACGTGCGGTATATATCACCAGGCTGCATCCGTGTATAGGGTATATCCACCAAGTCGAAACCTTACTTTCGGCCCTGAAACAGTCTAGCAAAACGCCTTGATCGGGAAAACCCGCCACCGCCTAAAAACAGAAAGAAAAAATGGTCCCTGGAACCCTTTCGACTGACAGGTGAGTTGCATCATGGGCTTGCGCAACGCTCATGTTTCTTTTTACGGCGTGTCCAACCTCCGGAGCGCTTTCGTGTGAACATAAACAAAGGAAGAAGATCAGGCTCACGCCAATCAGTTCCCTACATGATCTCATTTTTACTTTTCCTGCATTCCAGAAGATACGACATGTTCTATGTTGGAACACTGAAAATTCAAAGTAGTATAATAGAGTGACACCGTATGTATGCCTATCAACGCCATCTCACTAACATGCAGCATGCATGCACGTTAGTAGGCCGCGCAAAAAGAAAAAGAAAAATATTCTGTAATTATGTCCGCTTACTTTATGGTGGCACAATGGGGTGCCATATTCTATGAGACGACACGGCATCTGAGGGCCCTTGTTTTGGTTCATCAAACTCTTGCCATAAATGCTGATCGTGTAGTGCCTGGATATCAGTGGCATCAGCAACAGATAAGAAAGACAAGGTCAGCCTATCAATGTACCTGGGCACTGAACTGTGCTGAGTCTAAACGTTACTAAGGATTGTCTTTTTGCGCAAATTTCGACAATTACGGACATTGGAGTGGGACACTCACAGAGATACTGTGTATCGGGCTTATGCATATCGCTGAGTTTGTTTTGCTGCTTTTGCTTTCTCCCAAAACCTGGAAAGAAGTCTCGATAACCTCAACTGGATTTCTGCAGCAGCACATGCATAAGTATGCGCGTTTCATCGTACTGCATATACATATCACAATATTATGAAATACGCTCAAACTAGAGAGGGTCCTGGGCAAGTGTTGACACCCGCCTGAATAGAAATGGTTGTCTGTATCTGATACTTTGCCGCGACCACATAGCGTATTTTTGGCAAGTGATGTATACAAGTATCTGCTTGCGACGGTTGAGTTCTTGAACAGAACTCATCTGGTTTGAGGGAGCCTTACCGACTTCCGCACGAAGGACCAAATCGTAACGCGGTTCGTGGCCTGTTTTTAAGAGACGAGATCAAACCATCACTGGCATATACAGATTGGATTGCCGCCTCGAAGAAGCTTGAGCGCTCGCGTGCGGCCATTTTACGGCGGCTTATTCTGGCATATAAAGGATTCCTGAAACCTACAGCGGGACAAATTGTGGGCAAGCTGGAAAAAAGAAGTACGGGGAAGTGACTCACAAAAGCAATATGACGACACATCAATGTGCCGCCCAGCTTTTCATTATTTGTGCTATACGTTCTACAAGTTAGTACTTTCGGATCATAAGCACTAATCTGCATATGCATGGATAGCAAAAAGAAATATTAGGATTTGTCGTGATTTAATATGCACACAACGATAAACGAACATGAACAGCATGATAACCAATAACGTGGGAGATATACTCATGGGCACAGCGATCTTCCAGTGCTCGCTCGTTAATCTGTGCTTCAAAGCCGGGAATGTGCTACATTCATCGTTTCCATTTCATATAAACGATCCCGGTATTCCGTGCCATACTTAACGAGACCGTTTGCGCGTATATACGTATAATTTTTGATATAGACCGCTTTACAAAGTCATGCTAAGCAAGATCAAAATAGCCAACCATCTCTTTTCTCACCAGAGGAAATTTATGAGCACTGCACGTTATTACTTATCTTTAGCAGTAAGAGCTGCTTTTTTGTCAATTGAATCAGTCATGATTGTTATCTTCTATGCAATGCAGGCGAAGTTCCCTCTTTTTTCTTGCGCTATTTTCTTGCACTATTTCTCTTGGGAACTTTCAACTGTAGAAGGAATGCGGTATGCTAAAGGGACAGACATTTATTATTAACGCAGAGCACGGCTGACATGTATAAACATTTAAGGCGTTAACTCTCATCAGCAGTCATATAAACTTTCTGATACGCGTTTTCTGTGCAACTATGGTAACTTTCATATAGCCAGCCCTTCGGCGTGATTTTTCTCTCGGTCAGCTCCGCCTGCTTGTGTCTTCCTTTGGGGAGAAGGTCGACAAGGCACTTATGCAGAAGGGAACTGCCAGCAAATTTTAAATTTATGCGCCATAAAATTCTGGCGTCCACTGCCAAACCGGAGCTGTGTTCCGTTTCCAACTTCCAAACGTCGCCATTAGACACCCTGGTCCGTCTATGCTTGGGGCGTTTCCCAGGTGGTCAATTCCGATAATGTCATTAATCTGTCGTCGACAACTAAGCGTGAAATTCAAGAGGTCTAAATATGCCACAGTTCATGACGGTCCTCCTGCTCCTGGCGCCGACCAGCTCTTTATTTTGTTACACCCCCTTGAGGCTCTCTCTTTGAGCCCCCTGCCTAGCGTAGGTCGTGTTGCCGATCCCTAGATCGCTGGCACAATTAGGAGGGGGCGTCTCTCTGACCTCACAAATATTGCAATATGCTCTACAACAGCAAAGATAGGAAAGCAGTGTTATACCCATATCTTTGACGTTCTTGCCTGGATAAAGTGTGTGCGGTTCAAGCCTTTTGTCTGCTATGCACCATTAATTGGTAATCCATTTTACTATGCCCCCGACTCCGCAATCCAAACCATCAGTAACATCGAATAACTATCCTGATGCACCATTCCTGCACCCGTGACATTCCAGTTAGTATCTATTCGCTCTTATCCGTTCAAGCGAATCTGGGGATATATAGTATCAAATACGCAATCGTTCACAAGACCGATACATGAGCGCTGTGTATGTACATCGGTCGCTCTCCGTATTATTAAGTTTCATTTTCTATTCTTTTTAGGAGTGCGCGAAAAACGCGAACACGCAGCATTGATCGGACCGGAAAGTCTATAAAAGCTCGTCAAACGTTTCTTTCTGAAAGTATACACTACGTCAACAGTATTTATCATGCATTCCATCCTCTTTATTTCATGCACGGCTTCCACACTACCTTGCTTATACCTTGCTTAGCGACGTTATTTCTAGTATAGTCACCAGAACGTGTAACGTTAGATGAGGCACAGCGCATTAAGTCAGTAATCCAAACAAGCTATACGTACCCATCAGCAGTCGTGCGATAATCACACTTGTAGTGCGTGGTACAGAGCCCTTCTGTAGTGCTGCTGTTTTGGGCCGTCTTCCTTTTGGTCGGCGATGCTGTCCTATAACCTTTCAATGGATATTCCCATCCATGTACTGCATTTGTGTTTGTTTGAGCAATTCGAACGACATGCATTTTCGCTGTAACTATAGCAGCATGCCAAAAGTTTGCGTGCGCATATGTGTATAAATGTATGGAGGTCCTTTAGTATCGTGATCAATGAAGCCACCGGCAGAGCCCCGGATGGAATGAGTAGGACCAAGGATGTAAATATCGTCCTTTCTCGTGGATGCGACGGATATCATCATAAAAAACAGATCGATCATTCTGTAAGGAAGCGACTAAAGACATGCTTATGAAATGCGCTTTATAAAGTGGCATAGGTGCAACAGCTTCTTTTCATCACCACAGAATGGTTTGCATACTGAATAGTAGTATATGACTGTGGTATTTATTGTGGCTATTACAGAACGGAAAAAGACAGAGTTTTCTCTTATATTTGAAGAGGTCAACTAGGTCAAATAAAATGGACCGTGGTATTCACTCACTTAAGTATGAGTAGAGGTATAGGGATGTTTCTGTCATAGCGCATTTCAAAACGTAGTATGGAAGGACGAAAGGAGCGCCATACTCAGTCAGCAATAAATAAATGGGACTATCATACTGGATGACGGGGTTCGAATTGGCAAGACGTAAGCGGGTGAAGAGACGACATTACGCGTATTTCACTCTTCTCTCCAGGCACACGCAAACACACATCTCGTCACCATGGTACCATTCGCTCTACAGTAATAATAATATATCTAAATATGTACTGTCTAGTCTATTATGCACTATAACGGCGGCTCTGTAGTCGCCATGGTCGGAAAAGAATGCGTCGCGATCGCGGCCGACAAACGTCTCGGCCAGCAATTCATGACAGTATCCACCGATTTCCAAAAGATCTTCCAGAGCACCGAAAAGTCCTTTATCGGTCTGCCCGGTCTTGCCACAGACGTCTTGACCCTGTAAGCAGACAGAATAAGGGAAAAGAAACATTAATGTCGTTGGAGTCATTGACATGTTTCGTTCCTTAGGGCCGAACGTTTCCGATTCAAGATCAACATGTACAAGATGCGTGAGGAACGCGACATTGAACCAAAAACGCTTGCACACATGGTCTCTTCCACGTTATACGAACGACGGTAAGAGAGAGAAAAAGAGAAAGAGAGGAACCAAAGACAGTTAGGTGGCATGATACTCATATTTGCGCTTGGCAGATTCGGACCCTATTTCGTTGAGCCGGTGGTAGCAGGTCTCGGCAAGGACAATAAGCCGTTTATCTGCTCCATGGATTTAATTGGATGTATCAACTTTGCCAAAGACTTTGTTGTGAGCGGCACAGCTGGTCCTAACCTCTACGGCATGTGCGAATCTGTCTGGGAACCCGATCTCGAGCCTGAGGATCTTTTCGAGACCATTTCACAAGCCTTATTGAATGCTCAGGATAGAGATGCTCTCTCCGGATGGGGTGCTGTTGTTCACATCATGTAAGTACTTGTTTTCTATGTGGCGATGGTCCTGCTCACCTAGTCTATATAGTACCAAGGATAAAATCATTACACGATCGCTCAAGGGTCGACAGGTATGTCATTTTGCATTTCCACTTCAAGCGATACTAAAAATATCCTCTTTTTTTCATAGGATTAACCGCGCATTTATATCAATAAACCTATGAATTGAAAAATCAGATTATAGATTCGATGTTATGGACGGGCACGACACACACGACCAACGACTCATACGAGGGACGAATAACATAGGGTACGGCGTCACGTATTTTAGCACCAGGAGATATTTTACCAAAAGTACATGAGCAATTTATTGTACACGTCATTTCGAACGACGGCCGAGACAAATACAAAGAATGAGGAAGAGAAAAAAGATGGGAAAAGAAGTTACATGGTGTATGCAAGGTATATATGTACACTATAGACATCGATACAAACAAGTGGGATAAAAATAGACAGAGAAACACATCATTACGCGCGCGAGCCTTGAGCAAACGACTGCGGTGTCTCGCGAAGGAAAGAGGAAGCCGGATCCTCGCGGGCTTGTGTGAACTTTTGGGCAGGCAGCTCGTACCGGATGTCCAATTCCGTCAAGATATCCTTGAGCGCGACCATAAACATGGTTCGCCGTTGGAAGCGCAGACCGAGATCCTGCCAGTTGCCCTTGTGAGGCAGCCATGCGGTCAGGATGATTTGATTGACGTCCACAATATCGGTCACACGCAGATCCGAGCCTGGCGCAAAGTCACGGGTCTTGCTGTCGACCCAGGCGCGGACGCGGTCCTGGAGTTCGCGCAATTTTTCCGTCGAGGTACGGAAATCGATATTGAACACGATCGACTCGCCCATGGAGCCGGAGCGTCGGACGTTCGTGATGAGCTTGGTCATGAGAACGGTCGTGGGCGCGTACACCTGCTGGCCATCACCCCGGATAAACACGGTGCCCATGATGCCCAGGTTGTGGACGAGAAGGAACTGGTCGTCAATGATCACGTAGTCGCCAGCGTCGTAAGGGTGGGTCACAAACAGAAACAGGGTACTGTCGAATGTGTTCTTGCACGTGTTGCCAAACACAAAGGTGAGCGCCACCAGACAGGATCCGAGCGGCACGAGCGACTGCCATACGTCGACGTGGAAAACCGCAAGAGAGATAAACACAGTGGCGAGGATCGAAACGATCAGCAGCATTGCGTCAATTTTGCCCAGGGCCTGGCTCGTATCGCGCATGGATTGCGCCAGGGCCTTGCGCTCGCGATAGATCTGGATTACCGTATCGCGGAACTCACGTCTGCTCAAATTACCGTTGCCATCCTTGTCAAAGACGTTGAATGCGGCTTCGGCCTCTTCGCGTTTGGCAAAATATCTGAAGAATTGCTCTTTCTCGAGGTATTTTTCGTCTGGACCAGCAAGTGAGTAGAACAGCTTGCGTGCGACCTTTTTCGCAAACTCGTTCGAATTGATATCGACCTTGTCCCGGTTGATCCGGCTCCGGGCTTGCGGTTGGTCGGTCAGGACAATGTCATGGAGCTTCTTCTGCAGCTGGCCAAACAGTTGCTTGTCGCCGGTGTTGCGGGGCGTGGAGCCCCGGGAGGACGGCGGTGTTGTATTGTATTCTTGCTGTAAATTGTTATTCGACCGGCGATTGCGTAGCAAACCTGACGACGACATTGTCGGTTCGTGGTGCTTGACTTCGGATTGGCTCAGCGCATCCAAGACTGAGTAATTATCGTGTGAGTTTCGACATGTCTAATTATACACAATTATTTGGTACATACTTTTCAGTGCATATCGATTCTCTCGGAGGCGGGTATCAAATGCAAACCGGTTGAATCTCGTGGCTATTGTATACTTTGTTGGTCTTCCGAATCCCTGTGATACGAACTGTGTTCCTTACCAATGATCTGGATAATAGTTTTTTGTACCAGCAGAAAACAGCATGCCACAAAGACACAAGCAAACGCCTTGAAAACGTATCCCGAGTACCCTTGATCTTTGACAGACTAAAATAATATAGTAAAGGTATGAATGGACTGCCATGGTAGTAAAGTAACAGAAAAAAAGAGGCAGAAAAATATTAAGCATTTTTCAACTTACGTCAAAAGGGTAATCCGTCAGGAAAGCCCAGCAGCCCCAATTGAAGGCAGACACAATCACAAGGCCGATATACCGTCGCAGCGTCATGTAGTACTATTGGCCCAGAATGTTTGTCACACATTGCCGCATTTGCCCATTTACAAAAAAACTTACCTCCATGTGGGATTTGACGCGCTCGGACCGCCGGCCCTTGAAAATCTTTGTCCAGAGTGAAACCACCGACGGGACGAGTTCAACGACCATGGTTGTCAGCCAAAAGATATGCCACAGCGCAGCAGCCCAGTACATCCAGCACTGCACATTCGACCGCACATTTTTAAAGCCGGGCTGCGCCTTTTCTTCATCGCTCGGGCGAGGGAAATAAGCGTAAAAACAGATGGCGATCGTGATAAAGACGCCCGAACCCAGGACGGCAATAATCAGGCGCTTCATGAACGGCGACAGGTACGCCCAGCAACAGCAGTAGCGTCGCCGCCGTCGGATCGCAGCTGTGATGCGTTGTCGTGTGGTCGGTCGTCGCTTAGGCTGGTCCGGGTCGGCGTCCCAGTCGAAATCCTCGTCGTCATCTTCTTCGATACGTTCTTCGGTGACAGCAGGTTCTGGGGCCTTTTCATCGAGGTGAGCTTCCATGTTGTTGTCCCACGACGGATCGACTTGGGAGGCGGACGAGCGCCAAAAGTAGTCGTCCCCTCCCTGTTCACTCGACGGCGTCATGTCCACCAAGTGGTGGCCATCGAGTTCCTGGCGCACAGGCATGGGGCTCGCATCTATACAAGGTTTGCATGATTGTTATGAATTTGTGTTGCCATGCTATGTCTATTGTGTGTGCTAGGTAGGACATATATGTACCTTGAAGGAGGCCGCCCTCGTCTTCGTCCTTTTCCTTGATGCGGACCGATTTTTTCATGACAAAGGGAAGAAAGAAAGTGAAATAAAGAAGTAGAGCGGGTCGGTCTGCAAAATATGGAACAAGGTGAATTGCTTTGAAACCATTTTAAATGGTTCTTGATAAAAAAAAGTCCTCTTTGCCTCCGGACGCGGAGATGCAATCGCTCGATCAGGGTCGAACTGGGGCGGTCTGGACAACCACTTTTTTGTTGCCTAGGCAGCCATGACTGCTAAATTTAGAGGCGGAGTCTTCAGAATTTTCGCGTCTTCCTTTCCAAGATGTCAACTATTTTTCATTTCTCATAGGGCTTCTTGGGATCGGCCCACGCAAAAATGAGGGCCTAGACGCATGAAAGCCAAGAAAGTTTCTAGTCGCGATTTTCTTCCTATTTTTTCTATCTTCATAGGTCCCTCTGTCCACCTAAAAAAAAAAGAATCTTTGACTAGTACTCTTTGGAGGATGAAGTTGATGGACTATTTCATATGTGGTTTGCGTTTGTGTATGTGTGTTTGCATTCTTTGATCTCATAAGCCGGGGTCCACCCCCTTGCGTATATGTGATGGATATTTGGCACCCCACGGAAGGGTAATGATCATTAGATAAAGAGCCATCTCGCCATGGAAATCCGTCTAACAAAATAAACTTGTCGTCGCTGTCTTCTTTTTCTTGCACGTCCATGCAGGCAGTTGACTTGCTCCCGTTTGCTAACGTCTTTTCAGTATGTGTATGCGTTCAAATTTGTTTTATTATGCAATTGTTTCCATCGGAGTGCATAAGGAATAAACATACCAAACAATGCATGAAAACCCTTACCTTTCCCGTTTTTATTTTCTTCCCACCAAATTTTTTCTTTATTCACCCTTTCACCTACGCTACCCACCTCATCACACCGGCCAGCAAATAGTATCGAAAAGCCATGGCAGAGACAGAGACTTTCTCCTTCCAGGCTGAGATCTCTCAGCTGATGAGCTTGATCATCAACACCTTCTATTCCAATAAGGTATGTGACAAGGAATCACATGGTTTTTTATTGAGGTGTTGTCGTACTGACGTGTGTTGTAGGAAATCTTTCTTCGTGAGTTGATCTCCAACGCGTCCGATGCGATTGACAAGGTGCGCTATCAGTCGCTGACCGATCCATCCGTACTCGACTCGGAAAAGGACCTGTTTATCCGCATCACACCCGACCGGCAAAACAACGTGTTGTGTATCCGCGATACAGGTGTCGGCATGACCAAGGCCGATCTGGTCAACAACCTTGGTACAATCGCCAAGTCGGGCACAAAGGCATTCATGGAAGCACTCTCAGCTGGTGCAGACATTTCCATGATTGGTCAGTTTGGTGTCGGTTTTTACTCGGCTTATCTCGTAGCCGATAAAGTCCAGGTCATTACCAAGCACAATGACGACGAGCAGTACATTTGGGAGAGCGCGGCCGGTGGGTCCTTTACAATTACACGGGACGAGACCAACGAACGCCTTGGTCGCGGCACGGAGCTGCGCCTCTTTATGAAGGAAGATCAGCTTGAGTACCTTGAGGAGCGCCGGATCAAGGACGTCGTCAAGAAGCATTCTGAGTTTATTTCGTATCCTATCCAGCTTGTTGTGGAGAAAGAAGTCGAGAAAGAAGTTCCCGACGACGAAGCCAAAGAAGAAGAGTCAGAGGAAAAACCACGCATCGAAGAGGTCAAGGACGAAGATGAAAAAGAAAAGACGAAGAAGATCAAGGAAAAGATCATTGACACCGAGGAACTCAACAAGACCAAGCCGATCTGGACGAGGAATCCAGAGGACGTCAGCCAAGAAGAGTATGCCCAGTTTTACAAATCGCTCACCAACGACTGGGAGGATCAACTTGCAGTCAAGCACTTTTCGGTCGAGGGCCAGCTCGAATTCCGCGCCATCCTGTTTGTTCCCAAGCGTGCCCCGTTTGACCTTTTTGAAGGCAAAAAGAAGCGCAACAACATCAAGCTTTACGTGCGTCGCGTGTTTATCACCGATGACTGCGAGGAACTCATCCCAGAATGGCTCAGCTTTGTCAAGGGTGTCGTCGATTCGGAGGACTTGCCACTCAACATTTCGCGTGAGATGCTCCAGCAAAATAAGATCCTCAAGGTCATTCGCAAGAACCTCGTCAAAAAGTGTCTCGAGATGTTCCAAGAGATCGCAGAGGACAAGGAGAACTTTGACAAGTTTTACGAAGCCTTTTCAAAGAATCTCAAGCTCGGCATCCATGAGGACTCGCAGAACCGCAAGAAGCTGGCCGATCTCCTGCGCTACCCGTCCACAACCTCGGGCGACGAGATGACTTCGCTCAAGGACTATGTCACGCGCATGTCCGAGAAGCAAAAGAACATCTACTACATCACGGGCGAGTCGCGCCAGGCTGTCGAGCACTCGCCCTTCCTCGAAGGCTTCAAGAAGCGCAAGTTTGAGGTCCTCCTCATGACTGACCCTATCGACGAGTACTGCATCCAGCAGCTCAAAGAATACGACGACAAGAAACTGGTCTGCATCACCAAGGAAGGCGTCGAGCTGGAGGAGGACGAAGAGGAGAAGAAGCGGCTCGAGGAGGAAAAGAAGCAGTTTGAGCCACTCTGCCAGGCTATCAAGGAGTCCCTCGGCGAAAAGATTGAAAAGGTCATCATCTCGGATATCCTGACCAGCTCACCGTGCGTCCTCACCACTGGCCAGTTCGGTTGGTCGGCCAACATGGAGCGCATCATGAAGGCTCAGGCCCTGCGTGACTCGAGCATGTCGGCCTACATGGCGTCGAAAAAAACGCTGGAGCTCAACCCGGAGCATCCGATCATCAAGACCTTGAAGTCCAAGTTTGAAGCCGACAGTGGTGATCGTACCGTCAAGGATCTGACGCAACTGCTCTATGAGACCGCGCTGCTCACCTCGGGCTTCTCGCTCGATAACCCGGCGGACTACGCGACGCGCATCTACCGCATGGTCTCGCTCGGCCTCAGCATTGATGATGTGACTGAGGACGATGAACAGATGGAGGCAGCGCCAGAAGCGGCAGGAGCAGCAGCAACAGGAGCACAAGAGTCATCATCCAAGATGGAGGAAGTGGACTAGGTTGTATATATTTTATGAACAATAGGGGGGGAAAAGATGCGTGTGTGTATGGGCCTTTTCAGTCAATTTTTACATTTTGATAAATCTTGCGTACAAACAAATTGGCGGCGGAATGACCGATAAAACCTAAGAGAGAAAAAAGAGGACAGAGACTGAGTGAGGGGATTGCAATCGACACACATAGTTATCCTATCTTACCCAACATGCAAAACATGCCCAGGGCCAATAAGGCGGTATATCCAAAGTAGTAACTTGTCTGAAACATGCCCGTCATCCTGCGTACAAATCCAGCGGGTTGAGTCTTTCTCGCTGGCTTTTTTCTTTCCAATAGTTTTTGATAACTTACTTTGTCTTGGCGAAGAAGTAATATACGGAATACAGGTACACGTAGACAGATGTCGATGCGCATGTCATGAAGCTCAGCCAATGCCTATCCGACATATGAGAAACCTTGTGGGATCCCCCCCCCCATTTTCCATATTTTTCTTGACTTACCACCGGTGATCTTCTGCGTTTAACAAAAAGTAGGTAGCCACGATAGCCACGCACGCGCTGACGATAATCAGGATCAAAAAGACGAGGAACATGAAACCGTAGACGTAATAGATCTTGTAGGTCCAGAAAGACGTAAAGATAAAGTACATTTCGATAAAGATGGAGCCAAACGGCAGAATACCGCCCATGGCCGTGATCATCATCGGCTCAGCCCACCACACTTTTTCTGGGATGGGGCGCGGGATGGGATTCACGCGACAAGGGAAATCGGCGTTTGAGCCCCAGTTGCGTCCGACAATGGCACCCAGCAGCGTCAAGGGGAAACACAAAAAGACCCAGATCGCCAACATCGCAAGCTAACATAAAGTACTTAGCCGTGTCCCGTATACGATATCCCAAAATCTTTTTTTCCCCCACTTACCATAATTGAGAACGCGATCGCTCGAGAGCTAGCGTAGTAGATGGCCACACTGTTGACATAGCCGCCAATGAGCACGATCGCACCGGGCCAGATGCTTGCTGTCAGCAGCACATTGCGCACCCACTCCTTGCCGCCGTAGCGCGCATAGTACCGTGCACTTGTGTAACCCGCGATGCCCGAGGTCAAGGCATACAAAAAGATGGTGGCGGTCAGGATGGTGGCGCGCTCGGCATACAAGTCACCCACGATCGTGTACAGGATCACCACACCGGCCAAGATCACAAGCTGGCTGCCTGTACCCATCAGGGCAGACATGATCATCAGTCGCGGCGGCTGTCGAAACACATCGCCGTGAACCTGCTTCCAGCCATAATCATCACCCAAGTCCCGGTCCTATTCACCAAACCTGTTAGCGACACCTGCCCTTCAGCTGTTCTGAGGGGTTAATACTTGCAAAGTCAGCGAGACCTTCCTCGCGGTCATAGCGCGCATAGTCGCGCTTGATCGTTCGCAGTAGAATCACCGAGACCAGGCCCGTCAGGAACAGGACCATCATGAATGAGCTAAAAATCGACAGCCAGTGCACCTGTTCCAAAAAGTTATGAGGGATCCATTCCGCTACTATCCTGTGTACCTTTTCTTTTTTTTTCTTACCTTGTGCTCGAAAAAGTCGGTCTCGAGGAGGCGTTCGAAACGGTTTTCAAAGGGGGTCGTGGTAGGTGACCATTCAACCGAGTAAGTGAACTCAACGTCAAGCGAGTGGTCGCCCGCATTCAACGGCACCTCGTTGCCATATTGGAGCATAACAGCAATGATCTAGGAAAAGTAGAAAGGGAAAGAGCACCATGAGACATCGACTTCCAATATGATTATATCAAACTCACTCTGTCTTGGTTGTATTCAATGACAAAAGTCTTGTGGGTATAGAGGTAAAAGGTGCGCTGATCATTGCTAACGTCTTCTTGGCTGTCTTGCGTACCGATCGGGCTGCTTACAGGCAGATCGTCTGGAAGGAAAAAAAAAAACAAAAAAAAAGAGCAGGTACACACATTGCACCCAGTGTGAGTTAAAGTCTGCATTCAAAGGCACACAGCACTTACCGACAAACATGGTGAACCAATAATCATTGTCAAGAGCGTATCGCATGACGCGAATATTTTCGCTGTCAAAGGTGCTACGGCATATCGGTGCATGGGTGACAGTTTCTACAACAACAGCCAGCCGGTCAGCCGGTCAGTCAGTCAGTTATTGCAACTCCTGGCATTAGTTTTCAAAAAAAGTGAATGCGTACCGAGAAAGCGAATGGGTATGCCTGAATTAATAAGGTCCATGCCCTGAAGGGCTTCACCCAGAGTTTCGTGATGATGCTCGACGGCAGACGTGCCTCGGCAGAACGGAAGCTGATAATAAGGATACGTCTCTTGGCGATTGTTGAGTGGACCGACTGTGTTCATCCATGCCACGACTTCCTCGCCATGCTCGTACTGGTACATGCATATGTATATATATATATATATTTCGCGTTATATATATATGTATTATTTGGGGTAAAGGCTCATTACCACATGGTTGTGTTCGTCAGCGCGTGAAAAGCCAGACAGGCACAGGAGTATCGCCAAGATAATGGCGGTCGAGAAGTTCATCCGCCAAGGATTCATGGTGACAGTGTGCAAGTAAGAAAAAAGCAGGGAGAGAAAGAGGCTCACACACACAGAAGGAGTTAGAGAGAGGAGTTATATTATGTGTTTGAAAAATACAATAATAGAACAGACTGCAGAATACATACTCTTTCGGCAGCCCACGGCTGGACCCCGACCGCATTCATACATATCATACATATCATACATATCATGGAAACTACTTTGTCATACGACTTGATAATCTCTTAAGCATACATTTTCGTCGTCTACTATATTGTACATCCTGTAGAGTGAGTATTTAGTGCCTAGCGTTCCCCTTTCCTCGTATAACGTTATTTCAGTCATATTCGTACACTGTAATCATTGTGACTTTTCTGCGATATGTTTCTTCATCTCTAATCTATTCACCTTATCCACTCATATCAAACATATGTTCGCATACAGATGCAAATGTCTCTCTTTCATGCTGATTCAGAGGGGTATATAATAACTGAATATTCTGGCTGGAATGATACTAGTTGAAAAAGGAGCTGGACCCATGTTCCGCTAGCTAATATTTCAGGGACCATCGTCCACTTGACTTGCCACATCTTCGATCTGAACATTCTCTCCGTCCGTAAGATGCTCATCGGGCTCGCTAGGTCTCGTTGGCAGCTGTCTTTGCTTTTGATACAATTGCTCCAAAACAGGCCAGCGTGATGCAAACTCAGAGTGCCCAGGGCGGTCTTCAGATGTTAGATGCTTTTCCAGCCGTTTTAGTGATGTAAATACGTGGGCTGAGGTGTCACGAAGCTGCTGAGCCTGCTGTTCCATTTTCTTTACTGAAGAGAAAGGATAAGTTAGTGAAAAGAAGAAGCTTACAGACGTAATGCTCGTACTGTCGTTGGATTTCTCCGTCACAAGACGCGCTTGATTCAGCGCCAACAGGAGGGCTTGGGTTGTTTGTGAGCTTAATTCGTCCACGTACTTTATCCTTTGTAGTAGCAGTCGCTATCATCATTGCGATCCAATACGTGTTAGGAAGGGGAGTTCTTCTTGTCTTTAGATTTTTTTTTTTTTTTTACCTGATCATGGCTGATTTTCCCCAGATGTTTTCGTGTATGGCTTTGTATCTCGCGCATGATCTCTATCAGGGGCTCGGCGGGCACTCGAGGAGACATCAGACTCGTAATAGAATACAAGAATAAGTCCTCTGAACTTACATAAGGCATCCGGCTTTGCCTTGTCTCTTGTAAGTCGACTTGCGAGATGGATACCGAGCAGACTTTCCAGGCCAGAAAATCGCTCTGATGAATCTTTGACGAGAGGCGAAAACTGGAATCAGGTGTCAGTTCACAGTAATGCGAAACACAAGTGTTTTTAAATTGATTTACAGGTTTCAATGCTCGTAAACGTCTGAGCGCTTCATCCTCCTCTTTATCTGTCGTTGCCTCAGTGACTCGAATGATGCCCTGTCAAAAAAAAAAGTAAACGGGGATCATATCAGCCAAAACAGGCCTGACTGCTTGACGCCTTTCACCCTGTATCATGTCCCTACATCACCACCGCTGTTGTCGTCTATATATAAAGGTCAACTAGGGATGGGTGTCTGCTTTCACCAGAATATTATTACCGTCAAGTGCAATGGAGGGAAGTTCATTCTCGGGTCGGCTGTGTGAATCTGTGGTGCTGTCATGGTCCTGTGCATCTTCACTACGATGCGATGCCTCATGCGAAAGGTCTTGGCCCTAAAATAGCATGAGACGCAATGTGAAAGTGAAGAAGCGATGTCATATACCATATTCAAAGCGAGTATGCAGCTGTATAGTAAAGGAGAACACGGCCTGCTGCGTTTGTGCGACGTTCACTTCTTTTTCGTATCTATGCGATATCAGCCAGGATCACTCCCCCCATATTATAGGTATAAATTTGTACGGCTATATGTATGTCTCTCACTGTGGGCAAATATAACTTATTCATCCGCGTATGATGTCGCTCACCTATGCTATTGACACATTCATGCTAAGGTTCCAAGAAAACCGTTTCTCTCATGTTTATCAGAGCAATATTATTGGCCCGGTCGCCCGCGATTTTCACAGTCGACTGCTCGAAGCCAGTGCATTACATTAGAATTCTATTGCGGCATATCTTCCGCTTCGTATCCTCAGTAGAAAATACTTCATCATGATGGAGCTAGGTACACACTGCTATGTACCAGAATTCGGGGAATGCTTTATATAGTCATCTGATTGGGCCATTTCTACTTTGTAAATTACAAGCTCAGCGGGAAGCGGAAAGAGCAGGAAAAGGTCAAGGGCCACTTGTGCCCGTCTTTTTCCAACGCAACATGAATGAAACAGAGGCCGGTCACGGCACTTCTTTATCACCACAATCACCGAAAAGAGACACCATTGCATTACCTAGCAACTCTCCTTCCAAAGCTCAAATCGCTGCAGACAAGACCGGGTCCGACCCTCCCAAGTCAGATGCTCAGGCCCTGATCAACTCCCTGACAGGTAAGAAAAGCAATGCTATAGCATAAACGCGTGACTCATTCTGTATGGCAGCACCTATAGCCTCAGACGAAGCGCCTGCCCGTCAGGAGTCCTCGCCAGAGCAACGCAAGCCCGTGGCGCCAGAACCGGCCGAGGTGAACGTGGCACACAGCTCTGAATCCCAAAAAGAGCAGGAACCAGTCACTCATGCGCAACATGAGTCCAATTCATCACCACCAAAAGAATCCAATAATCAAAAATCAGCACCAGCACCAGCACCAGCACCAGCACCAGCACCCGGTAGCCAGTCAAAGAACGCCATTCCGCCGCCTGCTGCACAGGCGCTCACTAACGATCAGCTCGTTCGCGCCCTCACGTCAGTTACAGCCGCTTCCTCTTCTTCTACACGGACGAATAATACCAACCCACAGCACGCCCACGCAGAGGTGCCCAGCTTGGACGTCATTCGGGCCAACCTCAATACTATCCTATCCGGTACCAACACAAGTACGGGACCTGCTGGTGCCGCAGCGTCTCATCCCGAGGGTACTCGGCGACCGAGCTTAGCGATGAACAAGGAGAGCGTGGCGACTGCATTGCATATGTTGGATCAAGCCATTCGCAACAAGAACATACCGAACGGGTCCAAACAGAACCACACACCTGCAGCCCCTTCTCCGGCATCCGGCCCCAGGATGCCGAGCGTCGTTGTACGGAGTGATGAAGTGTGGCGGGCTGCGAAAGAGCATGAGGAACGGTACCTGGGCATGATCCAGTACGAGCCCGGCAGATTGTTGCCACCCTGTGACGGACAGACCAATTGTATCTTCAAAGTCCATGTCGATAGTCGTCATGTGACATACGATAATAACCAGGTCCAGCAATCCGCCTTGTGGGGCACGGATATTTATACAGACGACTCGGATATTGTTGCCAGTAAGTCAATGAATTGGGGCGTCCCATTGTACGCTTTTGGTTTTATTCATTCTCTCCTCTAGTGTGTATTCATAGCGGCAAGTACCTGCCTAAATTCGTCGAGCCCGACATTGACCCAAAGGATCCCAAGTTCCGACTATTACTGGGTGACGATATATCACCGGTAGAGCAACCTGCTGCGAATCCGCCCAACGACAAAGACTTGATCATCACGGTGCGTATCTTGCCAAAACTCAAGTATTATCAGGGCACCATTCGCAACTATACCCGATCCCGCAACTGGGGTAACCACGATGGCATGAGCTTCTACGTTGAAAATGTAGAACCACGCCAGCCCAAAGAACAAAGAAAATCAACGCACAAGTGCGTAGGACGCCGTGCGCTGAAAGCCAACCCGACTCTGGCTGCAGAATTCAAAACGATCCGCCGTCACCTGAAGCGCAAGTCGCGCAGGTTTCACCTCTCCGATGACGATGAAGAAGGGAGCGAGAACAAACAAAAATCGCGACTGAGGACACGTTCTTCGACTTCATCATGAGCTTTCCCCCCCCCCGCCCACTTCTCCTTTACTACGATACCTTAAACGCCACATACATTGCACACTTTATATTATGTAAATATAAACACGTTCATTTAAGAGCCGTCTTTTCCCAGTTATTGGACCTGTTAATGTCACAAATCAAGGTCATCTCGGTAACCTGTTCCTCTAATACAATAACGACTGCTACGAGCCAATGCTATCGGTGTCGATCACGATGATAGCGATATTGAGCTATGGGATCATTTTACAGCGCAAATTAGCAGTTATCGGTCCAAGACGACTCAATCGAAATAGGCCGAGACCAGTTGGACGAGATACTGGATGACTCACTGCAGAGCGATCAGATATCTATCATTACAGCCGAGGAGCTGCACACAGTCCTCAGCGACACCAGCTCTAAGTCTTTGTCACCTGCCAGTCGGCCCTCGCACGCTCTCACCTACGCCATCCACGCCACCCACGACGCTTTGCGTCTTTGCGTCTACTTGTGGATTTGCCAGGCGTATCCATCGAAGACGTTAAAGTGTCGTTCATTCCTCCTGCTGCAGTCCACATCCATGCAAGACGGCCACGTCGTCTGGAGGACGAAGAAATCATCTTCGATAAGCGTCTGGCCGGCGACCTGGAGAGAATGATCGATGTTTCCGCTCCTGTGGATTACCGCCGCGCGAAGTGCGTCCTTTCCAGTGGTGTGCTGGAAATAACTTTTTGCCCCATAGTCAAGGAGAAGAATTGGCGCTTAGCGCCCAATAAAAATGCACATGCTCATCACTGTGATTGATTGCTCATATTTCCTTGCATCCCGAATAAAAATCAGTCAGGCGCATCAGATTGTTATTGGGTAATTTTTTGGAAACATTAGCTTTGATACTCTAAGCACACAGCAGAAGACTTTCCGACTAAAGTAACATTCACTCACACAGAAACACCCTGGTTGACTTACTAGCGTGGCTACTTATATAATGAGAAGCTCAAGGGACTAGGTACGATCGTTCATGATTTTATCAATGCTGGATGGTCCTTGACTTACACCTACCGAAGTAGTCCATACTGGAAGCGCAGAGCATTTTCGAGGTATCTGAAAGAATAAACCACCTTATAAAGTCAATTATCGCCATTGGAATTGAGTATGGAAAATGCTGGTTGGGGTAGCAGAATACAGAGAGCTTTACTGGCGCAACGACTTGCTTCTAAAAGTTTTTACATAGGAATAGGGCTCAGATGACAGTATTGGTAACGTTAAATGTATTTATTGATCGGCTAACATGAGCTTCCTCGTTTTTGACGCATATCACGCACAATGGATTTAATCGCTACGGCTAGAACGCGAAGAGCTCACGCTACGGCTACGGCTACGGCTGCGGCCACGGCTGCGGCCACGGCTGCCACGAGCGCTGCGGCTGCTCACGCTGACGCTACGGCTAGGCGACCGCCGTCCACGACTGCGGTAAGAGCGACGGTCACGGCCGCGCGACGACACGCTGCTGCTGCTTCGGCTGCTTCGGCTATCGCTGCTGGCGCTTCGTTCACTCGAGGAAGGGCTCGGGCTACGCCGACGACTGCGACGTTCACGACGGCGGTACCGTTCTTCTTCTTCCTCCTCACTCGAGTACGGCGATCGGCTCCGTCTGCGCGTCCGTCGACTGGTGCTGTGCCGTTTGTCCTCGCTGCGGTCCCGTCGCCGACGCTTTCGCTCATTCTCGAGGCGGCGCGCCTCTTGCTCTTCACGCTGGGCCAGACGTTCCAGACGGCGCTGTTCTTGCAATTCCCGGTCAAAGGCTTGGCCTTCGACGTATGTGCTCGATACCCTCAGTGCGTTGCGCATCTTTTGATTCTCACGCTCCTTGGCTTCCGACCGTTGATGTGTCTCGTAGTCTTGCAACCT
This sequence comes from Syncephalastrum racemosum, assembly GCA_002105135.1. Classification (NCBI taxonomy): domain Eukaryota; kingdom Fungi; phylum Mucoromycota; class Mucoromycetes; order Mucorales; family Syncephalastraceae; genus Syncephalastrum; species Syncephalastrum racemosum. Next base: position 625,207 of record MCGN01000012.1, read on the forward strand.
GAGTAGAGAAAAATAAGTCAGGCTTTGTCATGATACAAAGGTGTGCAACCAGATAAGACTTACTTTTTGGCGTCTCTTGGCTGGATCTCATCAATCTGATCTGCCAGTTTCTCTCTCAATCGGCTAACTTGGTTCTCAATCTCGTCTTCGTCAACACTACTTCATGATGAGATCATTCTGACCAACCCGATAAACCGAATGGCACTTACCCATCGTCTTCGAGCGTAATACGAAGCTCCATGCACTTGAGCTCAACAGCACGTTTACGATCATGTTGCAGGATATCTTTGTTGGGTTGGCGGGGTCCTGGTACAGGTGCTTTAAGGTCAAGTGGTTCATCTCGTCTCCGATCGGTAGGTGGAGGACGGACAAAGGACAGATTGCGGACAACATAACCGTTGGTACCTAGTACACTCGTCAATATACCATGTTATACCAGCCCTATGCAGTACTAAACATACCTGAGCCTCTGGGCGTATTCAAACCAATTCCGTTGTACATTGTTGGATGCTTTTGAGGAATAAAAAAAATAAGCCCAAAAATAAAAAAAAGGTCGGCTGCATGCTTTCCCCATTTTGCGGACTCCCATTTTGCCTCCAAGCACATAACGAATAGTCTGCAAGGATACTTTTCCCCACACCAGCAGTTTTCTAGCCAGCCATATTGGGTTTCTTTTCCCGCGCGCGTTTTTATTGTAAAAGTCGAAGAACTTAATCTGTACCTTATCTTTTATATGTCATCTATATGCTCGTATGCAGCCATGCCCTGTATGCCTTGCGCTAGTAAAATATATATTGTAGGGATAGGGATTCAAACCGTCATGACGATACCTCCTTCGGCGGGGACTATTGCCATAACAATAGTGCCCACATAAGGCGGTAACTGGACGGATATACAGTCATATTTATCCATTGAAAGAGTAGTCCTTATGTACGTTATTATGCATTTTCATGTCCTATAGTCTGCTCCGGAGTAGCTGGACCAACCTGTCGTTCCTCTACTGCGGCCCATACACTATCGTGGAAGTCACGTGTACTTGACCCACTGCACCATTATATCATACGTGTGTCGCTGCGAGAAAAAGCAAATTTCCATGGGAGATGCATTTACGGTGTCGCGTACAAGGGGAACGGCCACAACCTTTAGATGTGAGAAACAAAAAAATCCATGTCGGCGGGTTTGATAAGGTGCAGGTTCTTGTATAATGCACATTATATTCGAAGCTTGCAGGAGCGGTTTTTGGATACGTGGGAAGTATGATACTCAGCCAGCAGCACATCTTACCAGAGCTATTTACGGCACGATGTCGCAAGCTCGCGTATTAGACAGAACAAAAGCATATGCGTCGAACTCCTTTTCTCTTTCGATATATTTCGTCAGTCAAAAAGTAACCAGAAATTGGAACGAATATGCTGTATTCTATACGGCGCGCGCATGTCCTGGATCTCATGTAAAGCATAGAAATATCGCTTTTGCATAAGCAGAGCATCTGATGCCATATCCCAGAGGGTCCTTCTTTCGGATGTCAGAACAGGAATACTGCCCTTTTTCCATAGGAAATGGGATTCCAGTACAATAGCTTTTTTTTGGGATCCTCGTTTGGATATTATCGCCTTGCCATATTTCAGCTTAATGCTATAATGATTCGTTGGGAAAGCACTGATTAGACGAAACTGCTGTCTGTGAAAGGTTCCAAATGACAGCGGAAATACCGGGATAATGTAATACATTGTTCCCATATAATATTAGGTTAAATGTATCAGAAACGGAGAGAGGAGTACATCAAAGCAAATATACAATACAAAAAGGAGCAAAAGAGGAGTCTATGTTGATCCGGTATGCCCATTATTCCAAAGGTTCTTCGAGGTGAGGGAAGCGGACGCAATGGCCTTTCCCCCAATATGAGTCGCAGCAGCGTTCAAAGTTGCCGAGATGCGTATACTGGGTAAATATGCAGTGTGTAGCTACGTCCTTGCGTAGGTCGCCGCCTGTGCCGAGACAGCAGTCTTCTGTGTACTCTGGATCGATCTTTTTGCAGTAACAGTCCGCGGCCATAGCGGGTTGTGCCATGGCGAGGAACAGAACGAGGAGGAACAGGGAAAAGCGCGTAAGAGTCTGTGTCTTCATGGAGGGTTCTGACGGAGAAAGAGTAAACGAGAAGAAGAGGAGAATGGATAAAAGAGGATTGCCTCTATATAGGGTCCACAGCCGCTTTGAAAAAAAATAGCAATGTGTTTCATTATTTTCTCCCTAACTCAATCTTAACCCCTTTCGCCATTTTACTTTTACTTCGTGCTTTAATTAGAGCGCATCCTGGGGATCTGCCGGTCTGCAAATATCAGATTTCATTGTGATATGCTATGATGGGCTGCGCAGTTCGTCACAAAGAAGCCTCTCTTCCTTGTTCCCATACACTCGATTACGCTGACGTCGTCCTTGTAGTGCTTTCGTATTCAAAAGGTGCCGCCTTCTGCGGTTGCATACTTTGGCGTTGCTTCACTCAGTGAGCATCCACAGCAGAGGAGGTCATCACACATACGAGACTATGTGACGCAGCTTCTATCATATGCAGCCTGTCCCGAGTCTACGCTCATGGACATGTCCTTGGACAACATACCACCGGCTCACCCTTCGCAAGGATCTCCTGTTTGAATCTTGCATCCAGTACGTCGCACGAGGGTAGGGCGGAGTCACGTCACTGTCAATGCCGCAGCATTCCCCGTCACCAAATCAAACGCGCAGCTTTCAGAGGTACCACCCAGTCAAACGCGCGGCATTCGCACAGCAACATATACATCATGCCGATGCCGCCTCATTATCACGAGCGTAATATCTGCTGCACCTCTTGAATAGAATCGTGTCTAGCTTCTATGCACATGGTGTGTTTCTTACCATGAGAAAGGCGACGACATTGCTTGCATCTTGGATGACGCGTTACCAGCCCGGTTCGAATGATGCCTATTTCGATGCCGTAGCTGCCCTGTAGCAGAATTATGCAAAAAGGAAAGACGCTCGCATACTACGACGTCGATATTCCCAGGTCTGGAAAAGCCAAATGGCATATCAAAGGACGTCGACTGGGGCAAGGTTGCATTGCGCGCCCAACAGGTATGAAACTTTAAATGGCTCGGTGCAGCATCCTCTAACTGTTTTGCACGCGACAAGCTGAAATGTATTCGACCCGATGATGCCGAACTCTCGTGTGGAGCCTCGGTCAGTAGCGGCACCAGCGGTACTAGCAGCGGCAGTGCTGGTCTTTTGACGGCTGCATTTCTTGATGAATTCCGTGAACACTATGGAAGGATGGTGCTAGCATCCAAGTGGAAGCTCTCCACCGGAACGATAGTTGAAGACAAGCTTTTTGAGTTTGGTCTGACCAGCGAACGAGAGCAGTATGTATCCGTCGCTGTATAGAGTGATTTCGGGGGACGATGCTAATGTCTGTTGCAGCGCTGCTCATAGCTTCATTATCAACGTAAGCGATCCTGTCTGGACTGAGCGCTTCACTGCAAGTGAGCTTCAAGAGATCAGCCAGTCCCGCTCGCATCCACTTCCACCCGCATCAGACGCACTGTTGGAAATATCTCAACGGTTTTATCACGCTTGTAACTGTTATCTCATGGCACCCCCTGCGCATCGTTTAACATATTACGTAGGATACCATCGTCACTTGCGAGACAGAACGGGGTTGCTCTTCTCCTGGGAAACACGAGCACTGGTGCATCTAAAAGTGCAGCAATCAGGCTCTCAAATGCGCAGTCATGATGAGGCGTCCAAAGCTCCTTGAACGGACCAGAGTTGCGTAGCGCGTCTAAGAGTGCGGTCAAATATGAGATTTTTGGGTATGTGCCCCCAAAAATAATTGACTATGCCAAGGAATCGCTGAATGACTTTTCCTGTGGTAGGATATGTCCGTTCATAGGCGTTTGCAACCTTACGGGTACTTAGCTTGCGGCTGCCGGAGTGCCGCTACTTGCCATTAATCGATCAGACCGAGGCGGACATCATCCGGAGAGTGTGGACTTTTCTGGACACGGCATTTGACGGCCTGGACGTCGACGTGCGGGCGCCAGTACGCGAGAGGACTGGTTGTGAGCTTTTACCAGTCTATTATGACAGCGGCAAGAAGGGAAGAACTGCGAGCTCACTGCGTCGCAATACGGCATCTATAACCCAGCAAAGCCGTAAAAACATGGGCATCGTGCTGACTTCCTGTTATGGCCGCATTCGACCTTGGATGCGCCGGAGTAGGGAGGAAAGACGGACCAAGGAAAAGCGGGCAGGAAAGAGGTGGTGGAGGGGGGGGGTGTCTGAAGTGCCCCAAGATAATGCGGGATATGATCTGCAGCCTCGGCAAGCAGCATTATCGCAAGTCTCATGATCTTGTGGTCCTTGGATTCATCATGATGGGTAGGCGATTCGAACGTCTGCTCGTGTTCCGTCACTCACAGTTAATCGTAGGACTAAAGCTGAAAACGCTGGTGATGGATCGCCCGTCGCTGTATATCTGCCGCCTGAAAAGTACAGAGCCTTTCTATTTCCCCACCAAGGCTTCTGACTTTGGCGCCAAGTTTGGCAAGCTCCTAGCGACCGTGAGAAGCGTCAAGGAGCATATTAACAATATGCTCCAGATCATCGACGCACCCGAAACCGTCGCCGGCGAACAGCTTGCAGAGCCTGGCAAAAAAGAGCTCCTGCCCTGCCCTACGACTCCCGTCCACCTTTGCAAACGGCGTCGCATCATCGTTGATGACAACTAGCATGCAAATACCATATATACCTCCTCTTGCATATATACCAAATATTCCTGCTCTTGCATATACCGTATATCCTCCTCTTGCGCATATCACTTATCATACATGAATATCCATTTGAGTACACACATCACCAGGGAGTACAGCTGCCATTTAGTCGCTGAGGTCAATCAGAAGTAAAAATGAGAGTAGCATGCTTAGTTGTGGCGAACTTTCAATGAAAGTGGCAAGCATATCTTCGCGGGTGCCCCGTTACGTCACACACCTTGCTTTTCTTCTATATTTACTTCAAGAGACCATCGACATTACAGAAACAGATTACTGGAGGGGGGCGGGTTGCCAAAATGATATGCGGCTCACGCCAAAGTGAGAACGACAACGCGCCTATGTATGAATTACCTGTTGGTCCACGCTGATATTCGAAATTCGTGCTACGGTGAGATGAAAAAAGGTCCCCAAGCGCCCAAGCATTACAAAAAATTCAATATAACTTCTTATTTCGCGAATCTGCAAGAAACACTTTTTTTAAATACAGTAAAGGCATGCACAGCATGTCTCAATTTCTAAACGGCTGCGGTTATAACGAACAGCCATGGCTGGACGAGAAAGGTGTTTTCCTTGACAGAGTTAAAGGGAACACTATATGTAACTCGCTAGTTCGAAAACTTTTCCTCTGCTTGGGATTATATGATGTGAGCAAAACGCGCGCAAGCGCAAATCCAGGCGCAGTCCATTGGTTCTCATGCACAGATCAACTATGACAAAGATTGCGAGGTGGTATATATGCGTGCGATTTATGTCATACAAGGAATTAAGAGTCATAGTAAATTTTGCGCCCAATAATCATGCGTAAAACCAGAGCTCTAAGTAATATCATAGGTTCAATTTCAACACTCGATACCTTTGATGGATGCTCGTGATTTTCTGTCTAGGTCCTATCTAATTAAGAAGCACTATTTTCCCTTGATATAATATTAACAGCACATCAAAAATATCAAAGCATGCCGGATAAAGATTGTCCAATTACATGGTATGACGCACACAAAAGATCCCAACCCTAATCTTGAGAGTGATAAGGGGAACACAGGAAGGATAACTGAGTTTAAAGTGAGTCATGATGTGCCTCTCTTCCAAGCCACGATAGAGCCAGAAAGGAGAGTATATCGGGCATTCTTTTTCCTTGACAGGTCACTCCTTCGTATCTCTTTTAATACTACCTACAAAAAAAATGCCAGGTCTTTACATGTTAGATTATGGTGCCGGCAATGTCCGTAGTCTGGTCAATGCCGTCAACCGCCTTGGCTATGACCTTCAGTTTGTCAAGGACCCTTCTGACATTCTCAAGGCAGACGTAAGTCAAAGGAGACAAGTGTATTAAATAGGATATATATAAACTGAGACTTCCTTTTCTTTTTTGTTTGTGCAGAAACTCATTTTCCCTGGCGTGGGTGCTTTTGGCCATGCCATGGAGGCATTGAACAAAAAGGGCTATTCTGAGCCTCTCAAGGAATACATTGCTTCTGGCCGGCCGTTTATGGGTATCTGTGTGGGTATGCAGACCCTGTTTGAAGGTTCAGAAGAGAGCGACATTCCTGGTCTGGGCGTCATTCCCGGTATCACGAAAGAGTTCAACAAGGAGACCAAGGCGGTGCCTCACATGGGCTGGAACGCAGCTCAGGTCCTGAAAGAGCAGGAGAACACAACCACGGACGAGCAGACGCAGCAACTCATCAACTATGGCATCAACAACGACTCGGTCTACTACTTTGTCCACTCTTACGCTGTTCCCTACTCGCCCGCCCTCAAAGACTGGGTTCTGACTTCCACCCAGTACGGTGATGAGGTCTTTGTCTCGTCTGTCCAGAAGGGCAATGTTTTTGCCACCCAGTTCCACCCCGAAAAGAGTGGTTTTGCGGGTCTGCGAGTCCTGCGCTCCTTCCTGAGTGGCACGGGCGTCGTCAATGACAATGTAATTATCAAGGAACCCGTGCCCCAGCAAAAGTTGACCAAGCGCATTATTGCGTGTCTCGACGTACGAACGAACGACCAAGGCGATCTTGTGGTTACCAAGGGCGACCAATACGACGTACGCGAGAAATCCGACGGTGGTGACGTGCGCAACCTCGGCAAGCCAGTCGAGCTGGCCCGGCGGTACTTTGAAGAGGGTGCCGACGAAGTCACCTTCTTGAACATTACGAGCTTCCGCAACTGTCCGCTCGGTGACCTGCCCATGCTCGAGGTCCTGAAGCGCGCCTCTGAGACGGTGTTTGTGCCGCTTACTATTGGCGGTGGTATCCGCGACGTGACTGACCCGGACGGCACTGTGCACCCTGCCTTTGAGGTCGCTGGCGAGTATTTCCGCTCAGGCGCTGACAAGGTCTCCATCGGCAGTGATGCCGTCTATGCCGCCGAAAAGTACTACGAGAGCGGCCAAAAGAAGGACGGCACAACCGCGATCGAGACGATCGCCAAGGCGTACGGCGCCCAGGCCGTCGTCATCTCTGTCGACCCGCGCCGCGTCTATGTGGCCAACCCATCCGACACCCCGCATCACACCGTCAAGGTCAGCCAGGCCGGCCCGAACGGCGAGCAGTACTGCTGGTACCAGTGCACCGTCAAGGGCGGTCGCGAGGGTCGCGATCTGGACGTGCGCCAGCTTGTCACGGCCTGCGAGGCACTCGGTGCGGGTGAGATCTTGCTCAACTGCATGGACCGCGACGGTACCAACTCTGGCTACGAGCACGAGCTGATTCGTGATGTGCGCGATGCCGTCCGGATCCCTGTGATCGCTTCCTCCGGTGCTGGTAACCCCAAGCACTTTGAGGACGTGTTTAGAGAGACGAACGTCGAGGCCGCTCTGGCAGCGGGTATCTTCCATCGACGCGAGGTCCCGCTTCAGGACGTCAAGAGCCATCTCCTCTCGGTCGGTGTCCAGACCCGACCCGTAGACAATATCCTGTAAAATATATACATTCTATTCTTTTATACATGTATGAACGTCCCGCAACACCAACGCCCCTCCTGCCCCCTTTTTCTTTCCTGCATCATCTTTCCTTCATTCTTTTTCCTCCTCTATAAAGTTCTTTTGCATTGTTCATATAAATATCATGTAAAGTGTGTGTGTGATGGTGTATATTCGTGGCTTTCCTCAGAAGAAAGAAGAAAAAGGGGAGATAAAGAGGAGCCTTACTCTGTCTATTCTAGTTTAACAAGTCGGCAAAGGCACTAGAAGAGGGAATAGAAGTCAATGAAAGTGCCACATGAACCACATCCTCTTTCTGGTTTTTTTTTTCCTTTCATGCAACTTACTCATAAGCAGGCTTTTTGGGTTGAGATGGTGTGGGGTTAGCATTCACAGGCGAAGCAGCCGTCTGTGCGGGGTTGAAGAATTGGCTACCCTGAAGCGTCTTTGGCTCGTTGAAAAAGGAGGACGAGCCTTGGGTAGATGAAGCATCCACAAAGGAACCCCACCCATTTGAATTATGCTGCTGCTGTTGTTGTTGTTGTTGTTGTTGTTGTTGTTGTTGAGGCTGGGCAGGACCGCCAAAGCTGAGGCCAGCAAACTGCTGGAACATGGCATTTTGGTTCGCGTTATTAGCGTTATTAGGAGTGTAGGAGGTAGGCTGGGGCTGTTGCGGTCTGGGTGCGGTATTGTAGAGAGAAAGAATAGATGACTTGACGTCGTCGAGTTTGTTCTTAGATTGGGAAGGCGAGGAGGCGGTTTGGGTGGAGACGGAGGGCGAGGAGGTAGTCGAGCTGAAGAAGTCAGCGCCCTGGAGTTGTTGGGCTGCGCGGGGCGGTCCAGGCGAGGATGCAGCGCTTTGGGTAGGCGAGCCGAGGAAAGCGTCGAGGTTGGCAAACTCGGATGGTTTGGTTTTCGGTGATGCCTGAGCAGTCGGCTTTGAGGCACGCGGTGAGGCAGCAGGAGAAACAGGAGAGGAGGAGGCAGTAGTAGTAGCAGTAGCAGCAACTGCCGCTTTAGGCGACAACTAATTATTCTGTCAGAAAATATATTATGTTTGGGACGATTCCTTTGAAGAACTTACTTCATCCTGACCGCTGCTACTATCCGTCAAGGTTCTGGGGTCAGGAATAGGACCCTTCATGGCCCAGCGTTTGTGTTCGTACTTGGCCCGAATCCACATGTCGATATTGCTTTCCGAGGGTCGCTTGTCTTTTAAGGCGTGCTCCCAGTACTGGTTCGCTTTCTCGTTACCCCAGAGTACCATATTCTCTACTTGATTCGGAATCCACGTATCGAGATCCACCGATTTCACTTGCAGATGGTGTCAGTCGACTCATGATGACACACTCTCTTTTAATAAGGTTTACCTTTGCTGATATGGGTGCCCATTGAACGATGGATGCCGGAGCATCGGATGCAGACAAAGATGCCAAGGTTCCAGGATGCCCAACGGGGATCTATTCAAGCGGGAAAAGTGGTCGGGATGGTGTACAAAATAGAAAGGAAAGTGCAAGAAAGGAAGATGACAAGTACGTACCTTTCTTCTTGCAATCCGCGCAGTACTTGTTGCCTGGCTTCTTCAGGAGCGATTTGAGAATGGTCGCATTCTTTTCATTTTGAGCCTTGTCGGCCGTGCGAGCATATCTCGTCGACATAATTAGAGTTGCGAGAAAGAGACAAAGCGAAGCAAAAATCCCGCTTTCGAGTTTTGATATTTTTAATTGCCTGGTCTGTCCAATTAATATCCTATTCATTATTCCTCTTTTAATATACATCATTATAGCCATTGTGTTAGGTACAATGTTGAAGAATACGTCTCTTTATTTTTAACTTTTCAGAAAAAAAGAACAAAGTCTCACTCACTCTCACGAGTTCAACCTTAATAGACCCCAAATAAAAGGCAACGACATGTCGCCATGGTAATACATCCAAAGTATCAGGAAAGCCAAAGTCGCAAACGCAGCGGGCCGAATCAGACATACCAGAGAGAGTGTGTGTGTGTGTGCAACCTTTATACGCGCAACAAACAATTCACAAGGCTGTGTCGATCCCATGGAGATTGCGTTGTACGCCCTCGGAGGATCATTCTTTTTTGTCGCTGCCCGCTCAGCCGTAAACAATTCTGCCTTTTTCATCGGCACTCATGACTGCATATCTTTTCTTCAGTTTTTCTTTTCTTACATTTACGAAGACTCAAGTTTTATTGGGTTGGGTATATAGAATAGATGGGGGAATTTACACATAATAAGAAATCAATTATAAATCTGTAGGGCTAGAAGCAGTATGCGCGGTTGAGGAAACAGAAGAGAGAGAGAGAAAAGACAAACGACAGATGACATTGTGATAAATCAATTTTCACAAGATGACACACATGCCTGCTGGCTTCTTTCGCTCTTTCTTGAGCCGTACTGCAGGAAATCTTGGATTAATGGATGTCTCTCATGAAAAAAACACACAGTTGCTTACCACGCATGGCGATGCGAGCGACCTGTTCAAAGCACATCTGGACGCCACGATTGTGTTTAGCCGAGCACTCGACGTAACTCATGGCATGAATCATGCGTGCGACAGCCAAGCCCTGCAACAGAATAGTATCAGTGCCGGGGCCCACTGTGTTCTTTTTTGTCAACTTGTACCTCGTCATAAAGGATTGGTTCGTCGCCCCCTTGTTTGACCAGGGCCGCTTTATCGTCTCGTAAATCGCACTTGAGCGCAATCAAGACGAATTTGGCATTCGGTGTATGTCCCTGGACTTCATGGATCCAGTGCTCTGTAATGTTGTCGAGGGAATCGCGGGAATCAACCGAGAAACAGATCATAAACACGTGGGTATCCTCGTAAGCGAGCGATCGTATGCGCTTAAAATCCTCTTGCCCTAGAAAGACCAGAGAATGAGACACGGCCATATACCGCTGCTACGAGTATTACCTGCAGTATCCCACATGGCGAGCTCAACCGTGCGTCCGTCGACTTGGACGTCCTTGACATGGTTATCAAAGATAGCGGGCTCATAAAGCTACAGGTAGCGTCAGCCCAACATGTGTCATCGCTTTCGTCTATATACGCACCCCGGGAAAGTAACCTCGCGCGAAAACGTTCAAAAGGGACGTCTTGCCACACCCACCGTCCCCGACAATGACGACCTTGCGAGGGACAGCCTTGTCTTTGGATTCACCACCACACACCATGACAATAAAAAAGATTATAATGTATAGGGAAGAAAAGCGAGGAAAAGAGAAGAGAATGGAAAAAACAAAAAGAAAAAGGAGAGAAGCCCTACTTCTAAAATAAGGTACATGCAGGTGGCTCAGAAGCAAGACAAAGAAAGGCTGGCGCCCTGTGCTGCGCGTGCGCGCGCGAGAGAGAGAAATAAATCACGTCTTTGCGTTGTGTGTATTATTTATTTGACGTGATCCATGCAGTGGACAGCGGTTTGTCATACATACAACACATCGCTGTCCAAATAAAGATAAACAAAACATTCGAGTCGACCCTGACGGATTGCACCCTGGTGATCTTGCTTTTCTCACTGCGTGGATCGTCGTGTCCGTCATTACAAACGCGACCATCTGGATTTTCCAATCCAAAGGGTCCCACGCGTCGCGCCAAAAGGTAGAATGAATACATGCACACTATTTCTTTTCTGCGACTGCATGCAGTAGTTATCGAACTGGTCCTTGAAACGAGTGTATACTGTATATTAAGCCGAGTTCGACGGATTCTATGGGCGCGCCGTTCATACTTGAATTATTGCCCTTGCTTTAGCCACCAGGCGCCGCCGCCGCCGAGGCGGTGGTGTGGCTGTAGCCTCAACCGTGTGGGGAGATATGAAAGCAGGGCTACTCGATCTTGGCTGATGCCACGTGAAATGAGGGTCCCTACGTTACACATGACAGAATATGTGTGTGCACGAACTCCGTGGATCAAACCGCGTTATGCGACCGTTGTATAAATATCATATAATAAAAAGGAAGCCAGTATACATACATCGATACATGCGCATCGACTGTGATAGGCTATAATGTTCAAGGCCGTAAGGTACGTACCAAAAGGGATACACGGCACATAGATTATGATGTAAGAAGGGAAAATAATAAAAGGGCGGAGCATTAAAGGGGCGAGAGGAGTAAAATGGGCATACGTTAAAAAGGGAGGAGGAGGAGTTCTGGAGTTCTGTCAAAATCAAATGCATGTGGCACAACAGCAGGCTTTTTAGGTCGTACACTTTTTTTCCATGTTACGTCAAAGCGCTTTGAAAACTTTTTTCCCTTGTTCTCCTTTTTGCCGTCTTCAAAAGGAATGAATACGACGCCGCACACCCACCCAGGCAAGTTACAGGAAAAAGACAACATATATTCTAGGTATCCCAAGGAGAAATGCCAATGATGGATAAAATCAATAGGTCTAAAGTACCTGCGCAAACGCGGCGTATTCACCGATTTCGGCCTCTATTGCAAAGCCTTCTGGGCCTACCCCGATGTACTGCGATGGCGCGGATCGGTAAGTCCAGCAGCGACAATGTGCACGCCATTAGAGATGGGGGAGGTGGACTTACGATGGTCCGTCCATAATAGGTGCTGCTGAGCACGCTCCCGGGCGTTATTGGCATGACCTTGTTTTCCTGCGCCGTCTGCTTGTTACACCTCCACCTCGGCATTTCACTCAACGTCCCCGTCTCTGTCTGTAAGTCTGACCACCTCCAGTTCTTTATCGATATCGGTTAGCAGGCAGGCATTCATTCAGTTCCATGTATGATGTGCAGTGGGTACCGTGTCCGTCGCGCTCGGTCTTCTCCTGGCCTTCCGCGTCAACTCGGCCTACGACCGGTATTGGGAAGGCCGCAAACTGGTGCAGAGCGTGATCGCAACCGTGCGTAACCTGTCGCGCCAGGTCTGGATCAACATCCCAGAAGACACCCAGGCCGACCATCTTGAAAAGATGCGCTGTGTCAAGCTCTTACTTGCCTTTGTTGTCGCTACCAAGCATCATTTGCGACACGAGTATGGCATGGACTATGATGACTGTAAGTTCCGTGTTTGCTAGCGGGTCGTGGTCACATCGAGACTCAATGATAATGCCGACGTACAGTGAAATCTCTGCTTCCACCGGGCTGGAAACCATGCAGCGTGGTGCACTCGGGTGCTCCGCTCGCGGAAGGCCATCCCGAGAATGGTGGCGGCGCAGTGCTCGCCGCCTCTGCGCGCAGCGCCTCGTCCCCATCCTTAGCCCAAGGCCTGCGCCGACGCCAAAAGCGGGTCATGCACAAGCTCAAAAGTCTCCCTCTCGTCGTTTCGCTTTACGATGATATCAAGCCAGCCGACCACGAGGGACCGCTCGATGCCGACGAGGTGGGCGATATTGTCAATATTCGACGTTCGCAACTCCAGCAGGAATTTCCCGATGCGGACGTCTCACACCACGCCACAGCGGATTTGCTGCGTCGCCAGGCTTCCAACGATAGTGCCTTGACGAGCAGCAATGCACCGACTACGCGGGACGCCGTGGTGCCTTCTGAGAATGGAGAGAATGGACACCACCATCATTTGCACAAGAAACTGACCAAGTTTGCGCACGAGCACATGTTTGTGAGCGAAGAGGATCTGCCTGATCAGGGTGATGCCGATATCTCGCTCCCTCTCGAGATCCTGTTCCTGATTGCTCTCTTCGTCAACCAAGCCAAGCGCGACGAGCGCATCGATTCCAACTTTGTCTCTGTCACGAACTCTTCGCTCGACAGTCTTGTCAATGCCTTGACGGCCTTTGAGCGTATCGTGCATACGCCGATTCCCAAGGCTTACAATATCCACTTGTATGTTTCAAGACAGACAGATACCGTCTGCGCTATGATGACTGATATGAAATCCCGGCTTTTAGGAAACAAGGCGTGGTCCTGTACATCTTTTTCTTGCCTTTCTGCCTCGTCGACTCACTCGGATGGCTTGTGACGGCTATCGTAGCGCTCGTCGCATTTACGCTCTTTGGTATCGAGGCCATTGGCGCCGAGATCGAAAATCCATGTAAGTTTGACGGTGAAGTGCGAGATAGGACGAATGTCCAATTGACGCTTGTTCGTAGTTGGCTACGATTACAACGACCTTCCGCTCAACACGTACTGCGAGGAACTCAAGAAAGAAGTGGCCTACATTATCTATCACATCCCTACCCAAACCAACACGATCCTGCTGGACGGACAATAAACAGCAAAGCGAAAAAAGAACAAAGAAAAAGGAAAAGGAGTTGTTTTGTCTATGTATGCGGAGTTGTGGGGGAAGGAAGATGTCCAGGTAGAAAGATATAAATGACTGTATAAATGGATATGCTGTGTGCAAGTCATCTAGAGCGCAAGTAGGCCGAGGACCAGAGCGAGGAAACAGGTGAAAGCCGAAGGAAGGATACGCTCCGCACCCGAGGGATCGCCTTTGGCCTCGGTACCCTTGTCAAGGGTCTCCTTGTACAGCTGGTTAGACGACATGTTGGCGCACTGGCCGACGCTGCCGGCCTTGTAAGCGTCGATCAACAAGGGCAAGTTGGTTACGGCGGCGTCGACGGTTTCTTTGACGCGATCATGCTGCAGCGAAATACCACCCACGTTAGTGTTATTCTTGGCCACCCATTCTTTGATGGTCGTCTCGATCGACTTGGCGTCGAAACCTGGCGTGCCGATCTTTATATAGGTCCTTATGTCAGTACAAGACGTAGATCCGCACTCTTCTCTTTACATTACCTTCCAGTCGTTTGTATCATGATCCCAAATGGCAGCTAATAAGGAAACGGGGAAAGAAGAAGAACTAAGTCATGCTACTGCCGTCTGCAAAATTGAAGACTTACGGATAAAGCCCAGCTTTTCGGTGATGTTGCGCACGCGGTCATCCATATCACCGAACGGCTTTAGAAGGAAAAAGGTATATAAGTTCTCTCTCGTCTGCCGGTCAGCATGCTGTATCTTACCGGTCGCACAAGACGGGGAGACACGCCAATGACTTCCTTGATGGCTTGCTCGGTCCACTTGAGCTCAGCAATGATCTGTTCGTTGGTCTGGGTCGTCAAGAGCGTGTGCGACCATGTATGGATGGCGATTTCATGGCCTTCCTGGTGGAGCCGCTTGACGTGCTCTGGAAATTGAATGACCTGGCCGCCGATCAAGAAGAACGTGGCCTTGATATCATGTTTCTTCAAAAAGTCATAAAGAGGCGGACTATCTGCGGTCGGGCCATCATCAAAACTCTAATAAGGGACACACAGGATCAGTTCACGAAAACTCAGGAACGGGGCTGTTGCCGCTTTTTTTTTCTTTGTAATTTACCAAGCCCCAGTGTCCCGGTTGGCAAGTATAGATATCCTTGGGGCGTCTGCATTGGGTGAAAGTCCAGTGACAATAGGGATCCTGGCCAGGTTGCTGCGTATTGACGAGCTCGCCGGTCGGGCCGGCTTGGCTGAGGGGTGCGGTAGGGATGGTGGAGTTGTCAATCAGCTTGAGCCATTCGGATTTGGGCTGCGGGACGTTGCCCGCGACGGGGTACGCCTGCTTCCACTCAAATTGGCTGGTGGGGGTCTGCAACGCACTGGCGCCACTGGTGCTTGCCGACGCTGCTGGTTGCTGTGGTTGCTGTTGTGCCTGAGCATGCGCGACGGCCGTCAGGAGGAGCGCGATCTTTTTCAAAGAGAGGAACATAATAGTGTACAAGAAGAGAAAAGGGAAGAAGGAAGATGTCAAGGAAGGACACAAAGAACAGAAAACGATGGAGAAAGAAAGAAATGGCTCGGATGGCAAAACGGTCGCTGTACCTTTATATATATTATTTATATTGGGTTGCGTGTGGCGGTTGGACGGATAATAAAAATAGATCCATAGACAATCAAATGGGCCTTTTTGGAAGGTGGGGGGCGCCATTGGATCCATGGAAACACAAGAAGTGCAGGAATTTGCGCCCCTTTCCTCGGAGTCAAGTCACACAAATACGAGTTGATCCTCATACTATTACCGGTAGATGAATCGGACGCACCATTGCCCAGGAAAGCCCTGGTAAGGCCCGTCGATCCGTTTCTGCTGTTGTGGTTGTTGCGGCTGTGGTGGCTGTTGCTGTTGTGGCCGAGGCATGGTCGTGGCAGTGACGATGCCGTCATACATGTCCTGCTGCTGCTGTTGCTGCTGCTGGCGATAGTTCTCGCCAAGCGTCTGGAGCGATGACGCGACACCAGCGCCGGCGTCAAAGCTGCTGTTTCGGAAGCCGAGCTGTTCGTCGAGTTCATGGGGGGAGCAATACAGGGCGGTGCAGATCTCGTCATAGTGGTGGCAGCCGTCTAAATAGGGTATAATGTCGGGATGGATCGTCTGGCCAGTATTGATATTGATGAGTTTGCTGTACTGAGCCCTGGTCGGCAGAATCAACGCTTGCTGCGGCTCATGCGATGTGCTCATATGGGTCAGAATGGGGTATTTGTGAACGCGGTAGATCAAACCCTTGATCACACCAAATGAAATGAAGCGACTATTGGAGTAAAAAAGAAAAAAGAAATAAGGATAGGAGGTTCGAGACGTGGGGCAGCAGTCTTGGCTTTTTCTCTGGTTTTCTTTTTTCTTTTTTCTTTTTTTTTTCCCCTTACCGGACATCAATGGGGAGCGTGTTGACCTGATGCTCGTCGATCCAATCGCGGATGGAAGAACCGTATTGCAGGGCGCAGAAAAGAGAAAAGATTCGGTGTAACGACGGAGGGGTGGCGTCTAGAACGTTTTTGAGTGTTGGATACATTGTTTTCAGACTTGGTCATACCAGGTAATGTAATATACTGAAGGCATTCCTGGGCTAAACCCGACTTGTCATCTAACATGCGCGTAATTTCTGGCTTGACGGCATAGACGTTCGAGAACTGAAAGATGTCTGTCATGATAATACAACCATAGTACCTATTTTTGTGATTTTGTATTATAAATAAGACCTCATATTCTTTTAATGAACTTACATGAGATGCTGCAGACTCTGCCTTGCCCATTCGGGTTTGACGTTGGCGAGCTCAGCGATGGCACGCACGTGGCGGATACCATCGATATGAGCAGCGATCTTTTGCACGGTCAGATCCCAATTCACCGAGGTCATGTTTTGCAAATCGACGGTGCAAACCGGCACTTGATAGTCGTGGACCTCGGGAGGGTTGGGATAGGTAGGAAAGAGTTTCAGATTGATCGTATTGGAGGAGTCTACCATTAGGCAGGCAAAATATCAGTACAATATATAAGACCAAAGAATGATTTTGCACACATACTGATGGGGATTTGACACTCGCAGTAGCTGTTGAGATCTTCAAAGAGCTGTTCAATCACGTTTTGCACCGTGCGTGTCTCGAGGTTGGCATCTTGTGATAAGAAGTCGCATTCGATCTGACAGGACAAAGAAAGTCAGGACTCTTTATCATGTAGTTTTCTTTTTTTTTCTTTTTTTTTCGGTTTCTGCTTACCTCGAGAGCTTCGAGGACCCGTGCGAGTTTCCTGACAACGGCCTCGTAAGAACTTGTCTCAGCACTCCTTTCGAATATGAAACACAAGTTGAAACGGAACTCGTTGCGAGCGTCGCCGTACTTGACGTGATCGTGAATGACAACAGGACAGCCCATGACCTTGTATGTCTCAGTGTTGATAATGACAAGTCGATTGTAGAGGAGTTCTTTAGGGATAATGTACTCGGAGATGGCTTCGAAATCAATGAGAGGCTTTATGGCATTCACCGGCGTATACGGTGTCACGCTGCCCTCGGGCACTTGGTGTTTGCATACTGTGCCCTTGATTACGTTAAACACAGCATAAAATACGGCATGGATCCGCGGGAATCCTTGAAACTCCATCAAAGCCTTTCTTGCAACGCGTCGGATACTTTTTTCCTTTTCTTCTCTTTTCGTCCTTTCCGCAAGAAGTGAAGATTTCTACTCTATTGTGTCTGCTTTTTCTTTTTTTTTTTCACTTTATCACCGATTTGCATTGTTATGCGCCGCTCTCACCGACCCTACATCTTCTATTACTCTGATTGGTTTTAACTATCATCTCTCTCTAGGCCAATTGCGCTAGTCTAAATGGTAGGCCGCGGATACGGAGCCATCATTGTAGCTGCCCTCGCAACTGCATGCGCCCTACACCCGTTCCCAATATCCTGCGGATAATAAGTATCACTGTGACTTGCAGTACATTTCAGACTTAAAGTAACGTGGGGACCAAAGCTTTGTAGCTTTGTATCAATGACTGGGATCAGCCGCTTAGGTATGCAAAAAAAAAAAAAGGAGAGATTTTAATCACGATAATTATTTTCGGGATGAAAAACAACTCCCTTAGACTGAACCAATAGACCAAACGTTTATTACTACATAAGCAAATCTTCCAACTTACTGTCACTTGTCGTGGAGTCCGACCAAATTTTTTTGTCGACTCTCCGTTCATGCAGACAGCCCAGTGTTTCTCACTATGAAATCAAGAACACGCGAGTTTTCTCTTTGAGGACCATATATAATAACATAGTGCTATTGTGTGTGCTATGCTTCAGGTTGCTGATGGTGAGGCGGATAGTCGAGAAGACTGTAGCACGGCGAAGGAGGCAGACTGTAGCACGGCGAAGGAGGCAGACTGTAGTACGGCGAAGGAGGCAGACTGTAGCACGGCGAAGGAGGCAGTGGAGTGCGTTGCTAACGACAGAAGCCGCAAGAGACATCCAAGATATTATGAGTTCCCTCTGTATATGTCAAAATGAGGATGCATGCTGGGAAACTCCTCTTGTTTTCATTGTTGTCAGCGTATCTAGCCTCATTCGTATGCCCACATACATGCGGCCTTTTTTTTACACACTCGGTTTTTTAGTGCGCGCGCAATCTTTTGGTTTATAGATCATTCATCCTGATTCACGGATATCGGCATACGCCTTCTGGGGATGTGCCGTGCTCCAGCAGAGCTGTCAAGATCGCCAACCAGCATTAAAAATAGAATTACGCATGGATAGAATCTCGCGATGGATGCCACCCTTTAGAGTAGACACGGGAATTAGTACACCGCTCGTACTGCCCTTATTGCAGTATGTATCGTCGGGTTTTCAGCTAGTGAATCCCTACCTGCCATATCCAGTAATTCTTCGAGATGATTCCTTATTCCTTTTCATTGAGAGATGCTTTAATACTCGCTTTGCTTATCCGTACGGTCACACATCGATTTCTAGAAGTTGCTGTGGAGTCTATTGCATGAGACAATGGAGTAAGCAATAGGTGGTATCAGCTGCGCAAGAGGACGAGGAAGGCCTATGTAATATGGTGGCTTTATAAACAGGTCTGCGGCCAGGGTTATTTATGTTGGAGCCACTTGGAGTATTAACCGTCTCGGCCATTCTACAGATTCAGTGGATTAACGTAAAAGCTAAACGCTCCCTTTCGGAAGCATCTCGGCGTTAACGGACTAAAGTCCTTAGTTTCGGTGATGTCTCATTAAGAGGGTTAATATTTGCCGAGCTGTAAATATACCCATTTTGCATGCTGAGGATAGTGTCAATGTGAATGATCGTAGGCTCCCACCTCCTGTCAGGTTAGTTTAAACCTCGGTTTTAGTGAGCCAAAGGGGGAGGTGACACTACATCATGTGCCGTAGAAGCACTTCATCAATCTTTGCAGGACCAACATACATATTCTGTGACAATATGTATCCGACAGGTGACTTATTTCGTTTTCGGAAGCGGTGCATCAAAATAGGAACGAGTAACAACACATCAGGCACTCAAAGAAAAAATGAGATGCAGCATCCCGCCGGGGTTCCTTTTTATGTTTTCCGATTTTCTTCCAGATGTCTTCCATATTTGTCACGGGTCCAAGCATCAATAAGCTTTTTGACTCAACTCAAAAGACCGCGCAGATGCAAAGAAATAAAACTCCTCCTTTTATTTTGTCTCCGTATTGACTTATCTCGTGCTTCCTTCTAAATGTATTGTACGAATGTGATGGTATGTCGGTGTTCGCTGTCTCTATGTTGAGCTATAATGCAAACGTTGCTGTTGTGTATCTGTTCGGTAAAGAAACCTAAAAGTTGACGTTTCACGGGATCTGTAACTTATCCATTCGACATCCTGACGATGCATGGTATGTCAATCCCCGCCAAAATTCCGAGAAAGGAAACTCAAACCATACTTGGGGCTGTCTTTATCGCCAGAAATCAAGAATTGATTACAGATACATATTCTGTTAGATTCTACGAACTGTGGAGATACGGCCACTACTGAGTTTGAGCGCTGCTATTCTTAGATGGCAGCTGCAGCACACTGCATACAGATCGGTGACTGGCGGCCTTGTCCCATGAACCAGCAAAAAATGAGGATTTACCGGTCGCAAGCGGTGTCGAGCGAGAGGCGGTTTATTTTCTTGACAAGGAACCACATCAAAATCTTCTTTAGCAATTACATCCATCAATAGACGCCGCATTAACCATCGTGGGCTTTATAAATTCATGCACGACCCTTTTCCTAATATGTCGATATCCTCAGCAAAAACTTTGTACATGCGTGTGTACATGTATGTATACGTCTTTTTCGACAGAGAAGCTTTTTTCCTTTTTTCTTTTTTTGTTGTTTACCCATGACGCTATCGATGTTCTCTTGCATATGGTGATAATATCCGCACAGGACCGAAGCACCAAAAACAAAAACAAAAAAAAATGGATGAATGAAAGTGCGCAGTCAGTTTTGTACATGCTAAAAACAGAATTTCAAGCTGCATGTTTCGCTTTTGTGTGAGGTCCCAGAGAAAGAAAAACAGACACGGTGAAATCATTCTAATGCGCGCAATTAACGGTATCTCATAGCCGTCTGTCTGGAACCAGCAAGGAGTCCACGGTGGCGAGGCGCAATGTAGTATATTCGCGTGTTTACTGTAGTGGGTCTCCTTGAAAACTGCGGCCGCAAAGTCGACCGTGAGCTGTACGCCGAAGATCCCTCATTATAGCTGCCCAGAGAGGTGAGGAGAGGCTGAGCGCACGGCGAATGTGTATACAAAAGCGTGAAAACGTGATGCCCCTTTTAGAAATGAAACGAAAAAGAAACAAATGGGCCAGGCAACAAAAAAAAGCCATATGCCATTTAATTGGTTTTGTTTTAATTCGCTTTCGCATACCGTTATTTACCCTGAATGATGGACCCGTATTTTGGACACAAATGAGTGACACAACGTCAAAGTAGTGAGAGGCGTGTTTCAAGTCATCCACACATCGAACATGTGTGTTTAGGTGAAGCTCAACGCAATCTATACGCACGCACACCCACGCGCACACACATAGACGCAGATACACGCGTACGTGCAAAAGACACCAAGTTCAGGCACGCCCCTCATCCTGATTTGGGGGGTTATTTGCCCGAATGGGATTGCATACCGAGATCGGCACGAACAAGATGAAAATCATTCATTTCTCGGAACGCCACACACAAACGCACGCACATTCATACGCGCACGCGTTTGTGATATACTTACCTGACCATACATACACGTTTTAGGTACGTTCCTCTCCTTTTTTAATGAAGCGATCGCGCGGGGGAGGGGTTCCTTGAGCCGCACGTACTCTAGGGTTCATATCCGACTGAGGCGACACTTGCCAAAGGGTCCGTAAAGATGCTTGGAAAAACAAACAGCCACGTGTACATGAAAAAGGCATATATACATTTCGTTGCATATTTGTTTTCTCTTTCTTTTATTGAGAACAGAGTGCGTGAAAGAGGCGCTGCTGACAAACCTCCACACTTCCCTTTCTTTTTCCAGAGCATATGCGCGCACATACGAAAGCGTCTCGTTATCCATGACCCAGTTTTCACACAGATGCTAAAGTGAGCGCGAGCAGAGCACCGCCACCACTGCGGTAAATACGAGGTGGCTGTGTAATTTGGAAGAATTATGGGTGAACACAGAGTTAAGCAGTGACACCTTTTACAGCATCGTCTTTATTGCAAATGATCGACACCGTGCTTCTCGCTCGATCACCGTATAAACTTTATTATTTTCCTTTCAAGCTCGTACACCGTTACGGACACCCAAAGGCAAGAAAGGCAAAGGGACGCCTTTGTTTTTCCCTCCTAGATCCCAAATCGGCAGGTGGTGCAACCCACTTGCATAGCATTGCATGACACGTTTTTTCCTTTTGTTCTTCGCTCACTATTCCCCACCCCCTCCTGTAAGAGAACATGCAACTATAGAAACATGGTGGCTCCTTTTTTTCGATTTATTTATGATGACGAAGGATCAGAAAGAAAAAGGAAAGGCGTGTCTGAGTGTGTTTGTGTGGTGAGTGTGTATAAAGATTTACAAGCGATGAACGGTTTGAAAGGTGGGGGAGAGAGTTTAAGAAGGGGTATGTCGGAAAAGGCACATAATACACAAGGATATACAACTGACATGGAAAGAAGGAAAGAGTTTTAAAAATAATACGACGAAGGATAATGGTAATGAGAGGAGTACTGCGCGGCAGTGGTAGAAGAAGGAGGATGTGATGTTGAAGGTGTAGATGATGATGAGGAGGAGAAGGAGGACGCAGCAGCAGCACTGCTGGTACTGGAAGTAGGTGAAGGAAGTGTAGTAGTAGAAGTAAGAATAGCAGCAGCACCGGTAGCGGGCTTCGTAGGATGGATCGATTTGTTGTGTTGGATTGAGTGGTAATTTACAGGTGATGGCGGTGAAGAAGGCACAGACAGATGACAGCGAGTACAGTAGTCATCATCCAAGACAGCCAGGAATCGATTACATGAAGGACACTTTTTGTGGCATTCGGAGCAAAACCAGTCGGTCCCCAGTACTTTGTTGCAGGTGCCACAGACGACCTTGTCCTCGTCGTCGCTGATCTCGAAATCAGGGTCATCCAGGTGCTCGTACGGTGAAGGCGATGATGGAGGCGAGGGAAAATAAGACATGTTTGAGGTGTATGGTCTATATATTTAATGCACTAAAAGGTGTATCAGGTGGATATGAGGTTGCGTAAATTCGGAATGAGAGGGGGGCGGAAGAATATATGTCTGTACGAGGTGAAAAGGAAGTGAGGGAAGAGGGAAGAGGGAAAAGGAAAAAGTTGTAGAAAAATAAAAGGATAGAGGGTCGAGACAGGATGTATTTATACCTGTGCTGCTTGTATTTGTCCCCCAATTCCCCCCGACACATCCCCCCCGTCCTTGTCTCTCGTTCTCTCCTCATGCATGCACGGACATCATCCTCGCAGCAAAAAAAAAAAAAAAAAAAAAAAGAAGTTAGTAAAAAAGAGAAAATTCGCGCAACACTGCCAGATCGACACTACTGGTCGCAAACCGGTAAAGGCAAAAGAGAGAGAAGAGACCTGTTATGTACGTGCGCGTGTCTCTCAGCCAGCGGGGTATGACTGGATCTTGATTGAGAAACAGAGTGGGACGCTGTATTGGGTATATGCTTGATGATGCTGCAGGCAATGTGACACAGCTTGCTTACAAGCTTGGCGACCAAGGAACAGTAGATTCCACGTGGATTTTGAAGGGTCTCGACAAGACAACACGTTTAAACAGAAACCCCTTATATGACTCTAGGGGGGCGTAAAAAAAAATAAAAAAAAATTTGAGCCAAGTTATATTTTTATTACATGCTTAATTGCTGCCAGTCGTCAGCTGTCTCTTTATCCCGCTGCAGCCAGTCCTCCGTACCCAGTGTGGGATTGCTAGCATGATTATGCTTGAGGAGCTGCAATGCATACCAGTACATCCCATCCTGACCCGTCTCGCGCGACACCTGTTTTCCGCGCACTGCTGCAAGATACGCTCGCAGCAATGTGCTACCTCTGCTCATGTCACTGCATCCAGCGACACTGTCTCGTGGAACCCGGATCGTCTTGAGCACGTCTGCATAGTCGCTCCAGAGCAGAATCTCGCAGTCCATGCCAGCAAAGCGAGAGACGTACGCCAGCAGTCGACCGAATCCAGGATGGCCCATCGATTCAGCCGCGTAATGCGCAACAAAGGCTTGATAGAATGGATAAAAGTTGCCTCCAGCCGGGGAGGTTCTCCGCCATGCAGCTTCGAAACCTTCGATTGAACTTCCTTCCATGGGTCGCACACACACCACGTCGAGCCAGTGATCGAGCCACTTGCGAACGGATGGGTCCCAAAAGTCGGCAGTCAGAAACGCTTGCATCAGACAGAGGACGGCGACATCATGATCGAGAGTGGCAGGATCCTGAATGATCTCGGCGACGGCTTGAAGGGTGGCAGCAGGCGCTTGGACGACAGGCGACATGAGCCAGGCAGTTACATTGAGCGGAGTGGAATTGTTGCGGGGAAACATGAGTGAGTCCTGAGGGTCGTCGTCGTGGGCAGCGTAAAACGGAGCCAATACAGAAGCGAGATCACCACTCAGTCGGGTCAGTACACAGAGCTGCAGCAACTGCTGTGCTAGCCCTTTCTCAGCCGCTCCTGCATGCATGCTGCCGACCACAGATTCAAGTTCAGCCAGTTCGAAGCCGCCTTGGCACCAGAGTCGCTCCCGTTTGCTCCGGTCTTTCACCTGGTCCAGCCAGATGCCCATCGCTATCCTGCCCAGCACACCGTCTTCGCCTTGGCCGTTGTTTCGGGCAATGCGTCGCACCGCTTCCACCATGGCCGGACCTGTCCATTTGCTCCGAGCTTCGGCTGCAAGCGCTCCTTGCTGCTGACTTTTCGAGACGGCTTCCACCAGTTCCATGTAGCGCACGGTCGCCTGGTCCATCGCAAGTGCTTTCGGCTCGCTCGCCATCGCAGCCTGCCATACTTGCTCGGTCGTCAGCGTATCATCCACTGGCGGGAAACGGTCCATGTACGTCGCCCACGTGGCAAGGTAGCCTAAAGCTGCGGCCAGTGCCATGTCATGAGGACTGCAGAGTGCTGTCGTGGGGTGTGTGTCTGCGAAGGACGAAGATGTGCGAACGGTGGCGACAGCAAGAGGAAGGAAGGCAGCAGGCTGATGCCACTCCACGGCATGGGCAGGCGTTGTTTTGTGTGGATCCGCTGCTGCGTTGAGGCACAATTGCAGCACATTCCACGTTGCTGCCCCGCGAAGCCAGGCCTGCTCCGTTTTCTGCGTCAGCGAGGCCTTGATCCAGGCCATCATAGGTTCCTGCAGGTCAGGTAAGGTCGGCGTCACCAGGCCATAGCAGAGCTGGACACGCATCAGCGTCAATGTCTCTATCTGCAGCGCATAAGCATGTCCGCGCAGCGAAGCGCAGGCCGTTTCGGGCGAGACTGCAAGCAAAGGCAAGATGCACGCGCTGGAGGAGTCCATCACCCGTTCTGCAGTCGCCTTGCTGCTCTGCGAGAGGACGGTCAGGAGCCGCAGTGCAGCCAGGCTAGGCTGATGATGCGCGGGTTCATCCTCGGTCATCGGCCATGGTTTGTTAACGAGACCCCAAGCAACGACGGGCTCGAGCAGGTCGTGTCGCATGATGTCCTCGCACACATCGGGTCCAGCCTCGGCGACCCATGCCAGGATACGCACCATGAGCTCAACTGAGGGGCCATCCACTGCAAGCAGTTCGCTGTCAGGCGATAACAGATATTTAATGCGCTGCAGGAGATTCATCTTGACCAGGCCGCGCGCGAGATCGCGTTCAGCCAGCTGTGCATCGTTCTCCTCTTGTTCCTCCTTTTCTTCTTCTGCTTGACCCTGCATGGACTTGACAGCCTGGGTAAATTTCTCACCCAGTGATTTGATGTCCTTGTCTGAACGGGGCAATACGTATCGAGCAAGATGGCCTGCATAGCCGCACCTGTCGTACGTCTCCTTGAGTACCTCAGGCGCGGCGAATGCTTCCTGGGGGAGCACGAGAGCCGCCAATGCCTGCACAGCGGCCACGAGGACAATGAGATGGCGGTCATCCAGGGCAGAGCGCAGATAAATGCTGGCGGCAATGTCAGCTCGTCGAAAAATACGGAGGATATCTACCCAGACGGGTTCAGTCGCGCTTTTGGCACGCCACAGGATGCGCGATAAGGTAGTGAGGACCATGGCGCGTTGCGAGGCGACAGTGGACCGTACCAGGTACAACAATTCGGCAAGCGTGTAGCCAGCTTTGTCGGGTTCATCGCCGTGGTGATGCAGGCCCTTGTGCCGAGGAACGTCGACGGAAGCGTCCATGATGTTGCCCTGAAGATCGAACCGTACGCGGCGATAGACGCTATCTTGCTCGTCCACAGCTTCGGGCAGCGGCGGTGGCTGAAGAGACGTGTCCATCCAGGCCAGCTTGTCGCGCTCGGCTTGTTCAGCTGCCTTTTGCTCTTGTGCAGTTTGGCGCGCAGCGACTGAAGGGGAGGAGTAGACTGCCGGCTTTTTGGGTCGGTTGAGCAGGATGCTGATCGACTCGGGGCTCAATTGACTGAGGACCTCTTGCCGTGCTTCCTCCAACTCTTGTTCGGACATGGCATCCAGGCGACTCATATTCTCATCCTCGACGTTCAGGGTAGCGGGCTCGGTCCCGACGGGCTCAGATCCAGATTCAGGCTGCCGTTTTTTGAGCTGCTGCTCCTTGAAACGACTGCGGCGTGCTGGCTTGGGGAATCCTTGGGCATGCAGCTCAGATCGCGCGGATCGCTCGGGTCGCGTGGGTAGCGTAGGCGGTGCAACAGTGTCGACCGTATTCTCGGTGACTGCGCCGAGTACGTTGCCCAGCAAGGACGAAAGATCGAGCATCGTCTTGGTTGCAGGTGTGTGTTGGCCATGCGGGTCGGCCATGAATTGAGGTTTATCGTCTTCTTCTGCTTCTGCTGTTGCTGCTTCTGCTTCTAGATACGGTTCTTGCTGTGCTTCTGGTTGTGCTCCTGCTGGGACAGTTTCGAGGGTGGGCATGCCCGCAAAGTCTGCCGCGTCTGCATCCTCCGTCGATTGCTGCTGTTGGCGTCGCTGAGCAAAGAGACTAGGCCCCTTCCTCTTGACAGCTGCTGACGGACGCTGACTTCCTGTCAAGAATTCCTGCTGCATACGCTCGAGATCGTCGTCATCGCTGCCGAGCGTAGGGCGAATCCGGCCATGCATAATCGTAGTTGTAAAAAAAAAAAGAGGATTATCGAATTTGACACAGTGAGACTCAGCCATCCATAAAAATGGCGCGCATTCATTCATGCCTTCCCATTATTCGCGAATCTTCTTTCCCGCAGAAGTATGATATATAATAATTTCGGTCCCCACGACTTGAACCATCGGTCTTCCTTTAGTTAACGCAGAGGCTGATACTTTTTGCATTTTCATGATATGTTCTCAGAGGAGATTTCATTGCTTTTTTTGGTACCACTGCCGTATCAAAGTGGTGCCCTAGATACGGTATTGAGTTTTTGCGGCTCGCTGCAAACAGTGAAAATGAGACGGTAAAAGAAGGCCTACGTGCTTTACATGAATACAGATTCGCTGGAAAACAGCCGGTATAATATATCCAGCGTTAATAATTAAGTCATGTATACGTGCGAGGAGGTTCCCGTTAGCAACAATAACTAATTCACTTGTTTCAAGACCTATTAAGCTGGACAGGTGCGCTTTTGCACGCGCACCGCTATACACTGTGTCACCCACGTTTTCATGACATGATCTGCTCGATACGAATATCCAAAGTAAACAGAAAAGGTTTCAAATTTCCAGAACCGTTCAAGCGTAGGATGTTAACTAGCTTGGGTACTACTCGAATAGAACTGAAAGCTGTTGTTTGTTTAAACCTGGACTAGATGCCCAACTTCTATATGAAATTTGTTCTCAGTAAGCTTTCGGCGACATCCAGCCATTCATATATACCCACGTTCCACTGCCTTGGGTCCGCCATCATATATCTCATACATCTTCTGATTTTCAAGATGCATAAACTTGTTTATATTCAATCCTACTGCATTGCGGTAGTAGCGAAGGACACCATACAATTCCGGTTGCGAATATGTCCTGCGTAGAAATTACCCAATTGAGACCGGCTTCTCAGATTCGTCCATATCGTTTCCCTAAACCGAAAATATGCCTAATCAACGGAGCCAACGATCGCTATTTATTCCTCGTTTAGATAGCTATACATTATAGCTATACATTATTCCAAGGATTATTGTGCATGGTTCCTCGTCTACATTTAAACGTAGACGTCATCTGAGATATGTATAGAAACTATGGATATATTTCATGCACCTGAGTCGTTGTTTTACGTAAAAATCATGAATTAATTGGTGAACAAGGTAGGAAATAAGGGTGCGTTAATCCTACCACTATTTAGACTTTGCTCATGGAAAAAGGAGCAGAGCGGTATAAGCATTTGTGGAGGACTTTAGAAACTGCGCTTACTGGGGCATGTGAAGAACGAGCTTTTACTTGCGACTCTGTTAAAATTCAAGCATATGGGAAAGCGCTGCTCTAGTTTATGCGTCTAATCTATGCTCAAAGCACTAATGTCTCAAATGACTGCACATAGCAGCAACCAAATTACCCTGTAAACTGTTGGAATAAATTAACCTACTACTCTGCTAAACTTTTTGGCGAGCGCTTCTTACGCTCGTGCACTTATATATGCAGCTTTTCTTTTCGGACACGCACAAGACTAATTTCCTCACCCTGTGCCAACATTTCCACAAATATAGTCTATTAATCCAGATCGCTCAGAATGGTTATGTACTTGTACACGCTAGAAATACTGCAACGCACAATGTTGTGTCCCATAATGTTCTGCTCCATACATGGACGTATGAACCTATGCAAAAAGGACGCCAACGAGTCTTAATGCAGGCCATCGTAATATTAGGATAAAGCTCTCCATGGCTCTGGCCGCATAGATTTGTCAAAGGTGCTTCAAAAATGCATGATATTGGCTTCAGCGGAAATGACGGTATGAGTCTTATTGTCAATAAGCTTCTCGTCAAGAAAACGCCTAGCCATATGACACTGATAATAGCCTCTGCTCTAACTTAAAATACCGTCTAGAGTGATAAAAATAGTGTAGGAGCGGGGAATAACCTTCACTAATCTTGCGTAAATTGGCTCGCTGTGCAAGGAAAAAGATGTGTATAACCCCGTGTCAATTAGCGGTGACCGGCCGACAATAGCTCTTCCGACCATGTACGACTCTAAAAGCTTTGTGCGACATATAAAGAAGGTCCTCGGGGAGCACAATAATGCAAGAAATAAAAGGAGCGATTGAAACCATTGTTGTATGTGCAAGTGGTGGCGATGGAAGAAGAACAAGATGAAAAGAAAGCTATTATACAAAAAAGAAATATGGGAAAAAGCGAAGACTAGTGAAACCAGTGCCAGCCTTTTTTGTAGAGATGATCGAGTAGCTTGAGTCTAAGTTTTGTATCGGGTTCAACATTGTATCGACTGGGCAAGAGCCATTCCGGGGGAGGCGATGAGGGTATATTATAGGCGTCGTTTTGTGCTCTGTTGAGGTCTTCATCCTGATCCTGTGCCTGAGGCTCCTCCTGGTGCTGCGCGTTGAACCCCTGCATGCGCGCTCTCTGCTGCGGATTCGGATCGTTCGCGAGCCAATCTTCCATTGTGTCGAGATAGCTCCAGAGCTGCTCGCCTGCCAAGCTGACCATCATACACATGCCCTCAACATCCACCGGCTTACCCGCTGCTGCGCACATAACCAGCAAAGACTCGACTTCTCCGGTGACGAGCGCTTCACGAACGCACTCCTCAAAGGTACCATCCAAGCTAGACTCGAGGTAGAGGCTGGTGATCTCAAAGAGTGAGCCAAAGAAGCAAGCAAAGCGGAGATGTATCTGACGATCGAGGATGCGCCTGGCTAGTGGTGGCCAAGTTGGATTTTTGTTATGCTCATGGTCGATAGCGGCACATTGACGACGCCAGACATAGGTGAAGTCTCTTGGCAAAAAGGGTGCCAAGGGGTATTTTGTGCTTCGTCGACGGTATTTCTTAAATAGCAAACGAAGATTATGGAAAAAGTCAGTGGGCGGACGGAGATAACAACATGGTAACAACTAGCATGAATACATACTGGGTCATGGAGGACGCGAATCGAAGGGGTATGGAGGTATATGGAGCGGATGTCGAGACATATCGCAGCATAGTCGTGCTCGAGACCGGGTCGTAGGTCCGAGGAGAGAATGCGTTTCAGGAAAAGGTCGTGCATAACGTCGAGTTTGCTCGAAAATTGGTCGCGTTGGTCCAACTTGGGACATTCTTCGACGTGATGGCAGATTATATGCAAAAACTGTCGCGCAAGTTCATTGCGCGTATCTGTCTGGTGGCGTTCCGTCGGTGTAAGAGATTCAAAGAGCCTTAGGAGCGATCCGACTTGATAGTGGAATTTGAAATGACGCAGCAAATGGTGACGCACGATCGGTTCAATAGAAGAAAGATTCAGCAATGGATTCAAATCCTCATAGTCCAAGTAGCTGAGAACCCCCGAAAGCAACTCGGCTGGGAGCTTGTGTAGCATGGCAACGGAATCAATAGATAAACGACTTTGTTACAAAAAAAAAGACAAAAGAGAGAAAGAAAGAAGTCGATAAATGTACGTGCGTAAGGAAGGGGGTGGGTTGGGGGAGAGGTCGGTAGAGTGAAGTAAGAAAGAAAATAGGAAGAGACAGATATGGGGGTGCTGACTCACTGACCACACTGTATCAAATCATGCCTCGAATCAGGGAGTCGTCTTTTTACGGATGTGCCTATAATGCACATAAGGCGTATCATATGCGACTTCTGTGGTCGCTTACCCGGCCCCAACACATTTTTAGCATTTTATGTTTTCTCACTCTCACTGATTTATTCTTTTTGATAACGCCCTCATTCTCATATCTGTTCGGACGGCTCTTTTAGCTTTTCAACTTTTTCAAGATGACAACAACAGCTACACAAACACTACAGCATCAGACCGATGCAGGTCGTTCCTCAGGCTTTCTGCCTATTAACCAGGAAGGCATGCAGTTGCGGCAACATACTACGTCCGACGGAGCATCGCTCGAGCGGGGTAGCACTCATTCGGAGGACCCATTGCTTTTATTCAGCCGCCGGAAATCTGAAGACGAACTTAACCAGCACTCGCGCAAAGTAAAACGTTTCTACCGAGCGCAGAACGGCTTGATTGATGACATGCTGGGTCCACTGAATCCAGTGGATGAAGAAGAGCAGGAGAAGCAAATGCTCAAGGTATTAAAAAAGCATCATTGCAGTCGATTGGAGCTGAGATAATCTTATTTTTATAAAGGTCAAGATCGCTGTCTATGGCTCCGGGTTGGCGAACGTGATTCTCTTTGTCCTACAGTTGGTTGCAGCCATATCCTCCGGCTCGCTCGCCATATTTGCGACAATGGCCGATGCCTTCATGGATCTCCTTAGCTCTATCGTTATGATGTGGGCTGCACGTCAGGCCAGTCGGCCCAACCCACTCAAGTATCCTGCAGTATGTTTATGTTCTCTCTGCAGCGGAGTGGCCTGTGATAGAATCCCACCTCCTCACCCAAAATTTTTTTGTATTCTTTACTGCTTCAGGGAAAGGCTAGGCTCGAGACGGCTGGCATCATGGTGAGTTGCTATGCAATCAAAGGATGGCGCCAATTCCGATGACTGATACCGGACCAATAGATCTTCTCCGTCTTTATGAGTTGCGTCGCCATCTTCCTCATTGTAAGTGACCAAAACCCCCTTACCATGGTATCGGGTGAAGGATCATGTCATCCCGGAAAGGACGGCATAAAGTTCACAACCCGCCTTCCGCCCATCATAATATGTCTCTATTTACAATTACCTTCTCCCAATGCCAGATCGAATCGGCACAAAAACTCGCAGAACATGACAGCTCGCCCGATCTGACTATACTCTCAATTGCTTTGGTGTCAACTGCACTAGGTAAATTTTTCTTTTCAATTTTCATTTCCTTACATTCGGGTGCACCGGCTGCACTCTCCCAGTCGCCGAGCAATGCACAAGGAAAAAAAAACCTCTGGCGCAACACACACTTACGCGTGTGCGCGCCGCGCGTATCACAGCGACCAACTCACCTTTTTTTTCACCCCTATTTCCCTTTCTTTTTTTTTCACTTTTGAACAGCCGTCAAGTTCTGTCTGTTCCTCTACTGTTCCTCGTTGAGTCAGTTCTCCACTGCCAAAGTATTTGCGCAGGATCATAGGAATGATATCTTGGTGAATGCACTCGGCCTTGTGACAGGTATACTTGGCAGCCGATTGGCTGGATGGGTCGATCCACTGGGATCCATCATCATTGCGTTGATCATCCTCAAAAGCTGGACGTCCACCTTATATGGTATGATGCTGTGCAACATTCATCTCCGGGTGCCTCGGCAGTCCATCTCTTTGGTTCTTTTCTCACCCATGCAAAAAAAAAAAAAAAAAATATAGAGCATACGCAACTCATCGTCGGCAAATCTGCTGATATTAATTTCCTGCAACGGGCCACTTATATCGGTATGTTCAGTACATAAGAGAAAAACCATTATGCGTATGTGTGCACGCATTACTGATGGAACGACGATCTTTTGTGTATCCTCATACTTCATGTAATGCTGGTGTCTGCAGCTCTCACGCATCCCGGGGTGCATCAAGTCGATACCTGCCGCGCCTACTACGCCGGCAATAATTTGTTCGTTGAGGTCGATATCGTGCTGCCGCCCGAAACGCCTTTGCGCGACTCCCACGACATCGGCGAGAGTTTGCAAATTAAACTCGAGACGTTGCCTATGGTGGAACGAGCCTTCGTCCATGCAGACTACGAGACTTTGCACAGACCCGAGGTATTTTATATCATCACGCTGTCCATAGCATGTATTCATTATTTTTTCTCATTCGATCATGCCTTGCGTCTCTATTCCCACACGACCAATTTTCCTTCTTTGCCGCAATTAGCATCAGAAATCCAAATAAAGAACCGGGGTAGAATGTGGATGAATGCAAGAATGATGAGGTTTTTAAAGCATCTCTGAAAGAGTCCTATCCAAATTGAGGCAAATCCATGACGACGGTACCTAAAAAATTCTTTTGTGCTGATGCACGCTCGCCGAGATGTATGCCCTCACAATCACGCGGAAAAAAAAAAAGATTGGTATGGTGCACACACGATACATTCTATACGCACACACGCACTTGGCAACACACAACACAAAAAGGGCGGACTTCTCTCTTCTTCCATCTTGATGTTTTCTTCCTCTTTTCCATTTCTCTTCCTCTTGCTCAATTTGTGATGATGGAGACCTTTTTTCCTGTCGCTGAGCAGCCCATGCCAGGCGTCCATGACACCTCACCCAACCATGGTACGACATACTGATCGCTTATTAAGACGATCGATTAATAAAAATTCTCTTTGTTTTCTCTCCTTTTTTATACTTTTTATCATCTTTGTTTTTAACAGGCTTTAAAGAACCAACTCACGAAAAAGACGACCTGTGTTCGACCATACTCCGGCACCTGGGCCTGGAGCACATCGTTCCGACTTTTCAGGAGGCGGGCATAGACATGTTTCGCCTCTTGACGATGCGTGAGCCAGCCGACTTTGGTGACATAGGGATCTACGACGCAGATGATTGCCGCCGTCTATGTCAGTGCGTGCGGTCGATCCAAGCTCACCTGAGTTACAAGGGACTGACCGTCATCACGCCTTCCTCACCTGCAGCAAGAGAATGCGATGCACCTCCTCTTACCATGTCGCCCAGCTCGACCGGCTCATGCCTCTCGTCTTCCTCGACATGTATGCCGCCCACGCCCACCACGCCGCACATGATGAATGAGCAAGAGCACCAATTGATATTGCGTGCCATTGATGCATTCGATCGCTATGCCTTGCCGAGTCTTCTGGACAACTCGGCATGGACAACCCCGCCACCCACGCCGTCGTTTTCACAACCTGGCCGCCAATCATTCCTCTCCACCCTCAGCGAAAGCACCATCATTGCCGAACTCGAGGAAGAAGGGGCTGCAATGACAGCAGAACGACAACTGCTGCAACAGCAAGCACGTGGCCGTCCACAACAGCAACCATCCCCATCACCTTCAACGGAAGAACAGCATCCACAAGAACCGCATCATGATAGATCGTCTCCACCTCCGCCTTACAGCAATTCATCTCCACCCCCACCCGTGTGGCCGCGCGATGGCAAACCTGGTATGGTTGTACCACGACTGCCGCGCATACGCCCGCAACAACAACAACAAAGACAACAGGCATCCTCGAGTGGGCCGACCTCTTCCTGGGTCTCCATCAAGAAGAATCGCCATATGTCATTGCCCTCCTATCTCATAAACCGCGTTTCTGTTGCCCCTTCCTCAACACCTAATCATAGCAACATATCCCCCCAGGACGATCAAAACGCCCAGGATGACAATGATAGCATCGACAGTGTTGATCCGCGCCGCCACAGTTTATTATTCCCACAACGCCGACAGCCATGCGATCGCACCCGCGAATCTTCCATTACCTCCGCCAATGCCACAACCGCTACTCCGCCGCGCGCAGGCTCCAGCGGTGCACGGCATGCCTCTCAGCGGCGATCGCTCATTGTCCTCTCCAGCAATCCACCCGACTATCTTGATACAGCGTTAATGAAGCGCTGGGAGAAATGCCGATCATGCATCATCCCGCGCGAAGAAGAGGGCCGTGAAGAGCTCCCCGCTTATCAGTGCACTGTCTATAAAATGGGACATGTATATATTAAACGAGAGATGGATGCACCGGACACCCGAAGCCGATGGCGATCCTGGAGGTACAAACGATAACGGAAAATATATTATTCGAAATTACCACGCTTTGCTGACTCATGTTTCATTCTATAGACGATTGTACGTTGAGCTCTGGGGTACGATCCTGCGCATCTATCGCGCACCACCACACGAGGCCAACAAACAGCGACTGGGACGTCATCTACCATCCAGGCTTGCCCAGTGGAATAAATATTATTATGCCCCTCAGGCCGTTATCTCCCTTGCCGGAGCCGAAGCTGGTCGGGCTTGGGATTATACCAAACGACCGCATTCCTTACGCCTGACAACTGCACATGGACCTCAACTGCTGCTTCGATTATCTTCACATGTGGAGATGATATCATGGATAGAGCATTTACAAGCAGGTATTGTCCTTTGTCATCTTTGGATAGAAACAAAACAAGCGTACTCATACATATGCATGTGAATATGAACAGCCATCAATATCTCGTTGGATCTTGAGCAGCGGCCCATGCCACGTTTCATGACCTTACCCACGCGAGCAGCTCTGACCGGATCAGCCATGAGCCCACGTGCCCTGGAACTGGAACGAGCTCGAGAACAAAGACGGCGAGAGCAGCGTGAAATCCTCCTTTAAATTATTTATGATGCTCTCTATTCACATTTTCTCTCAACCTTCTTCCGTTACTTCGGTTGAAAAGAATCATCAAACATAGCATTCATTTTCCCCATTCCCGCACAGTCCAATGAAAAGATACCGATGAGTTGAACGAAACAGTGGAAGAAAATAAGTAAAACAGAGAAAGCAAAAGCGAAGAAGGGAAGGAAAAGAAACAGCATCAAAAGAAAAGAAAAAGATAAAAAAAAATGCTGCTTGGGAGTAGCGCGATGGATCAATTCAATCACCGTCATCCGAATGCGTATAAAATTGCAAACGTGGCCCGCCAGCACACTTGCTCTCCCTTTTTCTCTCGAACCTAACACTTTCCCAACTTTTATCTTCTCGCCTTTTCTTTCACGTTTTATCAATGGCTGCTACCAACAAATCCAAGGCCGCTGCTTCCGGCGCCAAGAAATCCACCTCCAGCACCAAGAAGGCTGATCACCCTACCGTATGTCCTACTATTTTGCGACGTCGCCTTGAACTGACGCGCGGTGCGGAACTTTTTTTTGTCATAGTATGAGGCCATGATCAAGGATGCCATCCTCGCCCTCAAAGAACGCAAGGGTAGCTCGCGTCCCGCTATTAAGAAGTACATCCTGGCCAACTTCAAGCAGTTGAACGCTGGCTCTCACTTTGACCAGCAGATCAGCGCTGCCATCAAGCGTGGTGTTACCAAGGGTACCTTTAACCTTCCTAAGGGTAAGTATTTTACTTGATCATGACCATTCGGCGCCTCCTTTTTACTGCACGTTTGCACGTTCGAAAAGCAAAGGGCAGAGTAATGGCATGGGTTTTGGTTTCATGGGAAGATCAGACGAACGGTAGTATTCATATCTGTTCTTTTGATAATGTAGGTATGGCTGGAACCGTGAAGCTCGCGAAGCCTGAGAAGAAGGAGGAGAAGAAGCCCAAGAAGGCCGCTCCCAAGAAGGCTGCCCCTAAGAAGGCTGCTTCTGCTCCCAAGTCTACTGGCAAGACTGCTGCCGCTCGCTCGGCTGCTGCAAAGAAGGCCGCTGCCACCCGAAAGGCCAATGCCGCCAAGACCCCTGCTACGAAGAAGGCCACCACGTCGACGACCAAGAAGACAACAGCAAAGAAGCCTACTGCTGCTAAGAAGACCGCTGCAAAGAAGGCTCCTACCAAGAAGGCGTCCGCGACAGCCAAGGCAGGTGTCAAGGCCCCAGCCAAGAAGGCCGCACCCAAGGCTCGCACCACCCAGGCCTCAAAGCGCGCATCTAAGCCTGCTGGCGCCAAGGCGCGTGCTCCCCGCACCAAGGCATAAATGTGCTTGCTTTTGTCTTTTGCTTTTGCTCGCCGAATACCCTTTTCTCCACCATTCTTCTCCCTTAAGACGCCCCCTTCTTCTCTTCTAACTTAGCACATGTGCATTTTCTCTTCGCCTACTTTTTTTCTTGTATGTACTGTTTTTTCCTTTTTTTTTCTTCACATTCGAACAATGGATACTTTTGAACGCACTTTTTTTTCCCTGGTATCTTTTTCGAGGTTGGAGAAAAAATTTTGGCCAGATTTTCGCGCGCGCGCTCCCGACGTCAATGCGCGCGCGCCAATTTTTTTTTACTGCAATGACGGAGCGCCGCGCGCAAAAAAAAAAAATTCCATGTAAAAAAAAAATTTATTCACTCTCGCGCGCGCTACAAAAAAAAAGCAAAAAAAAATAGCATTGTGTAGAAGTAGAAGGAGGTTCCCAGAATGGGAAACAAAGGAGCACGAGATGGGCCAGCTTTTTTCGTTTCGTTTTCTTTTTTTTCATGGTATTTCCTTTACAATTAAGCCTTAAGCGTGCTGACTGTACCGTCAGATTCGCCGAAGTAGGCGGTCTCGGCCATGTTACAAAACAATCCAACCTCATAGACACCGGTCAGCAACTTGATCTCCTTGAGGAGAGTGGCAGGGTCCTGGATGGCGCCGAAATGGGCATCAATAACAAAGTTGCCGTTGTCCGTCACAACAGGGCCAGCCTTGTTGACGGCCTAACGAAAAAAATAATACATCGTGTTACATTTCATGGCCGAGCTTTTACATGCTGATTTTACCATGCGAAGCGTGATCTGCTGCGGCTTGATGGATAGCTTGTTTTCCAAAGCTTTGATCACAACCTTGTAGGTCATGGGTACTACCTCGATCGGAACACCTTTGGTCCACTATTTTTTGTTCCATAAGCCGCTACGAACCTTCTGAATGATATTTTTTTCGTATCTCACCTGGACGCCCAATTGGTTCGACTTCTTACGATAGTCTTTGGGAGATACGCGTCAGTATGCCTCTACACCATTATAGAAAGCCGCCCAAACCTACCGGCAATAATGACAAACTTCTTGGCAGCCTCAGCAACCACCTTTTCTTGGAACTGACAGGCACCGCCGCCCTTGATGGCATTCAGGTGAGGGTCGACTTCGTCAGCACCGTCGATTGTAACGTCGATTTCAGGGAATCTTGTTTGTTTATGCGTCAATAAAAAGGGAGAACGAGAATTCCCACCCGTCCTTTATTCACGCAACCCCAGCGAGACTTACTGCTCAACAGTGCCCATGGTGAGACCGCCCTCGATAATGAGCAGCTTGCTCTGAAAGCTGGTGGGTACGTAGACAATGTGCTTGAGCTCGGGTCGCTGCAGGATCCGTTCGACGGCATACACAACAGTTGAGCCCGACCCGATACCGACGACCTTGTGCTCGGGCGAGATATAATCGTCGACGGCCTTGTAAGCGGCAAGTTTTTTACCAGCTTCGACAGGAGAGACGCTCATGGTGTGTTTATAATGGAAAGAAGCAAGAGGAGAAGAATAAGAATAAGAAAGAAAAGGTGTTGTCGGGCGGCAGCAGCGGAGCTTTGTGTTTACCCCGGCCGTCCTCATCAAGAAACCCGTAAGACCATGACGCAGCATAATGATATGATGTGTTGCGATAGGAATAGTTTAGGTTGCACCAAACAGTCTGCTTTCTGCTCCTCATATATCGTGCAAGATGTCAAGTTGTGGTTTGCCTATTCTCTTCGCGACGCTCCTTGATATAGTGAGTCAGAGAATCTCATATGGGCGGTTTTATATGCGGTCTTTTTTTTTGTTTTACCTCCATTTTCACATGAAGACAAAAGCCGGGAGGACGCTTTCTCTCGGAATGTGGACTGAATGGCAGCCTGTATCACCTTTTAGGAGATCGATGGCACCATCGCATTGTAAGGTTCATGTCCAGCAATTTGGGCCCTGCGGAAGGACACAATTTATTCCATGCTTTTCTTCCTTTCATGCGTACATGGTGACCCGTTTATATTCAGTCAATCATTGAATAAAATTTTTAGGCACATCAGGCGACCGTAAGTTTATAAGTCTATCTTCCAAATTTGTAAGTCTGTCTATGCTCCGTATTGCTTTTTGCATATTTGACAAAACTAATGGAAACGGATGAAAGTTTGACGTGGGAATTTGGTTAGTGACAAAGTTTGCCAACATTTTCTGCAAATTCCCTTTTGGACAACTGATATGAACGACAATTACTCACGTTAGACCGTATGGATACTCATGTGCGCTAAGCACCAAATGATGGTATAGCCTCGTCGCGCGGCAAGCTAAGCTCACCATCTACAGTCTGTTTAGCGAGTATGTCCCTTTCCTAGACAGCGGTGATAACTGCGGAGCGCGTGCTGCTTGAACGATCGCCCCGGATGGCGAAATGAGAGCGAGGTACCGCTAGACGGAGCACCATCCAAGACATCAGGTGGATGTAGCCAAATGGAGCCAAATATCTCTTTAACGCCATTGGGAAACAGGATTTCCGTAGAAAATAAGTGTCTAGAGTCACGCAGAAATAATAGTCGTCACCAAAAAGACGAACTGTTTCATTGGAGCTGAACATAATACAGTCATCGAATACATGGTACGGGTAACCCCGGTGAACTGCAAAGATATAAGACTGCAAATGGGCATGATCACATTTTGTCTGTCTCCAAAATTCACCTCCTTTCCGAAATCTTACATAAAAGGCGAATCATCATATAGCGAGATCTAACCAAGTCCTTTAATCATGCATGCGCTGTGCCAAAGTAGAGCGACGTACGGAGATCAGATCCACATGATCAGCGTTTTTCAGGGATATATATGTCCATTAAACCAGATCAAAATATACATATGGGGAATCTCGCCACCAGGGTTTTCCTAGCTGCTGGTAGCATAAATCAGACGCTTTTTTGTGCATTGCATCGGGTTGTCTGCTTTATTTGTGTTATCATAGATAGAATAAAAGTATTTGTATTTGTAGAAAACTATATCATTCCTTCCTTCATCTTACCGTAACCTACTATATCTTACTTTCTGCAGACATCAATTGTGAAGGAAGTCAACGACTACCACAGTACTTGTTCTTCCTTTTATCGGGTGACGTAGGGAATTAAATATAGAGTAGAGATCCTTCCCCTTTTACAGAGGTGAGATTGTCCATATTCTTAAATGTTCATCATTTCATCCCTGGCCTGCTTGGGAAATGGCTACTTTCATATATGTCGATCTCAATTTGAGAGCGTTTGACATTTGATCTTCCGCCTTTATCACTACACGTTATGTCGACATATCTCGACTTTCATATTGTTGATATATTGACATTTGCTATTATGACGTGTTGGTCTTTTCAATCAATCATTACGATATAATATTTAGTTATGTACTATACAGGTACGTAAACATATAAGTGACGCATATTTACCAACGAGTACCGCAGCGGGTCTGTGATACTATAAAATTTGAGTCGCCACAAGGAAACAAGGTCAAAAAGAAGCTCCAGATATGCATGTGATTGGTTACAGATTTATTATATAATGATAATCCGTGCTTTACCTATGTACCACCAGGGAGTGAGGTGCGCGGCATGGGATTGGCAAACAACTTACCACTAAATAAATATAGACATGTCGCACATCACTTGTGCTGTAAGCAATCAGGCACTCGCCCCGCCCTTCCCTAGAAAGGGATAATCCCCGAAGTGTGGTAGATTTATTGCTTCCACGACAAATGGAACGATACACAGATCTCAATCAGGCATGAAAAATGAATCAACCAACATATACTCTTACTGACAGAAACATTTGTTTTCAGCATGATAGAAATCTTGAGGTAAAAGTAACACAAGCGTGGCCATTGTTGGCTCGTTTTTTCGATCCGCCAAGCCCGCGGAGCCCTCGGACTCTCCCCACATGCACGACAAAGAAACGCTGTAATGGTGCTTGCTGCGTGGTGCAAGTGCGGTGCCATAAAGTGCGCACATATGTATGTCGTAAGTCATTTCTTGTCTGCTAGTCAGTCTATATAGCAATCTTGGAATTCCTTACTTTTGAAGATGAAGTGTAAGGTAGCTACATAGTAATATTACAACCCCAACAAGCGATTCCATGCGAACGAATAAGCTCAAGGCGGAAATTGGAGTACCCCACAATCCGATAACAATATAAAGAAAGACAATTTCAGTTTGAAGAGCGTTGCACAGACAGCAGCGTGCAAGGTTTTGTGGTGTGAGAAAAGTGGATTGAAAGCGTGGAGAAAATTTCCGATAAAATAATCCGAAATCCCGAACGGGTGGCGGTTGGACTTTCTGCGCATGATCGGACCTTTTGGTTTACATAACACACCTTCCTGGCCTTTTGTTGCCCTACTTTTTCCTTTCTTTTTCATCTTTGTATTAAAATTCTTTGACCTTTTACAATGAACTTCGCAGCACCTTCGCGGTCGTTTGCCTTGCCATCACCTACGTCACCTTCCATTCCGCGTGCCGACCCGCCGTCCTCATCTATTTTGCCTAAAAAAAGACCTACCAAATCTCATGTTCCTGCCGCCTGCGTATGCTTTACAATAACTCACCGAT
Organism: Syncephalastrum racemosum; assembly: GCA_002105135.1. Taxonomy (NCBI): domain Eukaryota; kingdom Fungi; phylum Mucoromycota; class Mucoromycetes; order Mucorales; family Syncephalastraceae; genus Syncephalastrum; species Syncephalastrum racemosum. The sequence goes on from MCGN01000012.1 coordinate 666,090, forward strand.
CCGCATAATGATATTGATATGCTTTTTCTCTTTCATCAATCAGTCCAATTGCCAAAAGGCTCATCTTGCCTGCGATGGTACATAGTAGAATACAGATACGTATCAAGGTTCTGGTGCTAAATTTTACTTTTAGTGTCTAGACCATGTAATCGATGTGTGCAGTCCGGAAGAGAAGATACATGTGTCGACGTGCAACATAAGAAAAGAGGACGACCGAAACGTCAGGCTATAAGCAAACCTTCCTCGAATGACAGCCATGATCACCGTCATGACCAACTACAACCTCCCCAACGCCATGTGCATTCGGTCATTCTCGCGCCTGGCGTCATTTCCTCATCTTTCCTTATGACACGGCCACCGGGTCGGACCGACAAAGGACCATCACCCAGAAAAATGTTGACAGTAAGTGGGACCCATGAGATTATAAAAAATATATCGCAAAGCGGAGATCTTACTGATGTTTTATATAGTTCTTTCTTTCCATGGATGTATGCTGTGCACGCGTCTCGGACGAGACACTCGATATCTTGGGCCGCTACCCACAAGAGTTCGCTCATCGATCGCTGTACGACTTTGTGCCTCCCGAGGATTCTGAAAAATTGGCACGGGTCCATCGCTGCTTGCTCGACAGCGCCAATTCCTGCTTATTTACCGGCAAACGGGTGCCTTTACCGGCCACACAGCGCACTACGGCAGAATGCTTCTCTTCTACGTGCCCTTCGAGTCTCTTGAGTATCGCGAATGGGTCACAGACTATCAAGGAGACTCTTGCTTTCAAGACATCGGGAGGGACGCACATGCGCCTCGAGGGCCGCTTCTACCTGGGAGGTGGTCTCGGTGCCGATCTCTTTGTACCATCCTCCCTAAGCAACCTCTATATCGTGTGCATCGCAACCGTTGCAGAGCCAGACGATCCTTGCGCTTCCCCGAATACCCAGTCTCCTTTTGCTTCGCTGCTTCAGGCCGACACCATGACTCCAGAGACATCGAACCTTTTAAACTCAATGGTAACGACCTTTTATATTTGGCACGTGGTACTCCGACATCAGCTGACATGCTTTTGGTTTCCTACAGCTCGTAGCAGACTCAGCGGCAACTTCTTCAACGCCTGCTGCCACAGCAGCAGTAGCGGCACCTGTCCCCTCCCTGACGCCACCCATTTTGCTTCAAGACCCGAATCAGCTGCAGCATACACCTTCGCCGCAATATTCTCCCCCAAGCCCTGGGCCGCTCTTTGTCGATGATCCAGAGCCACCGTCTGTAAGTCCGACGGACAAGTCTGCATCGCCAATGCGCCTCGTTAATCCCACCTCTTCCCCCTCCTCTTCTACCGCTTCCGCCTCCTCTGTTTCCACTGCCTGTGTTGTATCTCATTCCTCAGATGCTACCTCTACTTCTCCTGCAGCATCCTCCCTGGGCCGGCCTGTCGTTGCAACCCCACGTGTGACCAGCACCCCGCCCACCACGATGCTTGATACGCCCTCTTTCATTAAGGATACCCAGATTAGCAACTCCCTTCATCAGCAAAATCGGTGGACTCATCCCGCTGAAGTATATTATCAGCGCATGACAAGCAGCCAACTCAACGCCGAAGCAAGTGCCTTTGCCAACCGCACTATGTATTGGTCGCCCTCGCATGCTATGAACAGCGCCCTTCGCGCATCCCATGCCGATCCCAGCGCCTTGAATCCCGTGGCTGCCCACCAACGTATCCCCAACCACCCCGCACGCCGGTCGTGTCCTTATGAGCCGTTTCGACGCCGGTGCTAAATGTGATATTTTTTTGTACCTAATTTATTATACCAGAAATATTTTCCTTGGCATGTATGCTCTACTTTGTACATTTGAACCTAATGATTAACTGATGTATATTTGCTTTTGACTGGATCTATATTTCAAGAAAGAGAAAAAAGGAGCTAAAGAGAGCCAAGAAAATCGGCGTGTCTATAAGTTTGACCTGCTCAGCATACTATATTGAAATGTCAGTGACACATATAGTTTGGGGTTATTTATAATAAACGCCCCACGTGACCTGTAATATCTCGTTTCGGCTTCATGTGTATGACAGTATCTGGAGGGTGTTCCAGGCCTCTGTCGTTGTTGTTCGGGGGTGCATACAACTGCGCTGGGCGGAAATATGTATGTAACCAGTTGACATAGGGCGTGGAAATGGAAAAGATGAGATTTCGTACCCCCTTTTTCCATCTATGTATTTACACGAGGATTGTGAACATAATATTGTGGAAGACGAAACGAATCAGATTTCAATGGAATCAGATAAAATTTCCAGAACAAGCCAATGCCGTACAAGGCGTGTAAATCACGGAACCTGACACGTCAAAGGTGGTATGACAAACATGAGGCGTGAAATCATATACGGTTGCATACCATTCGACATGCAAATCCTTGATGATCCTCCTGCAGAAAGGCACCCCTCAACCAATTTAAACAATACCATCAAGTGTATTGCGACCCTACAGTAAATAAGGATTCTACTTCCTCATTTAATTGGCTATCTTTTGTTTTGATGTGAGCCAAAGGGCAGTGAACAAATATAAGCGTTTGAGTTTACGTGGATTATCATTCCAAATTGTAAAACTTTCCTGCATAAACAATGAGGTCATGACACTTCAAAACGATTTATTATACGTAGAAGTTACCGTCGGCATATTCAAATGGTCATTGTGGCACACGGGCTACGTATAGTCTTGTCCCAGGCAAGATGGTTAACGTTCCACGCCGACACATAATGTCGCATATCATCTGCTTCATGCTCCATTCTCCCACCCCCAACCCCCAACTCGCGTGTGATCATGAAATCAATCAGTCTACCTTTCTGTTAATGGTCAATGAGAGAGTATTCGCGCACGTAGACATCCAAAAATTACTTAAGAGCTCTCACACTTGCCGTTTTTATACGCGGTCAAAAGAGGAATGCAACCAAACTTGAGTCAAGTTTTTCCCATGGCTTGTTATTTGTCGATGCCATTCATGCCAAATAGAAATCTTGGTACCGTCGGCTTAGCCAGTAAATGTACCACAGTAGTCCAAATAATTTTAGCTACCAATAGAGAGATTTCATCGACCAACGAGAAGCGCTCATTGCGATTACTGTTATCGGTCACACGCTCAGGCCGGCCAAGAAACGACGCACACACACAACAACAAATATTTTTGATCGGCGTCATCATATCTTGGCAACCTCGTCCTTTGCTTTTTTGAGCATCCACCATACGTATCCGTATTCAAACAACCGCCAGAACTCGCATCTGAGGCGCATGGCTGACTTGAACTTTCTTAATAAGAGCAGTTTAAGTTTATCTGAGATCAATTGCGTATGCGGGGGATGACCCAGAGTGCGTCTGGACAACGTCACAAAATCTTTTTTTTGGGGGGACCCGACCAGAGAATAGGCAACTTGCGTAACGGGCCGAACACCCTAATGACGATGTATCCAAAAACTCAGCTTCCCGACGCTCTATTTCGATCTTGGCAGCCAATCGCATCCAGAATTCTCATCAGCGCACCGAGCACCTCGTGGAACAGGGTAAGAAAAAGGGGGGGGACGTTTTTGCATAACCGCTATAAAAGAGCACGCCGCCTCATTCTCAGACCTTTTTTTTTACCTTTTTTTCCCTCTGAAAACTTTTAAACACTCATGATGCCACATCAAATCACACAAGGATGCAAATCACTTGTGGCAACACAGCTCGATACCCGCGTCTCAGAACAACTCCTTTACGACATCTTTTCCTCCTTTGCAGTTGTGGAACGAGTTGCTGTCGAGGTGGGTTTTCTCCTACAGATATCTTATCACGTCGCATGATGTGATTGGATTAAATCATCACCTCCGGGGTGGCGTGGTACATGATAGACAAACATCATCACGCGCACGTACCCTGTGTCTTTTTCCGCATATGACTGATCCAAATTGCTACATTTATAGAACGATGATACCCCTGCAAGGCAGAAAAGGGGGATAATCGACTTTGCAGACCATTTCACAGCGGAGCAGATTCTGCATAGCATGTCCGGCAAACCGCTTCTGGGCCAGGTATAGTGTAGACCGAAAATTGTAAAGTCAGGCAGAGAGTCTAACTTTATTTAGGCAATTGCGCTGAACTGGGCCCCCGTTAAGCAAAGCCCGCATCTGTTCTCCGTCTACATTGATGGCATCAGCGCAGATACAGACGAAGTCATGCTTGCTCAACCGTTTGAACGATTCGAGGGCATGTGGTAAGTTTCATTATTCTACAAAATGAAAAATGAAACCGATAATTTTTCTAATTATCTTTTCTTTCTTTGTCTTTTCTTCTAGTGGCGCTCATGTTTTATATAATGAGGAAGACGGCAAAGCGACAGGCGTGGGACGCGTGGATTTCCAAGACGAATACATCGCCAAAGACGCCATGATCACAGTGGATGGCGCCACCATCAATGGTTCCACGGTACATTGCCGATGGTTCGCGCCCCACAGACGCTCGTCGACATCATCATCAGATAGCGAACCAGGCCGACGCATACGCTGCTACGACAAAATTTTCAACAAAGCCCCCTATTCGAAACCACTGTGCGTATCAGCATCCCAGAGAACAAAAAATTGACGAGTAAGCAATACTGAAGGAAATGAGATCGCGTTTGCTGACCGACTTTTAGAGCAAGATTTGATGCCTGCATTCCAACAATACGGCTATGTTTCACAGGTGCGCCTGGCCATGGACGGTCGTTCGGCGCTCGTGAGGTAAGCAGAATATTTTTTTTAGATCAACCTTAAAGACGGAAATTAATCATCGTTGTCCTTTTACCTTTTTAATAGTATGGATACCCACGCCAATGCGGCCAAGGCGATCTTTGAGCTCGAGGGACACGAGGCCCACGGTTATACCATGCATCTGCAGTGGCCCCGTGATTCAGATAGCACTGCGTACGAGCCCGTGCATACGCCACCCTCGTCAGCATCGCTCAACTTCATGGACACGCGTCACGAGGCTCAGATACCACCGATGAGCACCGGTTTCCATCACCACCATCGTCCACCCGTGCAAATGTCCGGCTGGGGTGAATTTTATCATCCCACTGGCGCGTCCCTCTGAAATCGCATGTGCCTTCCATCCATGCGTTTCATTCTACTGTTGTACATAGTCCCACTCATCTTCACGCCACGCGAATACACACAACTCACCCCTTACAACGTCTCAATCACATCACCTACCCATGAGTTCCACCCTCCCCCATCTGTCCACTTTCTATCAGTTTTCTTCCCTTCATATTTTCTTGTGCATTCTCAGATAAAACTATTCTAAAGAAATGAAGCATTGAACAATGATTTAATAAGATAGAGTAAAAGAGTACAAGAGAACAAAAAAAGTGTACAGCTATAATGAAATTATACTAAGAACTAAAAGATGACGTATACAGAAGTGTGCAAGAGGTAGAGAATAAGCGAAGGGGATGGTCTACGCCATTACCATCCTTGGGCGAAAGCAAGGCCGCCAATCGCCAAGGTAAGCGCGTAAAAGATAGCGCTGTACACGAAACGAATAAAGCGATGCTCGTAGCCAATCTCGGTGAATGCATATAGGACAGTGAAGGCAAAGTAGCTGTGTACCAAAACTTATGTCAAAAAAGGGCATTTAAACGAATTCCGAGACTTACATCCAAGTAATGATCATCACAGCACGCGTAGATGCAGTACCAAAGGTGTTGAGAACCAAGACAGCGAGCAGGAGCAAGGTATTTTCTTGAAGCACGCGGTGCGCATTCGTAATGCGTCCCTAGATGAACAGAGAGGTTACGTGAGTAATTCGTAAGCATAGGTCAATAGTAATAGCTTACGGTGAATCCACCAGCTGGTAAAAATCTTTTCTTCTCTCCTGCCTCAGCGTCATCCGCAGCGGAGGTCTTCTCTGGGTCAGCAAAAACATGACGCAAAAAGTAGACCAGACCCCAAAGGACCCACTGAGTAAAGAAAGCAATCCAGGTCAGGCGAACATAGTGGTCAGAAACGAAGGCAGAGACGTCACGATCCATTGTAAAGCTTTTTTGCTCTGTGAGTTGGTGAGGATAGAGTAAAGAAGAAGAGGCGTGTATGTATGTGTCAGAAGTAGAGAGGCACCAAACAAAACATGGATGTTTATATATCTTTGGACTTTGCTCCAATTGTGCGTCCTTTGTTCGATTTGTTTCTGTGGCGCGCGGTGGGTTCCAGGAAACACGCAGCACACCTCTGTTTTGGGTACGTATTCCTTTTGAATATAATGTTTTAGCCGGTCCAGACGTTTGTTTTATGCAAACAAAAAGATCTTGTGATGCTGTCAAACGGTCTCTCTCGGGCTACACAGAACCAAGTTAGGTCGCGGTTGTTTATTCTCGCTCGACTTACACGCGCTCATATTCATTATCTTGACTTATGAAATTGTGAACCGATGGGAAAACACGGTAATGATCAGAAAAATGTTTGGAACCATAGCCGCGGGCATGTTTATGAAGTCAGTAGCTGACGCGAACTCCTGTTATTGTCTTTGCTTCATCAACATACAATGTTATGGTTGTGGCGGGACCGAGCCGGGCACAAGCAAGCCTGAACGTCTTTTTGCATCATCGTTTTCCCGGTTACATTACGGCGAAATTTTACCGGTCGGCGTTGTACGACTCGACCAGGGACGATCCCGGTCATCATGATCAAGCGGTCGTCTCGAACAATCACGAACAAAAAAAAAGTTGATGATGCGTTTGGATTTGTCATCGCTCGCTGCACACCGTCCTTGCGCTCTAAAACCCAACAGTCTGGTCGAGCTTCTGATGCTGTGCATGACATCCAATTTGCATCATTGCACTATAACACAGGGGTAAGGCGGCCTTGACCGCGATTTCGTATATTGGAAGGCCCTATCTTTTTATTTTATTTTATCAAGGCGCCGAAATAATATGTATGAAAAAGCATGGTACGAGTCACCCGTCAGACCCTTTAGCCATGTGGCACAGAGTAACCGCTACTGTTGTTCGGCATAAAATTTTTGAGGGCAAGAACCCGGTTTGCTTTGACTCACCGCCGGTGGCGCTATCGTGATACGGTACCAGGAAGAGACGATAATCAGAGCAAGATTTTCACCGAAAAGAAAAGAAGTCTGACGTCGGTCGTGTCGCTTCTGGGTTTGGTGTGCACCGGTCAAAGAATACGTACCACACACTCTCGTATGATATTTCCTTTATTAAATTGTCGTATGCTTTGGCACACTCGGATAGGCCGGCAAAAAGCATTACTATCGATGACGAAGACGCACCATTTACAATGACGACTACGTAAGGAGGGTCACATCATATCATATCCATCGTCGACCTTGAGATTGCGTAAGAATAACTATATGATGACAACAAAGCAACATCGATAATTGGGCGGACTTTGCACAATGGTTGTTTTGCTTCATGCAGCCGCTGAATTTGCTTTGGCTTTTGTGCTACATAAAGCAAAAAAGGCCTTGTGGACAGACGGATGCCGCGACTCAGCTGTTTTACTGGCTATTGCTATCATCTTAGGTTTCAAGTCTAGGTTATAAACAATACATGCAAGTCAGAGAGAGACAAGAAAAAAAAGAGAAAAGTGGAATAGGAAAAAGTATAGACCCGCACAGAGTCGTACAAAGACAACATGACAGGCCCGACGTGTTCTTTGCTCGTCCGAATAGTGCACATGCTGAATTTTTTCAGGCAAGCGCTCCCTCTGTTTCAGAAGGTAATGTAATACATGAGGAGATTTACCCATTCAATCGCGTTGCCAGTGGACATGTGGTCGTCTGTAAAAGAAAGAGCGAACACAATTCTGAAAAGCGTCTTTCCGACGCGACGGGAAAATAGGCGCAGCCTATATGAAATTCTTCTGCACAGCTGAAATTGTTGGATGAGTAGCCGCACACAATGGCCGGTTATTCTGAACGCCATCCAAACATCGGATGGGGTCATGTACCGCAAAATTATACGCACCGAATTAGAGTAAAGACGAGCCTGCCTTTTCTAATACTAAATATGAGTAATTTAGCCACATAACGAAGTGCCTGTACCTTTGCCCAGCGCTTAGACAGCCAGGGCACCCGCGATTTATCTAACGTATAGGGAACTCTATTAGATTAGACTTCGTGTTGGACCCGAGTTTTGGCGTATTCTTAATGCGATACCACGGCAACAGTAGTACAACACATCAACACAGTTACGGACAGCAGCCGGCAAACGCGGCACGCTTAACTGATTTCTACAACTATAGAGGGTACTGTGAGAGTGGGAGACAATCACATGAATCGGCTTAATTTTTCATTTCATTTATCTGAAGTTTCCAGTAATACGAAGTAGCCACGGGAAAACAGAAACCGAAACTCAAAATTTCGCCAGTGCATTGTGTTCACTTGAGTCCAATGTTCCGCAGAGGCATCCTGTAACTTTTTTCGACTAGCCAGTCCAACTCTAGTACGACCTTCCGTAACGGAGACATGGCTACCCCTGTCGAAGCTACAGTATTTGCTGCGGACGGCACAGGAACACATTCTGCACATTCATTAATAAAACACATAAACCGGACAGGATTCCTTAGTCATACAAGCTCAGTAACTTATATATATTTCACTTCATACGTAATAGTGAGCAGGCGTACAACTCGGAAACTAGGAACAGCAGATTATAATGATGATCAAAAAAATTTCTTTCGCCACCCCTGAGCAAAGGCAAGTCAAGTCAGCCGACGCCGAGGTTCAAAGGCGTAGCAAATGGTACTCTACACGAGGCGAATGATTCGATGTTCGGTGACGAGACAGTGAAGGCAAAGTAGCTGTTACCAAAAAAAAAAAAAAATGAACGAAGAGTACTATAGTAAAATGATAAGCGACCTGCATCCGACTGTTGATCATGACTGCGCGTGTCGAACTATGGGCAAGAACGAGCACGCTAAACAAAAGCACTGTATCCTAAGGAAGGACGCAGTGCACATTTCTATATACATCGAAACAGGGAGAAGTGAGATTTACGGAAAATGTCGATGGCTTTCCACGATATGTACTGCGAGCCGCCTGTTTGAGAATGAAACGCAAATCCTTTACAGTCGTTGTCTCGGTTGACATGGTCTTTCCTGGTGAGTCAAACACATGACACACAAGGTAAATGAGCCTACAACGAATGCAATCCGGATGGAGCGCACAGAGCTATCGGCGACCAAGGCCGAGATCGGGTTGTACCTGTTGGCTTTCCATCTTATTGAGCTCAAACGGCGGTGCTTATAGCGTGGTGATGTGTCAGGACGCTTTACTAAGTGTTTCTTAGATATTGCGGGTGCACCGGCTTATCGTTTCTCGGTTTTCTATTAGACGCGTCTTCTGCAGTCACCCTTCATCCTCGAATAAGTCTACCGGTGCTTTCGAGGACTGTAAAGAAGTCCAGCGGGTTGCCTCCGTTGCTCGCCGATAAGTCATATCTACTGGTATTATTATGCAAGAGATCTGTGTTGTCTCTTCCATCAAACACTCAAGTCTGGCTGCGCGGATTAATGTTCCATAAAGCCTTCTTCTGCCAGACAACATTACTGGTAAGAAGGGGGGTCGTCGGCCAGATGATCCGCTTCTTTTTTTTCCCCCTTTCGGATTACGGAAGGTGCCGACTGTTCGATTAAAACAGTAGGCGTGCACAGGCCTCCGAAGCTGAGCTTTCACCGACCTGATTTCGCCATTTCGGTAAAATTTAATCCGAAACAGAAACTGTAGGATAAATTCTTCGACTTTCTATCTGTAAAGCCGCAGTGGGTGGTGATAAAGAGAAGTGCACGTTCGATCTTTGTGTCAAGCAGTCTCGATAGTTTACGCTACAGCACTGCCTACACAGAGACATACGATGGACATTTCTTATGGCTCATATTGGCCAAAAGGTGATGCAGCAAAAAAAAAGAAAAAAAAAAAAAAAAAAAAACAGAGACATAGTCTGAAGATCAATCAGCCGATGTAATGGTCGCGATACTATTCCATAGGACAGGCGACATGCTTTAGTTTGATTTACCATGGTCATGATTGCTTGTTTTGTTGCGAGGGTATCTATTCACATCCACAGTGCTAACTAGATTGACATTGTTCTCTATGCCTGCACGCGGAACTTGTCAGGCACACCCTCACTCTCCTCTTCGTGGTGGTCAACCCACTCAGACGTGCGACCGTATTGCTGCTGCTGTTCCTGTTCTTGGACAGGATGGCGTTCTTGCCACTGCTTTTCCTGACGACGCTCCTCGGGAGTCCAGTTGGGCAGTTTGCTTTGCATGTATTCCTGCAGCGAGATCCGGTTGTCCTGATCCACGTCGAGATCCTGGAAGGCACGGTTGATGATGGCCCGAATATGTGAAGCAGAAGGGTCAATATCACGCTCCAGGCCGTACATGGCCTGCAGTTCGTGCGTATCCCAGTAGCCATCCCCATTCAGGTCGTGAATCTTGAAGAAGGCGACTTCATCGGATACCTGAATCGAGTGCGTGTCGTGCATGTGCCTGTTATTCGTTAGATTATTATACTGATGAATGTGATGTACCTACTGGTCCTCGAAATTTGCAAACTCTTCTGCACTTGAGAGCGCAAGAACGGCAGCTAAACCAACAAAGATAGAACGCATCAACATTATACGGTGCGTGCGAAAGAAACAAGAAAGATGATAGGTACAGCAACAATTAAGCTTTATTGTATCCATGTACTGCGTCAATTTCCGAACATTCAGCTTGCCACGTCGACGGGGACTGATACAGTACACATTTTTGGAAACCAGGATAACTATGAATTTGTAAGGTGATAGCTTTTGTATTATTCCTTCTAAAATAAGAAGTACTGTCTTCTTGCACTTTCCAACCGTTGGCGTAGCTGTTTTCTGCTGTCCCCTTCGAATCCCTCTATTGTACCATTTTTCTTAAAAACCTTTACTACAATCTGACCAAGAGCAGTGTAAACAGACGGCAGTCTTATATAAGACACTCTATATGGTCAGAAGTATACGACCGGCCAGCGAAAGTAGTCAGGTCTTAATACAAGTGATTTATTCCTTTCGGATTTCCATAGCCGATGTGCAGAACGACGCGATCATCCTGCCGCACCCAGGTGACTGACATGGACAGCCTTCTGGGGTATACAAAAGAAAACCCATCCTATGCTGTCGCGTAGTCTGCTAACGCATGTGCTACGCTTATATCGAGTGGTATGTGCGTTCGTCATTCGGCCGCTAACATGCGTCCTCTGTTGCAGTACTGTAGTGTACCGTATAGTGACCCTTACAGGCACACGATATGCGCGAATACAGGTATACGAGTTTTTGACCATGCCCTCGGGCACAGGATACGAGTTATTATATGTGGAAAAAAGAAGAATATATATTGTAGGTTCCTATGGTTGAAACATCACCGCATATCCGCCATCAACTTACGGTATTTGGGATCAGCCCATTTGCCTTTAAGCTTACGTCGTCCTCGCCCGCGTCGACCACGTCCGTGTCGGACGTTTTTGCGCGCAAATCTGCCTTCGACTTAGTACCTCAAAATGTACAATGCGCCTACACTTACCTTGTGGCTAGGAGCGCCTCCATCTCGTCGTCACAAATGACGCATCCACTCACGGGCGGTCGGTTTTGATTTTCACGGAATTCTGCTTTCAGGATCACTGTCCCGCAGTCCTCACACATGTCATCTTCTACAGAGACATCTGGAGCAGCGCGCGTTTCAGCATCAAGCTAAATCTATCATAAAGACCACTTACTTTTGATGGTATCCAAGAAAAGAGAGACAATGTTGCATTCATTGCAACTGAGTTTCCAACGCGGTGCGGACGTGGCATCCAGGACAAGGCGGCCTTTACACGGGTCCACCTCACGTTCAGATTCGGGGCAAGGACAGACCGCATTGCGTACCATAGAGTGTGTGCAAGTCGGATGAAGGCAGTGGTTGCACCCCATACCTATGTTACACGTTAGCAGCGCCCTGTGTCGGTTCTTGTCTTGTCTTGCCTTTCGCTATGTTTTCAAAGGGTGGGTTATTATAGCAGTAAGGACAAACAGGATAGCCGGTGCCCTTGGAGCCCGTAGTGTAGAGTACAAGCTCAAAATCGTCCAAAGGCTAGATACATATCTGGTCAACCTTACGTCACTTATTTTGGCAGTGTGGTGTGGACTTACACAGCGCAGCTCACGATATAGCTTGATGTTACCGTTCAAGGGCAGTGAGTAGGTTTCATCACAGGTAGAGCAATGGAGACGGTTGGGCTTCAGAGCAATGTATTTCATATATCTAGACGTGCATGATAATAAAATGATCTCAGCGCTGTCACTGTTTGCGTTTACTGATCCTACCTCTTGCATTTGCCGCACTTGGACATGGGCCGGCCCGTGGCCGCGAGTGGAGAAAAAGTCGCCTCAAAAAGCTCATCCATCGCGTTGACCTACAGATGGGGATGATGAGCTATTGTTCTTCTCGGCGTGCTCAGCATGGGTTTGCTTACGTGCTTGACAAAGTAGGCGAATTTGTCTGCGAACATTTTCAAGAAATGCTGCAGGACATCTTTTTGAGGTGCTTTACCAGTCGCGATCAAGTTGAGCTGCTGCTCCATATCGGATCGCATCGTGGGCAGAGATAACTCAGGGTCAATTTTTTCTAAGAAAGCAGGCGTTTAAGGAACACGAAAGCATGAATGGCGCTTTACTCACGATAGCCGTGGATAAGGACAATGCCCAGGTTGGTAGGAATTAAGCGTCGGCCAGTACCACTGACCTATTTCTTTTATGAGGACCTGCTTCATGTAACTTCCTTTCGTCTCTGGATTTACCGTCACATAATTTCGCTGGCAGATGTTATTAATGTGGGTGGGGATACTGGCATCTGTGCCAATACCATTTTGTTCCTGCAAGAGATGAGTTCCAGAAAACAATAGTATAACTTCTTCCAGGCACGCACCATGAGACCAATTAACTCGGCTTCTGTCAGGTAGTCCGGCGGGCTAGTCTTGCCTTCCTGAAGCCCGATTGACTTCACCGAGAGCACCTCGCCCTTGGTGAATTCGGGAATGTACTCATCCGGTTTGCCCATCCTGCATATCGTCGGTCAAACCACCCAGACTGTCACAAGCCATGACGTACCAATGAATCACAGAAGCAAATCCGGGCGAGATGACCTTTGCACCTTTGAGCTCGAACATCTCGTCGCCCATGGCAATATCCACCTGTGTCGCATTGTACTGTAAATTGGCGCTGATCGAACCGATAAATGTGCGCGTAATAAAGTCATAGATTCGCCAAGCATCGCCAAACAGCTCGCTTTCCAGGGCTATGCGCATGGGTGTACTGTGCGTCCTTGAGCATAAATGGAATGCGGGTGGATGGAACTTACATAGGCGGATGGTCACCGACATCTGTGCCGCTCGAGGGCGGCGTGAAGCCTTCGCGAAGAAGAGTCTCACAATGCTGACCCCTATAAAGTTGGTTACAAACTGTCTCTCTTTCTTGCGGTGGTATAATGGTTTACCAGTCAGGATGGGCCACCTGCTCCTCCAGGACGCCTTTGAGATCAAAGTTGTCCGGGTACTTGGATGTCTCCGTGCGCGGGTAGGAGATGTAACCCTGCGTGTATAGACGCTCCGCGATACTCATCTGTGGGGTGGATACATCAATCAAGAAATATATATGTACATCTTGCCGGACTTACACATTCACTGGGGCTGATACCAAGGTAAGACGAGCCGTGTTTTAAAAGCTCGACGGTGTTCAAGGCGTGGGGGCGCTGTTTCGACTTGCGCTTGGTCTCCACCGAAAGCACCTTGCAAATTTTATCGTCGAGCCTGCCTAGGAAGACGCTAGCAATCTGTTTATCAAACACACGTTCCCGGGCCCACGTGAGTTTTAGCGGTACGTCCTTCTCAATCGTCACTGCGATGGACCAAAAGGTCTCTGGCTGGAAGCTCTGGATACGATCGTGGCGGTCGACACAAAAGCTGAGGGTCGGGGTTTGGCACGGGCCGTAGCTGATGACGGTTGAATCCAGGTTACCGTACTTGCCTTGAAAAAAGCGGGTCTGGAAACGCGTGAATGCGACGCCCACCTTGAGATCGAATTCTTGGCGGGCATCCACCGCCTTGCTTTCATTTTCATTGGGCAAAACCAGGTGATGAAATGCGTGTCTGATATCTTCGGCAGTGATGGCTGAAAAACGCGCGCGCAATATGTTGTCTGACTTCATGGCAGGTGCACAATTGTGGATGACCTCATAGCAGATATTTTCACCTTCGCGATCGCAGTCGAGCCACAAGACAAGGTAGTCGACGTGTTTGGCCTCGGTGTGGAGGTGCGCGCACAGGTGCTGCTTTGGGTTCGACTCGGTCTTGCGCGTCTTGCCGTCAAAAAGCTTTTGCGGATCGACGTCCCATGAGTTGTATTCGCTCGTAAAATCGACATTGTAAACGTGGCCTGTCACCGATGTAAACTTGAAATGGGCAGTTGCGTTCGCTGGCTTGAATGGACCGGTCCATTCATGGACGGGTGTAGCGATCCCTTTCCGCGTACCAAACTGACCACCGGGAGCGAGTAGCTTGGACAGAGCCTCGGCCAGCGATGGCTTCTCCGCCACCTTTTTTTCAGTAAAAAAAAAAAGGCATCATGTATCCATTGTATTAATAGGAGTCACGGTCGTTCTTCTTTTGCACACCTGCCATTAGCACTTTCACATGGCCTGCCATGGTAACAAATATGAGGAAATAATGGGATACAGTCGTGTGGCAGAGAAAATCGCGAATTGTGTCACAGACGACTCTCAAATCTGGATTCCCCCTTTTGCCGGCGGCAGCTGTCAGTATTTTCTGCACCCGCCGAACCGTAAATTATTCAAGTCTTTGTGTTGACTTGTATAGCTGTCATCGTCTGACGCGGTAAAAGAAGGTGTCGTAGCAAAGACTGCTTTGACTGGACCCCATACATGCACCATAGCTTGGATCACTTAGTCAGTCGGAAATAAGTAAGGTAGAAACTACAATATCGTACAGTGTATACATGAATAGAAATGACAGGAAGATAGAAAATATGTACAAGCAGTCTATACGCCTTAAGGGATCCGAGACCGTTTAATGAGTACTGCGTAATATGTCAATGTGCGCGTACCATAAGAAGTTTTATTGTGAAAGAGCTGTCCTCTCATAATGTAAATATCTAATGGATTGGGTGGTGTTAGTACAAGATAAACTCACTATATTCACTGGGCATAGACATAGAAGTACATATAGCAGCACTGAAGTACTGGCTGGGTAGAAAAGGGGGGCTAGGTCTTATGTCGGAGTATGAAAATGAATGACGTGCGCTGATTTGTGATGAGTGTGGATAGGAATCGATTCAAAAAAGACAGAGGGCTCCTTTTCTTGGATTGTATTGTAACCATTTGAAAGTACCCAGCTGAGCTTTTTACTTGGGCCTTTTTTTATTTTATTTTATTTTACAAGATCGACACACGCGCTCCCTTGGATCGATCGTCTCAACCTATTCTGTCTTTAACGTCTTCGCGTCACCGCCTGCCACTCCAAGTTCGCTTGAGCCAGTCCTTTTACTTTTTCTTTCTTCTCTGCTTAATTGATTGATGAACATTGCTGCTGCTGCCGACCCATCTGCCAGCGGGTCCATCTTGCAACAAGGTGTGCCTGGCGGATTGAATAAGCAAAAGCTTAACAATATATTGCAGGTAAATATTCTTTCCCTTTTCTCTTTTCTCTTCATTATCTTTCCTGATCTTCTTCCATTGTTGTCGTTGTTCTCTTTGTTATCCTCCCAACTCACACGAATGATCTTTTCTAGCGCGCAAAGTACTTGCAAATGCAAGGTGCAAAGGAAGACAACAACGCCGAGTTTGCGAGTATCATGCAGTTCTTGAAGAACCTCCAGCGACAACAAAAGCTCCAGGCCTCGCCTACTAACAATGGCATGCCCTCCATGGGCTCTCCTGCTGGCGCATCTGGTAATCTTATACATTTATGAAAAAGTTGCCGATTCCATAAAGACAATAGCTAACACGTCTCCATCATATATAGCTGTACCTACACCGCCGCAACATCATGTACAACCACAGGCATTGCCAGCGGGTGCAGCATTCTCTCAGAAGCAGCTTGCAACACTGAAGCATCAGATCATGGCTTACAGACTTATCTCAAAGAATATGCCCGTACCTCCTCAGCTTCAGCAGATCCTGTTTGCTGCTCATGAAGCGCTGGAGGACACCGATGCGCGCCTGTCAGGCACGCCCGCGTCCGTGTCTGGCTCTGTTGTTGCTCCTTCGCCCGCATCTTCTTCTTCTACACCTGCACAACAACAGCAAATACAACAGCAACATGCACAGCCGCAACAGCAACAGCCGCAACAGCAAGAAGAGTCACCAATGCCTTCCACGAGCACGCCCGAAAAGACACAATACAACGCGTATGCGTCTCCTTACAACCTGCTCAAAACCCCGGTGTCCTCCTACGGCCATGCCTCACGTCAGCAACGCATGCTGACGCCAAGCATCACCCCGGTCGGTATCGACCCGCATGTCATGATCACTGAGCGTGAACGGCGTATCAAGGCACGCATTCAATACCGTATCGGCGAGCTCGAAAAGATTCCTAGCAATGTGTCCACCGCACCCGGCAGTCTTTTGTCGCCCTCCGACGGTGAAAAGGGCCGTGATATGAAGCTCAAGGCCATCATTGAACTGAGGGCTCTGCGACTTCTGAATCGTCAAAAGAAGGTATGTCTTTCGATAGGGTTGCTATTTTATATTTTTGTCCGAAACTTATCCCATGACGTTTCGTATCTAGTTGCGTCAAGAGATTATCCATGGCATGAGCCGCTCCACGACGCTCGCGACCTCCGCCGACCGCCTGGCCTTCCGTCGCATGAAGAAGCAGTCGCTCCGCGAAGCGCGCATGACGGAAAAGATCGAGCGCCAGCAGCGCATCGACCGCGAGCAAAAAGAAAAGCAAAAGCATCTTCAATACCTCCAGTCCATTTGCGACCACGGCCGCAACCTCGTGGTCGCCCAAAAGAATTGGCAAGCCAAGCAAAACAAACTCGGCCGTGCTGTCCAGCAGTACCACCTCCACGTCGAGAAGGAGGAACAGAAGAAGGCCGAGCGCGCCTCCAAGGAGCGTATCCGAGCCCTGAGGAATGATGATGAAGAGGCCTACATGAAGCTTCTCGACCAGGCCAAGGACACCCGCCTTACGCAGCTCCTGCGGCAAACTGGCTCGTTCTTGGAGTCTCTCTCCCGGGCTGTCATTGACCAGCAGACGCACACTGCACAGCAGTTGGAGCCGAATGACCTCGCACCACCGCCGGATGAGGACGACATTGACGATGATCCAGCTTCCAAGATTGATTACTTCAAAGTCACGCATCGCATCAAGGAAGAAGTGTCTCAACCGAGCATTCTCATTGGTGGTACTTTGAAGGAATATCAGGCAAGTCATTGGCAGGAAGCATCACACTGGGGACTAATATTTTATTATAGATCAAAGGTCTGCAATGGATGGTTTCCCTATACAACAATCATCTGAACGGTATCCTGGCCGACGAAATGGGTCTCGGCAAGACAATTCAAACGATCAGTCTGATCACCTATCTCATTGAACGGAAGAGACAAAACGGTCCTTATCTGATCATTGTCCCCTTATCGTAAGCGTAAAGGCATGTCTTTCTTCTTTCGCTAACAATGGCGTAGAACACTGACCAACTGGTCGCTTGAGTTTGCAAAGTGGGCGCCCGCCATCAAGACGATCGTTTACAAGGGCAACCCGCCTATGCGCCGTGAGCTTCAGATGGAGATCCGCAACGGCGATTTCCAGGTCCTGATGACGACTTTCGAATACATCATCAAGGACCGTCCTGTACTGAGCAAGATCCGCTGGCTCCACATGATCATTGATGAAGGTCATCGTATGAAAAACCCCACCTCCAAGCTGACATCGGTCCTCCGTCAATTCTACACCACCCGATACCGTCTGATTCTGACTGGCACACCGCTTCAGGTATGTCCATAAATGGGGATACGTTTGCATTTTGCTGACCTGTGTATAGAATAACTTGCCTGAACTGTGGGCGCTGCTTAACTTCATCTTGCCCAAGATTTTCAAGAGTGTCCAGAGCTTTGAGGAGTGGTTCAACACGCCGTTCAACAACCAAGGCGTTTCAGACAAAGTCGGCCTGAATGAAGAAGAGCAACTGCTGATCATCAAGCGTTTGCATAAAGTGCTTCGTCCGTTCTTGCTGCGCCGTCTGAAGAAGGATGTCGAATCTGAACTGCCCGACAAGGTGGAGCGCGTAGTCAAATGCCGACTGTCCGCGCTGCAGCTCAAGCTTTATGCTCAGATGAAGAAGAATGGTGTCCTTTATGCCTCACATGGCGAGAAAGGGTATGGGAGTGGTATGCAATCTGGAATAGACGAAGCTGACGTTATAATAGAAAAATGGGTATCAAGGGTCTCAACAACACAATCATGCAATTGCGAAAGATTTGCAACCATCCATTCGTCTTTGAAGACGTTGAAAACTCGGTCAATCCTGCGCAAACTTCCAACGAGCTCTTGTATCGTACTTCTGGCAAATTCGAACTGCTCGACCGCATGTTGCCCAAGCTGAAAGAGACGGGCCATCGCGTAAGTGCTTTGAATCACCAAACATACGCGCGTCTCACATCATATTTTCTTTTTACGTAGGTCCTGATCTTTTTCCAGATGACACAAATCATGACAATCATGGAGGATTTCCTGAGCTATCGCGGCTTTCAGTACCTGCGTTTGGATGGTTCGACCAAAGCTGACGATCGTTCCGAACTTTTACACATGTTCAATGCACCCGATTCACCGTACTTTGTTTTCTTGCTGAGTACGCGCGCGGGTGGTTTGGGTCTTAACCTCCAAGCGGCCGATACCGTCATCATTTTCGATTCGGACTGGAACCCGCATCAGGATTTGCAAGCGCAAGATCGTGCGCATCGTATTGGCCAGACCAAGGAAGTGCGCATTTTCCGGTTGATTTCGGCCAACTCGATCGAGGAGAATATTCTGGCACGTGCCAACTACAAGCTGGACATTGATGGCAAAGTCATTCAAGCTGGTAAATTTGATAATCGCAGTACGGAGGAAGATCGAGAAGCATTCTTGGTAAGGGACAAAATAAGAAAGGAGGAAACGATATCTGATCCGACATGTTCCCGTGACTCGCGTGTATAGCGCTCGCTTTTGGAGGACAAGGCAGATGAGGAGGAAGAAAAGGATGACGAAGCTGCTGACGATGAAGAGCTGAACGAACTCCTGAAACGGTCCGATCAAGAAGCGACCGTGTTTGAAAAGATGGATGCTGAACGCCAGCGTGAAGAGCGCAAGCGCCTCGGTGGCCGCGGCAAGAAATACGAACGCCTGATTCAAGAGGACGAGCTCCCCGAAGTCTATCGTCTCGACGAAATGCCTGTCGAAGATGCTACTGATCCACTCAGCTACGGCCGTGGTCAGCGTTCAAGAGATTCAGTGCGCTATGATGACGGCCTGACCGAAGAGCAATGGTTGAATGTGAGTACCCAACAGACGTGTATTCTCGCTGTGCTTAAGCTCATCTTCCCATTTTTTCTTTCTCTAGGCATTGGAAGACGAGAATGTGGACATTGACGAATTGGTGGCCAAGAAGGAAGAAATGCGACGACGCCGGGCGGAACGCATGATGCAACGCGAAGGCAGCGAGGAATCGGCTGGATCCAAGAAACGCGGCCGGCCCAAGAAGGGCGATGTCGAGGTAATATAAGAAAGAAGCACACAAGCAACGCGTGAACTCATTTCATTGCTACATGTTAGTCGCGACGAAAGCGAAGCAAACCAGTCGATTCGGTCGATCCCGCCGTGCGACAGCGATTGACAAAGCTCTTTGAGCAGTGCTACACTGCGCTGGAAGAAGCGACGGAAGAAGACGAAGAAACCGAGACGTACCGCCAGCGTTGCGAGCTGTTCATGGACCTTGTGAGCAAGCGGGACTATCCGCTCTACTACACGATGATCAAGAACCCGATATCGATGAACATGATCAAGAAGCGGATCCACTCTGCGTATTACAACTCGGTTGCCGATTTCAAAGCTGACTTTAAGCTCATGTTTGACAATGCACGGACGTTCAACGAAGAAGGCTCGTTTGTTTATGAGGACGCAAACGAGATGGAACGTATCCTAGAAGCGAAACTCAGGGAGTTGTGTCCCACTGGCGAGGTGTAAATATCAATCCCATTCTAAAACAAATCCCCTACCACTACCACTACCACTACCACTACCATATAAAGTTGTTGTCTTTTTCCAGTTCTTTTATCATCGATGAGTCTACAGTTCTGTTGTCTTTCATCGGACATTGTTCCATAAAAGAGGAGCAAAAGCTCTCTTATATACTTTGTTCAACTCATACGACTGATGAGCTCTGAAATATACATTTGATTTTGTCGTCACCTCCGGCGAGGAAACCCTGGTCTGAAATAGGAAGAAAAAGTTTACCCAAAAAGCTGTCGCCCCAATTGATGCCACCTGGAAAAGGAAAAAATAAACAAGTCGTACCTGTAGAAGCACAGTGGGATCCAATCAAACAAACAGACGGGTTGGCTGGCAGAGAGACTCACTTTGCCGTGTTCACCTGCTCCACGAGTGGGGGAACGTCGATCACACGCTCAACGCAAGGTCAAGCGCACCTCCGCGCCATGTGTGTGTGCGTCTGTGAGACTGAGCTAAAGAATGGATGTTGCATGATTTTGGGGTTGGATATTTAGGACCAGAAGGAAATAAGAGCTTGACTCAAAAGGAAATGCCACTTGCATGCGGGCGCAAGATGATTGGGCACATAGGCTAGCAGAAGAAAATGCGCGAACTAGTTAAGTTGAATTCGGATTCCTATAGCCGCGTCTGTGATGAGTTTGCAACACGATCGCTTACCAGGTGCACTTATTCATACACATATACATATAGCCCGTGATGCAATGATAAGACGCAGCTACTTTAAATTCATCTGCGGGATTGTAACAAGGATGAAATAAGAGACAGACATGAAAAAGGGAATGTTGGTGGGGGCGCGGGAATAAAAAAAGATCTACTTGACTCTTTTCGGTAGAAATCGGCCCGTTTTTATTCAAGCCCCGATTTGTCCGTTGTTCCTCGGAAAGCCTAGACATTTAGCTCGTTTCAGAACGAAACCTTTGGGCGATCCCAAAAGAGTGCGCTCGAGTATGTGTCGCCCAATTCAGCCACCGAGTTGACCCGATGACGCGTATCATTTGCTCCGGAAAAGCAGATGCGATGCTCTATACCGCCTAGTGACATGGTGATGGTCCAAGTATATAAAATATGACTCCCGAATCAGAAGAAAAATTGTTTTACTGAAAGTCAGTATAATGTCACTGAACAGTAGATCTCAGGCATCCATAGCAAAGTGCTACTATCCTAACAACAGATGCACAATTGTGTGTGAAAAAAAAAGTAGGGGTAAGAAGAGAGAGATCGAGCGAAAATGAGGATGTGAGCATGCTATACATAAAGAAACACATGACCCCAGGCCAGGCGATCGACAGCGCAGCAAACACGTGCATTCTATGTTAAGTACGCCTGCGAATAATGGATCCACATCCGTAGCGCGACTGAAATTATTGTGCAAGAGATACGGAGTGTCGTTACCTCTCGTGTGAGTGCTTTCGTTTATAAAGTCCGCGATGAGTAGAAAAAGCGAGGACATCTGTCACATCCTCTTTTCTGTGTATATGAGTGAAGCATGTAACCAAGTGTCGTCAATGGTGTCTCTTCTGTTGACTTGCACATGTGTCGTGTTTGTTTGGTAATCTGTGCTGTAACTAAGAAGAAAAAGAAAGGAAGATCGACCCGAAGAAAAGCTTTTGCATTCTGGGATCTTCGTTGCACAACGATGATCGACGTTTTGTGCTGATCAATTTGCGGCGTTTTAAATAAGAAAAAAAAAGTTCAAAGAAAAAAAGGGAAAGAAGGGCCGCCATGCCCCCCAGCTCACCTCTTCCGCTCGTATACTTTTTTCTTTTCTTTTCTCTCGCTCGCTCTTTTTTTTCCTTATACACACACAGCCTACTATACACTTGCGCAGCCCTTACCCAGTCCCTTTCCTTTTTTTCGTCTTTTCTCTCGCTACAGCTGTAATGACTGCGACGACACCACCCTCACGGCATGCGTACACGTCCATGATAGAGCATACGCCGAGCAATATCTCGTCCATCTTTGCTGGGCCACTTTCGTCGCCTCACACACCCAAGCGTCGCTCGCATCGTTACCGCCACCCAGACCACCACCGGCGTGACGCATTCCAACTCCTGCAGACGATTATCCAGGAGAACGAGAGGATCGAGAGAGAGGAGTACGAAGCGATGCTGCGCGACGCCCCAGAAATTGTTACCCATCCAAAAAACAGCAGGGTCCCTCCAAGTATCCTAGTCAAACACACTGTCAGTACAGCGTCCTCCTCCTTGTCATCTTCCTCTTCCTCTTCTGTTTCCTCTTCCTTATCTCCTTCTACCGCTTCTACGGCAAGCAACCGATACCACTCGAGCCGCCGCCATCCGGCCACCCATCCTAATCATAGTCATAGTCATAATCAACCTCTTGTTCAGCATCACCACCCATCAGTCCGGTTTGCTACTGGACCACCCAAGGTGTTTCAAGGGAGCGCCATCATCTTGCCACACTCACCACCTCCATCGCCCGACCAAGAAGTCTCGACCTCCATCAAACCCTCCTCCGCTTTTTAACATACCCGAAGCGGGAAAGAAATAATACAGCACGTCAGATACCCTTCCTCCCCGACCTGCCCGGGCCGGACCTCCTTCACAGACTTTTGGCACACGCACACAGACGACGCATGCATTTTTAACATATTCACGCATTATTTCTTTGGAAGGTGCTAGCACCACCAGGATGTCTTTATTTCAACTGTAAACCGGTCTTGTACATACCACCTTTTTTCCTTTGCATGATCTACCTTATCCTACTCTACCCTATCATCTGCACGATTTGTGCCAATTAATTGTTTTTTTTTTTTGTTAACATTCGACATGAATTATCTTCCTATTTTGTCGTTTCAGATAGGTTGCAGAGGTCGTCCTAAGGTAGACTGTCGCGGCCTGAAAATTTTGACTACACTTTTCTAAATAGCTTGATATGTGCTTACGCCGCGTAGTCGCTGGTTCATCCCTGACGAAGAAATTGAACGACTTGTGAGTTATAGCTTGAGACGCCCATCCATAGCCCTCACCAGGGGTTGGGGAGCGAGTAGCATTTTGCGCGGTGGCATATGTTATTTTGAGCTGTAGCAGTTTCAACAGCGATTCCGCTCAGGCTAGTTGAGGCGAACGGAAGGAAGAATGAGAGCAAGCAAAAGAAAAAAGAAAAAGAGCTACAAGGAGGAGACATATGAAACTGAATTCCATGTTCCTGTTTCACATCTATCGTGAGTACTACAAAGGTCTATCGTTATTCTGATAGAAGGAAAATGGTGCCAGGGGGAACATGTCTGAATGGCATCAAAAGCGGGAAAGAATGAAGGAGACTCAGCTGAAGAAATGGTACAATGAGAAGAAACATTATTGACCAGTTAAATACACATTGGATGAAAGTTATAATGTGCAAAGCGGTGTATTTTTGACGGTACAACTTATGTACTATCATGTGCGCCGCTGCCATGTATGATCCAATGGGATGTGCCCTGTCTGTGTTGCTTTTGTTATTTTACGCTTTTAAACATACTCCTCTGCGTACTTGGCAAGAGACGGGCTTTAAAGGAGGATAAAGGAGAAGAAATGAACGTTAGAGGAAACAGTAACCTTTCAGCGCTCGATCGACTTCCATGCCACCGCATAAATCAGATATATCAATGAAAAAGAAGGACGCGAAAAGTGATCTTGGAAAAGGGATTCTGCATTACTCCAATATCGTCAGACACCCACCAAAGTCAAGGCAGAAAAAAGACATATTCGACAAGTCCACAGGTAACGATGAAGAAGAAGTAGTTGTTGGTATGCATGCTGATCCCAGAATCAAAAAATAGGAAGATAGTAAATTATGCAACTTGATTTTATTGAGCATTAAACATCGCAATTGCAGCCACAATGTATCCTGGCACTCGCTAGGCTTAAAAATCACTTACGAGACAATCTAATGTGTAGAACTGCGTCCTTTTTTAGCCAATTCGTCGAGGTAATCACGAAACATGTCTTCTCGCTCTGTTCTTGAATCAATGGCGTGGTATCGATCGTCCTTTTCAAGAATGAGCTTTGCATCTCGCCACCGCATGCCAGGCACAATATCTTTGGATTCACGCAGCAGTTCACGATAAGCGTCCTCCTTGGACCGGGTACGCTTGGACCGAACATAGTCCTTAAAAAGAGCTTCGCGAGTTCGTGACTCTTTGATGGCCTTGAACCGGCTGTCATTCTTGGCTTTCCGCCGAAAGTCTTCCCAGTACATCTTTTTGTTCCCTGTTACCATCTCTTGGAGCAATGAGAGGTACTCTTCCTCAGGTGACTGCGTGGTGCACATGTCAATAAAGCATGCCGCTGTTATTATCATTATTACCCTACCTTCTGCTTTTCATGCTTGCGTGCTTCTTTCTGCCGCTCGACTAAAACCCGACAGAAATTGTTGAATAACTGCTTCCTTTTACCCAGCGGCTGCACCACTATCCAAGAAAAACGGAAGGAAAAAAGGAGAAGAGGCCATTTCAAATCAGTATGTTTGCCTTTTGCTGTTTTTCTAGCGCACACTGACGTACATGAATAACGCGGATCGTTGATGATTTTGGGGAGTTCTCTCTCCCACGTAGAATATGGAGAAATGTCTTTTTCAGAAAGCATGATCTAAAATGCAAAAGAAAAAAAGCTGAACTGCTCTATTCTTTTACAAACCACTTCAACTTACTGTAAACTGCTCGATATGTTCCTCCTCAGATCCGCCTGGTATAGTCTCTTGTTCTGGTTGTCTCTGGGGGGATGATGGTGTCTGTGACAGTGCCTGTCGGGGCTTTTGCTGCTCTCGTGGTTCAGGTTTCGCATGGCTCTCGACCACCTCGTTCTGTACATAGTTACCATGGTTATCATGATCGGCGGCAGCATTTCCTATGACGGCTTCCTCTTGTTGTCCTTGTCCTTGTTCTTGTTCTTGTTCTTGTTCTTGTTCTTGTTCTTGTTCTGGCTCCATATTCTGCAATTGCCACATGATATCCTCCTCCGTCATTCTATGCATTATTTAGACCTCATTACCGATCTTCTCTCAGTGCTAGACTCACTCTGTCGTTTCAGCGGGTTCGGCTGGTTCGGCTCTATGCTTGACGCGCTTTGACAGCAAACGACCATGGACCTCAATGTCTTGATCTCTCAAAGATCGCTTTCTGTCAGCTTCGTCCTGCTCGGCTTGCTTCATTTGCTGCATCGGAATCTCCAGCTCGGGAGGCATGTCCCAGAGCGACTTTTTGTTCTCCTTATCATAGTAAAACTCAAGGCCATCGTCGGTCTGGACCAAGTACCACTGTGTGCCTGGGATGAGCTTTCTATATATCGCAGTGAGTGTCAAATCGTCGTTTAATTTAGACCTTACCTCTTCTTTTTTATTTTCGCTTTCTGTTCTTTGGGCGGTTCCAAAGCTGTGGCGGGCGGAGGCTGCGAGGGTAAAGGAGGTGGAATTGTCGGGTTGACAAGAGGCGGGAACCACTGGCTTTGGCCCGTAAAAGCATTATACCAGTATGGCCGATCCTCGGGACCGCGATGTTCAGTCCAACCGACTGGTAATGGAGTAGACGTATTCATTAGATTTAAATTTATTTTCAAAGTATAATATGTAGATCAATGCTCTTGTCCCTCTTGTTCGTTTTTGGGGAATGTACGCGCTTCACAAAGAACAGTCCTATTACACTCCGCCTATTATATTTGGCTCACACCCCAGGCAACTAATTTTCCCTGCTTAAAAATCCGACCTAGGGCCCTAAAAGTGCAACATCCGTGGGCCCAACAGGTCAATGTGGGTGACCGACATTGCCCAGCGTTTGATTTACCTGTCCACCCCCTTTTGTTCTTTTTGCCCTGCCCGCATCCTCAGGCATAAAATCTGTACTTCCCTTTTTTTAAAAAAAGAAAAGCAAAAAATTTACTTCCTTCCTTTTATTTACTCTTTACTTTAACATGGACCGCCATCGCAACCCAGTCCTCTGTCTGCTTGTTTAATGTCTGCTGACCATACAGTCGATTGACCTGGTCACCTCGTCACGCAATAAAAGCACATCCAGTCGCATACTATACTATAGTTCATTCTTCTGAAGACGGCGTATCCACAAATTAAAATGGTAATTGATACGGCCACCCCCCACCCTTAGCACGTCGGCCACACCCCCCCCTACTAAATAGAGATCGATTTGAACCACAGCAGCTGTCGCAGCCCAAATAAGCCTTCTTGTGAAACTTTTTCATGAATCTCTATACTGACTATAGCAACCCGTATGCATATAGCTCTCCCGGGGGGGGGGGTGTTGCCTCTGAAGATGTGTGTATAAACTGTTTAAACATGGATAGCGATGTATAGGGCTGTATAGGGCTGTATGGAATGTATGAAGATGAATGAGCTATTCTTACGATATCAGTCATGAAAACTGCTCGCTTTCAGAAAATTAGGCCTGCACGGTTATTGATAGGCATACAAAACAACCCCCCTTGCGGACAACCCCGACTGACAGACACCCCCCCCTTTTTGGACTGTAGTTCCGAAGTATGGCTCCAACTTAGGCGTTTATCGTCGTCTGTGAGCATCTAAAAAGCTACTACTAACGTATGTAAGTTACATAAGGAAGGCATCGTTAAGCAAATACGCTGAAGATGTATAAGATGTATAACGAAGGAATGCGGATGAACATTTTATTGAGGACTGAGCAGATAAAAAAATAAATGAAAAGGAGGAAAAAGAACAGAAAAAGAAAATGGAACAAGAATATACTACATACACTGCGCAAAAATTGATCCTGTAAATAAATGATTTCTCCTTTAAATACAAGTTGTGTCATGTCTTCCCGGTAGAACTTCTTTAATTCCGCGATAAAATTGAAGGATCAGGATGAGATATAGCCTTGATTCCCAGGATTAGATAGAATGCAGCTTATACGGGATGTATCCTTTATTGTCAGGATCATTTGCGGGATTGATCTAGTACATAAAACGTATTCCAAGGATTGTCAAATCGAGCACATTTGGAAAAAGGCGGTGTGTAAGTAGGATGAAGGAGTAACCATTCACAATAACCAGAAGCTCTAATACAGTTTTGACATGTCCAAGCGTACCGCTGATATGGTTTCTTTTGTCGACTTCATGCCTGGCCAGATACAATAATGCCTGTAGGGGCTACGATTGCGGCTTGCCGTGAGTAATCCGAAGTACCCTTGTATGTTCCTTGAATCCACAATCATGAATTTGCCTTGGGCTGAGGGCTGTATGTAAAGCATTTGAGATCGCTCATCAATATGGACTTGGTAAACATATACTAGCGTCAGGGCTAGGGCTCTATCGTCGGTAATGTGAGGCCTATACTCCATATGCAGATATGCTTTCGCGAAAAACATCTTAGCAACGGGCTTGTTCTTGCCTTTTCTATGGGCATTTTCGTCGATCCAGATCTTTATCCTTAAGTAATATCCAGCCCTCTTCTCTCGCTTGTTGAGTTTGCTGCTGTATATTGTTCCATCGATCCAGACCCTGGCGTTGAAGCGGAATTCAAGGTTGTCGATGACTTTTATCTTGTTCGCGCTCGTCTCGAGAGTACGCAGAAAGACCTCCATCCGCTCTTTGATTTTGAACCCGGTAATATTTTCGACTATGGGCCAGCTCGACAGCATATTTCCAGTTCGCATACGCCCGTAGTATTCTGGAGAATCTTCGTCACCTTCGTCTATCGGCGTAACGATCTGCTTTCTTCTTTTAGAGCTTGCTACAATATGCTCGTGGCGCGACTGCGCGTGCGTCTTGAGAATGTTCGCGGCATTTGCGCCTGGGTTCGTACTCGATTTAATCTTACGTTTGTACTCGCCGATTGTTCTTTCCATGGAGCGCGCGCTGTACATCCGCAGCGGACCGAGCATCCGTATGATATCCGGAATATGATGCAGATAATGGTGATTTACGGTGAAAAACAAATTGTTTATCAGTTCCGCTTCCTTAAGCTTATACAGGTAGCTGGACCAGTCGCTGATGTCTTGATGCATCTCATCAACTTCAGACGCTTTGATGGAGTACTGTAGCGCATGCTGACAAAAGCGTACAAGGCACATGGTAGCGCGTGCCGCTTCGGCATCCTGAGCGATAGAAGGCACGACAAGTGCTGGAACTGTATATAATAAGAATTCGATCCAGTCAACGGCTCGCTGCTTTCCCTTGTCAAGAGATTTCCATTGGCTGTCGAAAACTACTGGTATCGCGTTTTTTCACATCTCAATGTCGTACATGATGGTGGATAGCTTCTTCCCAGCAGTGATGTTGAACGGGTTCCCATGGTTTTTGCCATCAAAGTCACCTGGAAAATTTCATTCAGACGAAAGAGATGTTGGATGTCCATTGACAGCTTATTCTATAGTGTAAAAAATACCTTGAAGCAGTCGAAAGAAAAGAGTCGCAATTCCATGATCAAGACAATGCATCTCGTCCAGTCCCCAGAACGCAGGCCCAGTGAACGTCGGTAGACACGCGAATGGCGTAGGACCGTTCATCCCCACATCCTTGCCTGCTTTAAATTCGGCCTTCGTTCTCCAAATAGATGTCGCTGCACCCTGAGCTTGCGGTGGGTAGTATTTACCACTGTTTGAGGTCCCTGTATTAGGTCCGATAGCTCCTGCTTTGCATATACGACATCCGTATGTAGCCATATGACCCTTGAGCAGAGCCATAGCCGAAACCGCAGGGATATCGCCTGTAACGAGTAATAAATGGGACTTTGCTTGAATCTGGCTCCCGTCATCCAAATCTACATTGAGACCGCTGCTTGCCATCTCTCGCAAATCTTCGAGTACCGGCCGCAGGAAGCTGTGTAAATCATGCGGATGCTCGGGTCCCGGGATGATGCAGACTTGAAGCATATTGTGCAGTTTGTAGCGTTCCTCTGGCGGAAAATTCAATACAACGATATGGACTATTGTCATCGATCTCTTTTGGCGGTCAAAAGGTTGAAAGCCGTCTGTGTACAAGGCCAAAGCAATGTCATATTTGCCTTCGAAAAGTTTTTGCTTCTTGAACTGTTTGTATATGTTGCCATCGAAGATATCTTGGTAATGTCCTGCAAGATTCAACCTATTGGCTCTATATTCGAGCATACGACGTGTTTCTTTATCGTGAAGAAGAAAGGCAAGCTGAGCAGAAAGAGGCAAGACCTGGAACCTCTGGGTATTCGGTCGGGGATTGGTACTATTGCCATTGTCAATGATGCGAGGGGCATAGCAGACTTTGCATTCTTGTTGTCGCCGGTCGTAAAAAGCTTGGCAGCCTTTGATGCACATATCAAAACACTGAAATTCGAGAGCATACTTTTTTCTCTGTATTTGGCGAACCATATGTGTCGAGATTACGTGCTCATGAGCAGGAGCGATTTTGTCGATCATTTTGTTGATGAGGTCACGATACTTCTCCTGAGCCCTCTGGGGTATAGAGAATTTATCTGCTACATTCTGCAGAGCGATACTGGCTTCCGTGACGCCTGATGGTGATATCGGCGCGGTTTCCTCGTTAAAAGAGAATGTCCTTGGGGGCTTCGATGATGAGAGAGACGTGACAGTATCATCATCCCTTGTTCGATGTCTAGCGGGAGCTGATGCGATGGCAATATCGCTGCCATCATTCCCCCAATCGATTCAGTTACAAATAAGTTTTCATGGCATCTCTCCGAACTTGAACATACATACAAGGGTGAGTTCCGGTTTGTTATTGCAGGATGGGGCATTCCTATCGCCATGGATGCCACTATATCTGTTACCGAGTTAGTTGTGCTCGGGTGGGTCAGCAAAGACGCAGGTCCTGACGCATTGTCTTCAAGTTGATATTCATGTTCTGGATCGGAGGTGAATAAAGGTGAGACATCTTCTTGCAAAACCGGTTCCATTATAGTAGTAGTATCTCTGTCGAGTCTCTGTATATCGAGATTAAAGATAGTAAGGAAGATAAGATATTATGCGCTTTAGATATACAAACGTCTGCTCTACTAGAGCTGCTAAAGCGGGCGGTATCGGTTATAAAATTATGGCGTTTCTGTCTTTTTTGCGGACTGCAATTCCGCTGCTGATAGCTTGTAGCAGCGGCTTTGTTGTGATTGTCGTCGGAGCATGACCCGTAGTGCTTTCGAAAAGCCTTATTACGCATTTGAAGACCACAATGGAGGCACTTGACGGTTCCTATATCGCGCTCACTACTTATGGCCTTCCTGGGTTGTGTTACATGCTGTGTCGAGCGTCTTTTCATTATAATTAGCGACGGCTAAAGAGCTGTATCGAGGAACTATGATATAAAAGCTCCCGTTTATAATGATGCAAGACATGTAGCACATGCATATGAGGCATGCACGTACCGAAGTGCTGTTTCGATGCATAATCGCAGGTTTTTTCGATGCCTATTTCCCCGTAATTTCTTTAGAAGTAAGCGCTCATTACTCTTCCGATATGTTACCTTTTTTTTCTTTGCAAGATGGCAGTCAAATTTCATTGAGCTCTGCGAACATAATATTGCATATATGAGTGATGACAATAAGTATGCTCGCAGGGCATGCTGCGTCTCATGGTAGAGTCAGATCTGCCGCACTATATTGTCGGGGATACCATGCGCTCGGGTAACTTTTCCACACGTTTGCCATAATGCTACTAAAAAAGAGGATAAACATGAGTACCGCGTGTGCATTAGCCCGATGATCGGGCGCTGTATGATAATACACATCAGCTGCAACCTCTATTCCGTGTCTCTTTCATTATTTTCTTTTGAAGAACATGTCACTTTCAACGAACAACATGGTAAAAGCGATGAGCAAAACTATAACGGGCATGCAAAGCACTTTGGAGTCTCAAGCGGACTGCTTAACCGACCTCCAAGAAAAGATTACTTCGCTGGCTCAAGATGTGAGCTACCTTGGGGACTCAATGAGCAGTGTGAGCGCTGTGCAACACCTCCTACGACAGTACATTCTTAGTCAAGAGGACAGATCCCAACAGCCACCTGAAGAAAAGAATTCATACGACAGGGTACCGAAACGCGACGTACCACGCCCGCGGACCATCGAGCGTGTAAAAGGCCGAAATAAATATGTCTCAGTGCGTCTGACAAGTAGCTTCATGCAGGGCTTCATCAAGCATACTTTTTTCGGAGATGACGAGCAAGCATACCAGCAAGCGATCCATCATGTGTACATGGATCTTCAAACGACCATGTACGATCTAAGGAATGCCCTCCATCTAGAGGATTTCACGACGCCTTGGCGAAACATTGACAAGTCCAAGCAAACTGCAGCAATTCTCGATCTTGAAGCCAAATGCTCGAGCTATGGCGTTGGGCTTAACCGGTGCGTCAACAGCTGGGCTGCCAATCGACTCATGGCATGCAACTGGGGAAACAAGTTCCAGTATGCGAACCGCGGGAAGGCAACCAACAGGGAGCCACAATCAGATGTAAGATTACTATTTAAGAAGATCATACCCAGCCTAATATCTTTGAGAATGTACCTCTTTAAAGGATGAAGATGTCCCGCAGTCAATGCTCAGCTGTGCTCCGGTGGCATCCAGATCATCCTCAGCCTCCGGAGACTCAGAAGACAGTCTCCACGGAAACGGCTCATCTCCTTGCAAGGGAGAACGTCGACGAGGACCATGGAAACGTCGCCGCCATCGATATTAGATGATTACTCTGCCAAAAACATGTTCGCTTACCAACATCAGTAACGGCTAAGGCCATATTATGAATAGCGTAGCAAATCTTTACGTATGATCAACAACAGCAATAACAAAATTTACTCCATTTAATGCCCATGTATTCCTTTGAGGACGCGTTCTATAGTACGTTCCGCAGATGGGTACTTTTGCGTGCTTGATGATTGGCTCGATCTTCTTCTCCATAATCACGGAAATGCAGGATATTTGCGGAATCAAGGTCTCCAGGACAGAGCATGGAAAAGTTATTGATTTAAAGGCGTCCCGGAATTATCTCTACATAATTCCGATTCCGGGATAACTAAAGGATAGTTTTTAGAGGATTTTTACAGTTTTCATCATTGATTTCCGAGATCAATTTTTGCGCAGTGATACTTAATCATCATTATTCTTTTTAATGTCCAAATGACGCCATATGTGCTTACGCAAGGATCTTGGATTTCTTCCCGAGCTCTCATAGGCTAACTGGTGTAAGGTGTAAGCCCTGTATCCATATAAGGGTATGATCTTACCTCCGGACATTCGACCTTTCCTCTGAGCAATGAATCAAACAATCGACGGCTCGCTCGAGTATCCAACATCAAACATTCGATCTCAAGCCTGAGCATCATACCAAGCTATCAGCCATCCTCTCGAGTATACCTTATCCCTATCTTATATTTTACAGCAGTAGTAAAACATATAAATAGCCCCCATATTTCTAGCCTTAGACAGACAGATTACCACAGATTACCACAGATTACCACAGATTATCACAGACTACCAAAGTCTACAGCCTATATCAGAATATATTACTTTGACATCGATTCTCTTTTTCTTTTGGCGCTACTAAAGCCTCCGGTATCATCTGTCACTGATCTCCGTTGGTTACATAGCAAGGCACCATCGAAAAGCACAAGTTCTTACAAACCCTTTTGACATTTTCAACATTCCGACCACCTCATTTCAAACTTTGACATTCGGAATCTCTCACCTTACCATTTTTCATTCTCCTCTTTTATCTTCTCTTATCACTTTCATTGCAAAGCTTATACGACAAGCTTTGCTGGTGCTCACAATTTCTATTACGAAAGCTTAGAAAACCTCTAACTTTGTACCTTGTCCCTTTTTTTTATTATTTTACCCCACATTATTCAAATTCGCACTCCGCACCTACCAAGTGCCTTGGCCTATTTTACCTCAACTTACCTTTTGTCACCAAGCGACACCCTTTTTATACTCTACCTACACACTTTACTTGAGGTAGCACCAAAACCTTATACTGGATGCCTCTTTCTATGATAGGCCACTTCATTAAACGAGATTGCTTCAAGTCCATGGTAATCCAATGGTTGCCATTGTTGTGCTGTCGAATGATTGGAGGCAAAGGCCGCTTGGATGCTGCGCTGGGGCTGTCGAAGGGCAAGAAGAGAAGAGGTGGCGTAGCGTAATTGTTGGGATCAGCGGGTGAGCGCTCGGCGCTGCTCGGATAAAGGGCGAACCAGTACTGCAAAGGACAGTTCGTGGATGCAGCAGCGGAATCGTCCAGACCATATTGACAAATCGACACGAGCATGTCAATGTGCTCTTTGTCCATTAGCTTGCCGAAATGTTGCCGATATGTAGACTCCATTGTAAGCAGACGTTCCTGCATCCTTCTCTTGACCAGCATATAGTTGTTTTGGTCGCCATAGACAGCATGAGCGATCGAACGAAAACCACACCAGCCATCACTTTCGATAGCCACCACCTGTGAGATCATATCTGCTGATATGTCCGGATGGATGAAAGCATCGAGGTCGTTAAGCTCAAGGTGCAGCTTCTTTGCTCTAGCAAGAAGTCCTTAATGATTAGCACAATCATAGTACATAGTGGAAACGTGTTGGTGCACTTCTATAGAACAAACTCACCTTTTTGCTTTTTGCAGATAGTCAACCTCGGGATCTTTGCGTTTGCTCCCTTGGTACAAAACGAAGACACTTGACATGCAGCTGGCCTCCTCGTCTGCGCTACCACTGCCGTCGTCATCAGTATCGTCGTTGCTTCTTCGTCGATGGGCAATAATGCTGGTGTCGTTGCCGGCGTCCTCGTTCTTCTCTTGTGCACCATGAAGCAGCGCATCCGAATTGGCACCTTTCTTTCTTGGCCTGCGCAACTTTCTTCGCATCTTCCTTCTCTTTGAGCTCAATGTGGATGGAAGGCGGTTGTTAGTCGTAGACTTCGGGCGACCTCTGCTACGAGCAATGCTGGTGGGAATGCTGATATTTTTCTTGGCAAAGGAAACCTGCTGATCAAGCTCCTCGTCCAGGCTCCTTAGAAGGTCTATCCTTTGTTGGTCATCCTCCAAGTCCAAAAGTGTATCGTGGATTTTCTTCAGAACATTCGTCTGAAGTTGTGACACTATCTCGGAGGAGCAATCGTCGCGCGTGAATTGATCTGCATGAAAAGGTTTATATATGGTTAATGAAGTCGTAGCCGTGTATATTTAATAAATACCTTTATCATAGACCAATGTCTGAGATATATGGGTAGAGAAAATAAAGGTAAGTGAAGAAAGGTAAGAGATGGATAACAGAATAAATCTGTGAGAATGTGTGTAGGTTGTTTATAAGAAAAGTAGTTGTAGAGAAATCAACTAAAGCTACTTGGGTTCTATTTTCTACCCTTTATATACAGTTCTTGATATCATGTTCAAATGCCGTGATCTGGGTACTCGGTCTAGTACGAACCAATCGGCTATTGAGTGAGTAATTCGGGTATTTCTGTATTGATCTAGGTCATGGTCCATCACCATGTTCAATGTCAGGCACCAATGTTATTGACGTGTCAAGTGTGATAATCAATGCTAAGGAAGTGAAACCTGCTAATTCAGGTACCCTGTCCTGGTGCTAATCTAATAACGGATGCTGACCTCACTTAGCGTGGGTAGTTGACTAACCGTTGCTATCTCAGACGTACTTGTCTCGGGAATACCATTTTATTTTTATTCTGGACCATTTGTCTCGGTATTATTATTAGGCAAGGTAGATTGAGAGCAACCGTATCTAAGACTAAGTGGTGACATTTACCACAATCGGGCGTATGCTCACCAGCATTCTTCCAGGCGTACTTGAGCTCGGCCTTCACTTTACTTAACGCAAAAAAGGACACATTGCCAAACAGATCTTGCATTGCTTCTTTTTCGCGCTCGTCCCACAGTGGCATCAAATGCTTCTCCTTCAGAAATTCGGTTTCCTCGGCTTGCAGCTTTTCGCTTAGAGTTTTTATAAATAATCAGTACAAAACATAATGTTAAGTATTAAAGCAACTTACTGATTTGTGCATGACGTTGTGAATGACCTTGATGGTCTTGACCAGGCTTCCCGTCGTTTGCAGCTTGTCTTTAATAATGCGATGCGTACCTTCAACCCTTGAGGTAGCGCGCATCCCCATGTTCAGCAGGTTTCCGGCGTAGCATGCACCCCATTTCTCCTTATATGAAAGGTATCTACACAAGGATCTCAAATGAGGACTTCTGGCCAATAAGTACAGATTTTCCTTACAGATCAAAGTAATCATGCATTTTTAGGGCTTTTTTGCGCGCCATGCGCTGGACTGCTTCTGCCCTTTGCTTGTAAGGGTCTGCGGCTTTAGCTTCGTTTCTGGCTTTTAGACCGTCACATGCCGCTGCGGGCTCTTGGCTATTCATCGGCAGCGCTCGAGGCATAGATACTGCTTTTGTATTCGCTTCTGCGAAAGCAAGCGCGGCAGATTCAATGATTTTGCGGTAGGTCTTGACCGCTTCCTCGAACTCTGTTTCTTGCCTGGCCTTGAAGATCATTTGATGGGTGGCCTCCTTGACGGCATTAAAGCCATGGTCATCGTCACCGCTCGCGTTAGTTTTCTTGTCGAAGCAACCACCTAGATTGGCGTTCATGAAATGTAGAGAGAATATCGAGAATTGAAAGGTAACAAAAAAGAGTAAGTGAGACTGAACTTATATTTGAAGAATAAGTAAAAGAGATTGTCGTTATGTCTATCCAACTATTATCATATATAGATATCAATATGTTATTATCCAGCTGAGTAGAATGAACCAGTAATAGTATAAAGAAAACTTTTCATCAGGAACGGTGTTCCTGTATTTCAATATACAAGGGCAGATACAGCTTGATGTGGAACTCTGCCATTAGAGTGAGAGTAGCGGTATTAAATACTTCTTCAGTGTTACATACACTGTCAGTTTAACCAGCGATGGAGGATATAAATAAGTGCATGATGGCAACCGATATGTGATTGGGTATTGAGGCGTGTGTTGACATTTTCAACGAAGACGAGATTACCCGACGGATGATGGTTTACCACAGACGTACTGCCGGTCCTGGATAGGGTTCCTTATCGGTCGGTTCGGCTCGGTTATTGCGATAACCGAAACCGAACCGATAACTATCGGTTATAACCGAACCGACCGATAAGACACGACGGAGTGACTTCGATTTTTAGTAAACTGTGACTGAGACTTTTGAACGCGGTGTGGGTTTTTGGGTCGTTATACCCGGTAAGGCACTTGGTAGGTTCGGTAAGTTAAGTGGTAAGGCTACCCAGAATAAAAGAAAGGGGATAATAGTATACTATATGAGGATAGTAAGCTATTATATAAAAGTAGTGAGCACCAGCAAAGCTTATGAGAAGACTTTGCAAATAAAAATAAAAGAAAAGGATGATACAAAGCTATATATGAGCTTTGTTATACAAAAAAAGAGAAAGGGAACAAAAGGTAGTTCAAAGAGGTGTCCGGTGGCGGAGAAGAAAAATCAAAGAAATGAAATTTGAAAGAAAAGTGTTTCGCAATGTCGAAACGGAATGTTGCAACTTGGTGTCTTCGGTGGTGTCTTGCAATAGGAACCAACGGAGACGAATTACTGAATGCGCTTTTAGCGTCAAAAGGTGTCAGAGAGTATGAAAAGGTAGTCTGAAAGTAAAGTCAAAGTAAAGTCTGAATTTATTCGTTTGGCCGAGAACTCAAGCCTATTTATACTAATTGATTGGAAATAAAAATATGATATGGGATATAAGATATGTAGGGAAAGTAGGCGTTGCAAAGAGGAAAGTAGAATTTGCAAGAAGGAAAGTAAGAAATGCAAAAAGGAAAGTAGGATTTGCAAAGAGGAAAGTAGAAAG
The DNA here is from genome assembly GCA_002105135.1 of Syncephalastrum racemosum. Classification (NCBI taxonomy): domain Eukaryota; kingdom Fungi; phylum Mucoromycota; class Mucoromycetes; order Mucorales; family Syncephalastraceae; genus Syncephalastrum; species Syncephalastrum racemosum. Next base: position 703,191 of record MCGN01000012.1, read on the forward strand.
TGCAAGGAGGAAAGTAAAAAGTGCAAAGAGGAAAGTAGAATTTGCAGAGAGGAAAGTAAAAAAAATATAGGGGTGCCTTGGTGTCGGGTTACACACCCTACATGTGGCCGGCCGGGGTGGAAGCGCGTCCCGCGTCTTCTATGGTCTGTTCGCGCAAGTGCTTCAGATAAGCGCCTCGGTTAGGCGGGTTGGAGGGGCACATGCCGTCATTATAGAGGACTTCCCCGAGTATCTCGTTGCGGGTTCTTGTGTTGGTTTTCTCGGATACGGGCCTGCGTGTCTCGAGTGTGTCTACTAAGAGACAAAGATCGCTTTCTGTTCCTCTGATGGTGTTTTGCAGCTTGAAGCGGCGTTCTACAATGTCGCTTTCTAGTTTGCGTATTTGGCGGAGCTCGCTCGAGTGTTGGCGCAGGGCGAAATAATGGCGCATAAAATTTTGGCGCGTATCGTGATCAACACGATGTGTGTTTCGGATGCGGCGGATGAGCATGTTGGCAGCGTCGAATGAGGATGACATGTAGGATGCAGATGAGGCACAGGAAGAGGCGGTAGTAGGCGCACAGATGGACGAGGCAGCGGAAGAGGAAGGAGAAGAGAAGGGAGCAGGTCGAAGCATGGGGCGCTTGCCTGAAAGAGTGGGTCGCTGTTGCGAAACGGAAGAAGCGGCAGTGGGTGAATTGGGGGGCAAGGATAAGGGCGAAATGGCAGAGGCAGGTACAGATGCGGGCGACATGTGCTGAACGGCAGCAGCAAGGACGAGGTCATTGTCTGGGATTGACAAAGAAAGGTTCGTCGTCGGCATCGATGACGACTCCGGATGCGAATTGCCAGTCGCGAATGTTTGCATGAGCCAGTCTTGGGGCAGTGGCTGCTGAAGCAGCAGATCGATAGGGCAAGTGCCTACGCTGAGTATCTCGTTGAGATCTCCAAAAATCGGGGCGTCGTGATCGCCCAGAGCCAGAGCTTGTTGAGGATCCGCTTGAAAAGCTGGGGCTGGAGTCGACATGGTCTGAGACCAGTCGATCTGGCTCCAAAGGATGGGATCCAGGAAGAGGTTGTCCCAGGGAAATTCTTGGTCTTGCGAGGTATTGTTGTTGTTGTTCATTGTCGATGAAAAGGTTATCAGGGCAAAGCAGAGAAGATGAGGCTGTGGAATGATATCGTCGAAATTCGCAATTCGGCGTCTTATATATGCGCAACCGGTTGCCGTGGATAATGTCGTGTACAGGGTCACCGGTGATAGTTTTCAGTTGGTAAGTTCCTCGGCGTTTTGTCTTGTGGATAATATAGGGGCCTGCCCATTGGTCTTCGAGCTTGCCAGACCAATTAGTGTCAAGGAAAGACTTGTAGATTTCCACATGGTCGCCTATCTGGAATGGTGGACCGAGTTCTTTTTTTGTCTGCAAAAGCTTATTTCTGATGGCCTTGATCTGCGTGGTCTGTGCTGCACGAATAGCCTTGGAAGCTAAATTGCGAACGTTACGCAGCAAGCTTATTTGGGTAGACACGTGTTGTGTGAGCGAGTCTGTGCTTGAGATATTGCTGACGGCGTCCGACGCCACGGAAATCCTGTCATCTGTGTTGTCCGTAACCTCGTATTCAGGAGTAAATTCGAGCTCTTGATTTTCCATTGGCTGGTTTTCGAGGGATGCAACAAATTGAGGGGTACTTTCTCCACGGGGTAAACGATCTGCAGGAGTAGATTCACTGTTGACGTCTGTACTGTCATTGCTTTCTTCTTCAACGGCGCGGTCGAACGGCGTGTACGGCATTCTCCCGTATGTCAGGAAAAAAGGAGAATACTTTGTGGTCTTGTGAATTTTGCTGCGATAGGCGAAGAGCAGAGCAGGTAGATACATGTGCCAGTGTTTTTTTCTCTTCTGTGGGTAATTTGCGTAGGGCTTGTCCGAGAGTGCGGTTAAAGCGTTCTACGAGGCCGTTGGTCTGTGGATGGTATGGCGATGATAATTTGTGTCGTATCGAATATTGATCGCAAACGGCGTTCGTGATTTGACTGACGAAAGGCTGGCCGTTGTCTGTGATAATGTATTTCGGCACACCGTGTCGGCAGATAATTTCTTCGTACAGGAAAAGAGATACTTCAGGTGCGTTGGCGAATCGTAGTGCTCTTGCTTCAACCCATTTTGTGAGATAATCCATTGCGACGATGATATAGCTGTGTCCTGCTGAGGAGGTCGCGACGTGCTTGATATCCATGCCAACTTGAGTAAAGGGTTCTTCGGTAACTTTGATCGGGTTGAGTTGTTCGTTGAGTATTTGTTTTCCTTGCTTTTGACAACGTGGGCAGTGTAAGACAGCGTTGCGGACGTCAGAGATCATGCTGTCCCAATAATATCGTTGCTTGAGTCGCTCCAGTGTAGAATGGAAAGCGAAGTGTCCTCCAAGTGGGTGTTCGTGGTTCATCCAAATTGCTTCTTTGGCTTCTTGAGGTGATAGCACTAATTTGGGTCGGTCCTTGTGTCGTCTGTAGAGTTTGTTGTTCTTGACAAAATAATTCTTGTGCTGTGATTTGAGGAAGCGGCGTTGTGATCTTGTCGTGTCTTCTGGAGTCTCGAGAGTCTCCAGGTAATGCTTGAGTATCTTGTATTTGTCGTCTTCCATGATTGTTCGTGTGTGTAAATTCGTTGATTGATTTGTTGATTTGTTCTGTTTGCTTGTCGAGATTTTTTTTTTTGATGTTCAATTCTTTTTGTGATCCTTTGTGTGTATATATTTTTTGTTTCATTCATTCATCCGTATCGTTCGTTCCATTTTTTTTCTTTTTTTCTTTTTTTTGTGATACGGTGAGGTCATCCTTGAGTGACTTGTTCGGTGTTAATAACCAAGCCTGGACAGAAAGTCCGCGTTTGCGTTTTGTTTTCCTGGTCTGTGTTGTATGTCGAAACGAAACTCTGCGAGAAACCCATCGTGCGAGAATGCCAGTCGGTTGAGCTTGGTTAATGAGGCCGTACAATGCAGAGTGGTCCGTGAGGATCTTGAAGCGTTTGCCCAGCAAGTACGGTCGAAGCTGTTTTACGGCCCAAACGACGCCTAAGCATTCCAGTTTCGAAATTCCATAGTTGGCTTCTGCGGACGACAATCCTCGACTGATGTATAGTACCACTCGTTCACGTTTTTCTTCATCGAGTTGCGAGAGTACAGCGCCTAATCCTTGTCGCGATGCGTCGGTTATGAGTACGAAAGGCTTGTCAAAATCGGGTCGTATCAATATGGGTGCTTCTGTCAGCGCGTTCTTCAGTTTTTCGAATGCGGCAGTTGTTTCGAGTGTCCAGGGAGGTGCTACGTCTTTTGTCTGATCGTGCAAGGGCTTGGAGATGGCGGCGAAATTTGGTACGAAGCGTCGATAATACGAGGCAAGGCCCAGGAAGCTTTTTACGTTGGTCACTGTGCGAGGTATGGGATATTCTCGAATTTTTTTCGTTTTGTCGGGGTCGGCTTGTAGTCCATCTTGAGTAACAATGTATCCCAGGAATTTCAGTGTCTTGAAGAAGATGCATTTGTCCGGGTTCAGTTTGAGGTTGGCGATGCGTAGGCAGTCGAAAACTTTGCGTAGGTCGGCAAGATGCGTTGTCAGGTCTTTCGAATAAACATTCAAGTCGTCCATGTATGCGACGACGCAAATATTTATCAATGGCCGGAAGCAGATATCCACGAGACGTTGAAAGGTTGCGGGCGAGTTGCTGAGGCCCATCGGCATCATGGTATATTCGTACGTGCCGAATTTTGTGGTGAATGCAGTCTTGTCGATCGAATCAGGTGCCATGGGAACTTGATGAAATCCAGCGCGCATATCGAGCGCCGAAAAAATACGGGCTGTGCCGAGGGAATCGAGTAACTCGTCAATGCGTGGTAAGGGATACGCGTCTCGTCGTGTGATTGAGTTCAGCTTGCGATAATCGATTACAAGTCGGTAGTCGCCATTTTTCTTTTTGACCAGAATGATTGGTGAGGCCCACCGACTGTTGGATGGCCTGATGATTCCAAGGCGGCAGAATTTGTCCAGTGTGAGACTGCTCAGTCTGATGAGCTTAGCTCATAGAATTATTTTGCCCTTCTTTCTCCTTTCCTTTTCTGGAACTCACCACATTTTTATTTTTCTACCACTTCGAACTGACCATCTTTTTTCTTTTTGACCACTCAACTCACCACTTTTTATTTTTTTCACCACTTAAGTATCCATCTTTTTATATTTCAACCACTTACAGTAAGTGTGCATCTTTTCATTTTTTCACCACTTCCTCCCCTACAACATAACATCAGTAGAAAACTCTCAAAAATAGTATAAATACCCATTCCCCTTTTACCCCAATATCAATATTCAATACTTCAATAACAGTTTCTTCAAACACATTTTATTGTCTCCGTTGGAACAGCCTCCTCCATCGACAAACACAAGCCGCTACCTTTCTACAAGAGACGCATAATTCCTCTTGCCCTTTTTCTTACTTTATCCAGAGACGCATTTCCTCTGATTTACCTTTTCTTCTCTTCTTACCTTTTTCACCCTTTCGTACACGCCGAACACATCTCTGTGGTTCGACTGGTGCTCACTACAACACAACATCAAATCACATTTGGTGTCAGCTTACAAATAACACCCCACATTTGGTGCTCACTACAGGGGACGCTTTAACAACAACTCGATTACAACACGCCGTTTACCAACAAAAGACTCCAGTAAACTTGACAACAACAACCATATAACAACAAAAACATCACAAAATTCTTTCCCGGCTTTTACACCACAACAACAATATCAACATGGCCGAACAACAACCTGTGTTGGTCCAAGAACCCGCTGTGAACGGCAGCAGCCTGCGCACATACTCTGGTGCCCCCCATGAAGATTTTACTGCATTTCGAGAGGTGCTCGAATCCTCCTTTGCCTTGGGCAATGTAACCCGTGAACACAGGAAGAATCAGATCCTGTTCGCCCAGCTGCGTGGAGCCGCACGCATACATTACAAAGACAACCTGCTCGGACGCGTGAATAACGCTACTTTCGAAGACAACATCGCCGCCCTGAAGCATCAGTTCATCACAGATGAAATGCTGATGCAGATGAAGAATCTTTTCGACCGCATGAACCAGGGAGAACAAGAGGCTCCCAACAGTTATTATCAACGTCTTCTCGTTGCCGCTCAACATGCCGAAATCAACAACAACGAGGTCATCGAATCCCGGTTCAAAGCAGGCCTCCAACCACGGTTTGCCAATCACTGTGCAAAGATGGGTGCCCTGACCTTTGCCGAATTCCAGAAATACGCACAAGCACTCTGGAATGTCGAGTCCAATGCACGTACCGACACCGTGCCAGAAGTTTTCAACGCGTACCGAACACCAACAGGCGAACGCGCGCTTGTCCAGAATATAATGCCAGGAAACGTCATCTCGCCCGCAACATCAATGATGTTGAACGAATGGGACAGGCTGGAACTTGCGAATCTCGAACGCATCAACGGACCGCACCACGACCCTCGCCTTAATCAATTTCTAATTGATGCTCTGAGCGAAGGATGCTCCTTAGCCGAAGCGACCCGTCGCGCCGCTCGCCGTGCTGCTATGCCAGCGTTCAACGACATGTACCTCGATGGTAGATGGCCTGCCCCGACGCCGCGCCCTCCTCGTCAATACAATAATCGGCCGACATACAACAACCGCCCACAGTACCAAGATCGCCGCCAACAGTACAATGGCCGTCAACAATATCCAGACCGCCCGCAACAATATAACGGTCGTCAACAATACACCGGTCGCCCGCAATACGAAAGCCGGCAACAAAATAACGATGGCCAGCCGCAACGATATAATAGCCAGCCGCGCTACGATGATCGCCGCCCTGCGCCCGCTACCGAGGCCAATGCCGAGCCGATGGGTCCACGCTTACCTCCCTTCAGCAACAAGGAGCCGCACCCGGTATACCGCAATATGACTCTGAGCTGCCTGCAAGAACTTCCAGGCTTCGACATAAACGAGTACGTGTACGTGGCGCGTGTCACCGAGGACGATCCCGAAGAACCCACTTATCATCCTGACGACTACCACCTGCGCCAGCAACCCACGCTTGCTCGTGCAATCAGCCGTTTCCCAGACGATGACCAGTGTCGGCACCCGATCCGCAAAGCCAACCGCCTTCGACGACGCCTCGCCGCCGAAGAAGACATCCGACGACAGAACAGGATGTATGAACAGAATGCCCACAAGTACCATTGGCGCCCGGACGTCACCTTTGAGAACACGATCACCAACGACTTCCAAGACGACGAGTATATAGGATGGGAGCAGATAGGATGTGCTGATGAGAACATCAAGACAAAAAAATAAAGCGGCCCGTCGCGTATGACGATGGTTCGGCGGAACGCCGCTTTATCCAAAAATCCATTGTTTTGAACCCGTTCTTGTCATCATATGACTATGTGTCCCAGGATGATGAATACGATAACAATAACTATTTTGTAGAAAATCAGTACCAACAGCAATATCAATATCAAGACCCAACTTACCAGGACGACTTATATCAATATCCAGATAATCAATATCCAGACGACCAACACTACGGAGATCATTACCAAAATTATTATCAAGATCACCACCAAGATTATCAGCATGAAGAATATTATACCGATGACGAACCTGTACATCAAGATGATCAACTTTTCTGCGCTGCCCAACGAACACATGTGCCTGAAGATCCTCGCAATACACGCCACAAGAAACCAGGAGGCCTGAAACCGCAAAACTTGATTAAAGCAAAAAGACCAATCCGCCGAGACGACAAAGGAAAAAGAAAGGTTGTCTTCAGCGACGTCAACAAATTCTTGCCACCAGAACGACATGTCATGAATCCACAAGAACTGGCTCTGACACCAGAAGAAGAAGATGAACTCGAAAACGGACCGCAACAGCCAGCCAATGAAGAAGCAGACGACGAGATGCAAGATGCCGACGAACCAACCCAGGAAATAATCGAACGCACTCCAACCAGCAAAGAAAAAGGAAAGGAGCCCGTACGCAAGAATAGCCAAGGAAAACAGGCATCATCAAGCACAAGAACAGATCCGTCGGAAGAAAATTCGAAACCAAGGAAGACACCAAGAAGAGTCATGACAAGGACGCAACGTGCCGCATACGAAAAAGAAAAGGCCGCTAACAAGGAGAAAGCCGCCGCAAAGCCAAAATCACGTCGAGCACAAACCGACCCCGAGCAAGTCACAGAATCTTCAACAGCGCCAACAGGAAAGAGCCGAGCGCAGGAACGTCGTGAGCAGTACGCACAACATATATGGGACCTTGCCAAGCTGCCAACCAAAGACCGAATTCCGTATGATCTTGCACGAGACATCTTGAACCGAAAAGCAGATATCACCATCGGACAGCTGATACAGCTCACACCAGCGTTGCGCAGACAATACCACACCGCATGTACCTTGCGCGCAAGAAATCACCAGCTAAATGTTCTCGATGACGACCCGAATCATATACCAACCGCGACATACGCCACTGTCACAATCTTCGATCAGCCGATCAGATGTCTGATAGACACAGGAGCCGCAGCAACATGCATGTCAAAGGAACTTGCAGATATACTCCATCTCGACATCGATGCACCATCAGGAAGCATTTTTACTCTCGGCAACGGAACTAAGCAAGCCTCCCTCGGACTGATATACGATGTACCCATACGCCCAGGCAACTTGCTGACGATACCAATTACGACCGAAGTCCTGATACGCTGCCCAACACCGCTGATTATTGGAAGTAACTGGCTCAATCGCGCCAATGCACGCATCGACTTCAGAACTGGAAATCTTTCGTTAACATACAAGAAACGAAAAGTGGTTATATCTCTTACCTGTGTCAAGACAACAAGACAATCAAACGCACAACCCGTACAGATTCCTCGCATCAATGAATGGAATATTGACAGCAGCGATGACGACAGCCTCGATATCGAATCCGACCTCAGCAGCGATTACGAAGAACAAAACGAAGAATACGAATCAGATAGCGATGAATCTCTCGAAGACCTATCGACAAACGTGTCAACCGAAGCCGTTGCAAATGAAATCAACTTACCAGCAGCAAGACCAAGAGTATATCCAGGCACCGAATTTTTCCATCTAGAAGATGACCAACCGCCGCAAAGTAAGAACACACTATACACGAAATCCCGACCACATGGCCTCTCGTACAGCGTCTTCGCATCAATGCCAATCACGATAACACCGTACAACTCGATTGAACTTCATGGAATCTTGAAAGAACCAACGAACAAAATATTCGAATTCGACCTATCAACAGCATTATCAGCAAAAATCAGCACACACGATTTTATCATACGAACCATAGGAGATCAATTCAGTATAACCATGGAAGCCAAGCAGTCAACGCCAATGCGCCTCAACCCAAAAACATACGTTGGAGAACTCGTCATGCTCGACACTGAAGAAGACACGCCATCCGGATACGACATTGACGTCAACGCCAGACGAAAAATATTACAACAGAAGGAACGCCTTGCCACGAATATCGAAGAACAGAAGGACCAAGCCAGCAAAATACAGATCGACACTGATGTACCAGAAGAAATCAAGAATCAGTTTATTGATTTGATTCAAGATTATCAAGACATCTTCGACTGGGATGGAGACACAATTGGCAAGACTAACCTGATACAACACGAGATCAAGACCGAAGAAGTCGCTCCTATCAGAACAAGACCATATCGCATCGCGCCAGTCGAAGCAGCAGCACTCAAAGCTGAATTGGACAAATTTTGCCGCCTCGGAATCATACGACCATCAAACAGTCCATGGGCCTCACCGATAATCCTTGTCAAGAAAAAGAATGGAGACTATCGCCTAGTCATTGACTACCGCAAATTGAATTCGATCACACGCCGAGACGCATACCCGTTACCACGCATCGACGAATTACTCGACTCACTGGGAACAGCAAGAATATTCTCAGCGCTAGATATGCGTGCAGGATTTCATCAAGTACCTATGGATCCAGCGTCAATTGAAAAGACAGCATTCACGACCAAGTTTGGAACTTACGAATACACCATGATGCCAATGGGCCTCAGCAACTCGCCAGCAACCTTCCAGCGGCTCGTTGATATTTGTTTCCGACCTCTCATCAACACCTGTGTCGTTGCCTACATGGACGACTTGAATATTTACTCCAAAGACATGAACCAGCACCTTACCGATATCAAGAAAGTTTTCGACTGCCTACGAATCGCGAATCTCAAGCTGAACCCGGACAAGTGTATATTTTTCAAGACCTCATTGAAGTTCCTTGGATATATTGTCACGCAAGATGGACTGCAAGCCGACCCAGATAAAGTCGCCAAAATTAAAGACTATCCGTTACCAAAGACCGTCACCGACATCAAAAGTTTTCTCGGCCTCGCCTCATATTATCGACGATTTGTTGAACGCTTTGCCGCTATTGCTCGACCATTGCACGAACAGACGAAGGACGTTGTAAAACCATGGACACCGGAAACGACGCAAGCTTTTGAGACGCTCAAGAAAAAACTGACTGAAGCACCCGTGCTTATTCGACCCGACTTTGATAAACCGTTCGTACTCGTAACCGACGCGTCACGTCAAGGACTCGGTGCCGTACTCTCTCAACTCGATGAAGACAATCGCGAACGCGTCATATTATATATCAGTCGTGGACTCTCAAGCGCTGAACGCAACTACGGAATATCGAAACTGGAGTGCCTAGCCGTTGTTTGGGCGATAAAACAACTACGCCCGTACCTTCTTGGAAAACGATTCAAAGTGTTAACCGACCATTCCGCATTGCATGGGCTCATCAACCAGTCTCAACCTGCCGGAATCCTCGCACGATGGATAACATTCCTCGCCGAATTCGACTTCGACATACAGTACAGACCAGGAAAAGAAAACAAGAACGCTGATTTTTTGTCAAGACTTGGCTATTAAAACACGTCACAAAACTCAGCAAGCGAAGCACATTTCCTTTTTCAAAGACGACCATATCACCCGGACACCTCAACACGACACTCATATCAGACAAAAAAAATATCAAGCAAACCAAACCACTCAACTACACTCAAACAACAATGGAAGACAACAAATACAATAATCTCAAGTACTACCTGGAGACTCTCGAGTTTCCAGACGATATCACGCCCGACGAAAGAAACAAGCTCAAAACACAACGCAAATATTATTTTGTACAAGACGACCGACTTTACCGAAGACACAAAATTCGCCCACGTCAAGTCCTCACGAAAACGGATGCCCCTGAAGCACTCTGGATGACACATCAACACCCACTCGGTGGCCATTTCGCATATCAGACAACACTCGACAAATTACAACAAAATTATTATTGGGACAACATGACCCGAGACGTACGCAATTATATACGTCAATGCGATCGCTGTCAACGTCAAGGAAAACCAACATTGAACGAAAAGCTAAATCCTATCCGGGTTACTGAAGAACCATTTTCCGAAATTGGCATGGACATCAAACACGTCGCTACCTCCAAAGCCGGACAAAGCTATATAATCGTCGCCATGGATTACCTTACCAAATGGGTTGAAGCAAGAGCCCTATGTTTCGCAAACGCCCTTGAAGTATCCTTGTTCCTGTACGAAGACATCATATGCCGTCATGGCGCGCCCAAATCAATTATCACCGACAACGGACTTGCCTTTACCAGCAAGATCATCGATGCCGTTTGCACGCAATATTCGATTACACACAAGCTTTCATCAACATATCACCCACAAACCAATGGCCTTGTCGAACGATTCAACCGCACACTTGGACAAATGTTACGCAAATTGCCGGCTCAAGAAAAAGAAAATTGGCATATTTACCTACCGGCCCTGTTGTACGCCTATCGTACAAAGAAACACAAGACCACGAAACGAACGCCATTCTACCTCACTTACGGAAGAGAAGCTTATTCACCATTTGACCGAGTCATGCAAGGCGAAATAAGCATGCATACGCATGGTGATACAACAGAAGAAGATACTGCAGATCCAGCCGACCAAGATGACAATGACGATCCACAAAGAGATAGTGATACACCAACCGACGAGACTGACGATGTTGATGCAACACCTGACAACCTCGATGGGCAACTTGAACGATTACGCCGTATCAGAACAGAAGCAGCAGGCGCCATTGCCCTCGCACAAGCAAATCAAATCCGTGCTATTCAGAACAAGATCTTGGCGCAACAGAAAGAAAACAAGCCCCGTTCCAAATTGGTGACCATGTTGAAATTTACAAGAATTACCTCGACACGTCGTGGTCTGGCAAACTTGAAGACCAATGGGAAGGCCCATACATCATCAACAAAGTTAAACGACGCGGCACCTACGAACTCAAAACGCCCACTGGAGATCCCGTCAAAGACATCGTCCACGGAAATCGATTGCGTATATATACTCTGCCAAAAGCCGAGTTCAGACACTATCAGTACACAGCTACATCCTCTCTTCTCAGTGACCCAATTTTACAACATGAACCCGATTCAAGACCCAATGATGAACATGACCATCGAGGAACTCCTGAAGACGCCGCCCATTTTCATGCAGGAAGCCCCGACGTTCGCTCAAGAGAACCAAGCCTTGACCGAGAAAATCCCGACGATCGAGGAGCTTCTGGGAGCCCATCCCACTCAAGCACAAGAACTCTGGATGATGCCAATTTTGGAAACCGAAGGCAACACCCTCGTGGAGACGATGCCTTTCGAGCCGTTCTTCCCGCTACAAGAAAGAACCCACTTCGAGGAACCGTCTCAAGACACAAGTTTCCTCGACGGATCAACCTCAAACGAGCAAGAAAAGTTGACGGTGTACTTATCCATGTTGGATCAATACCAGGCCGAACAACCAGCTCCGAACAATAATAATGCCGTCGACAACGCCACCAACCCCGCTCTGCCTGAACCATCCATTGTCGATGAGATCCTCCCCGATACCATGGTGCGACCCACCAAGGAACAAAGATACCTGAACGAACTCATACATGCTTGCCGCCCACTTAACATCGATGAACGATCCATTGACGCTCTTGCCGAACAAGGTTTTGCCTGGCATGATGCAACAGAGGGCCTACTAGTAAAAAGACCCCTCGTCAAGAAATTACAAGAAGAAATCCGCCAACACCGAGAAAAGCGACCGTCGAGCATCCACAACATTAAGAAAATCACAGACAAATCAAATGCAACAGTCCATCAAAAATATAAGGTTTATCGCACTCTTTTCTGGCGAGACGACCTCGAGCCTCAAGAAAACGAAGCCCTAATCCGTAACATTATCCGACCTACCTACAAAAAGAAGTCGCGGGCCGCTCCTCACCCGACCCCGAGCACATGTGAGACTGCTCAGTCTGATGAGCTTAGCTCATAGAATTATTTTGCCCTTCTTTCTCCTTTCCTCTTCTGGAACTCACCACATTTTTATTTTTCTACCACTTCGAACTGACCATCTTTTTTCTTTTTGACCACTCAACTCACCACTTTTTATTTTTTTCACCACTTAAGTATCCATCTTTTTATATTTCAACCACTTAAGTGTGCATCTTTTCATTTTTTCACCACTTCCTCCCCTACAACATAACATCAGTAGAAAACTCTCAAAAATAGTATAAATACCCATTCCCCTTTTACCCCAATATCAATATTCAATACTTCAATAACAGTTTCTTCAAACACATTTTATTGTCTCCGTTGGAACAGCCTCCTCCATCGACAAACACAAGCCGCTACCTTTCTACAAGAGACGCATAATTCCTCTTGCCCTTTTTCTTACTTTATCCAGAGACGCATTTCCTCTGATTTACCTTTTCTTCTCTTCTTACCTTTTTCACCCTTTCGTACACGCCGAACACATCTCTGTGGTTCGACTGGTGCTCACTACAACACAACATCAAATCACATTTGGTGTCAGCTTACAAATAACACCCCACACCAGTTCGATCTTGAGTGCGTTTGCTTCTTCTGGTGCTAGTCGGTATGGTCGAGTTCTGATGGGTGCCACGTTTTTTGTTATGATTTGATGTTGGATTAACGTGGTATCTCCTAAGGTTTTGCCGTCCCAATCAAAGATGTCCGTATATTCTTTCATGAGCTCAAGGAATTTTTTCTTGATGTCGTCTGGTACGGTGGTGTCAATCTGGATTTTGTCTTCTGGAGATTGATGGTCAAGATTCTCCATGCTGTTGATTTGTTGATCGTTGTCCAAGCTGTCAGAACTTTCTGAATATGCATCGTATGATATTGTTGAGGCTGACTGTGATCTGCGTGCGTCTCCGTTTTGATGACGATCTCGGTTGATGGTAGGTGTACAGTCGATTTCGTATGCAGCGACAGGCGACTCATCGGAATCCAGTATTATCAGATGACCAAGATAATCATCTGTTGCTACTGCCAGGCCTTGATGTAAATTATTTCGCAATGTGATGACAAAGGTAGATCCGTCTGCCCATATCAAATTTCCTGGTGTGCTGATGATATGTGATAGGACTAAGGCAAGGTCTAATTCGAGGGCAAATGTGTTTGCTCGATCCATGGATCCTTGTAGCCGTACGTCGGTATACGGAGGTAGTATAAGAGTTTCGGCGGGGAAGACTGCGTATGGCTGACTGTCGGGATTGTATATTGCTTTTAGGGCGTTCCTGTTGCGAGGAAAGATGTCGTTCACGAGCTGAAAAAATTCGGTGCCGGGTGATACGTCAGGTACTGTTGCGTTATTCTGTGGCGTGTTTGATGCTGACGATTGTGTAATAGTCGAGAGGTCCTCGTCCGAAAATGTTTCGCTACTTGTGTCGGTAAAATCGGTGCTGATTGTCGAGATGCTGTCGTCGCTGTCGTCGGCATCAGCTTTTGTCGTCATTTGTGATACTGGCGTGATGTGTCTCTGTCGAGTATTCAATCTGGTGTTCGCTTTTACGTAAGAGAGCGGCACTGATATTTTTTGCTTCTTGTATGTTAATGTCATGTCTCCAGTCTTGAAGTCGATTCGGGCTTTTGCTCTGTTTAGCCAGCTGCTCCCGATGATGAGCGGCGTCGGGCACTTTGCAAAAGAATTTCCACAGAAACTGGTACTGTCATTGTGTTGCCTGGCCGAATAGGAACATCGTATATGACTCCGAGTGAGGCTTGACGTGCGCCGTTGCCAAGAGTAAAAATGCTTGTCGATGGCGAATCAATTTCCAGTTGTAACATGTCGGCTAAGTCTCTCGACATGCAAGTCGCAGCTGCTCCTGTGTCGATCAAGGTGCGGATGGCTCGATTGTGGATGAAAAAGGTACTGTATGTCGCGGTTGCTGTGAAATCGGGATCCTCATCCATTACGGCTAGTGTATTTCCATCTTGAGTTCTTTTTCGAGAGCAAATTGAATGGAATCCTCGTCTCATGCTTGGTGCAATCTGGATCAGTTCGCCGACGGTGATATTGGCTTTCATGCTCAAGACGTCTGCTGCAATGCTGTATCCATCGTTGGTATTTTGCAATAGCCTGGTGATGTGTCTGGCGTATCGTTCACGTCGATCTTGCGCTTTGCTGATTCCGAGGTTAGTTGCTGGCTGTGTATGAGTGCTGTCCTCAGTGCCGTTGTTTGTGTTTGTTGCCTTTTGCTGATTTTTATGGGTTGGCTGTCTAGCTTTGCGACTCGGTTGTTTGCTCTGTGAGGACTCGGTTCGAGTTTTGGCAGATGCCCTCCTCGTTGGTGACCGTTCTTGCACATCCGTTATCATGTCTATATCGTTCGATGTTGTAGACGATGATGTCGGCTCTCTTGTTTCCTGTTCGACAAGAATTGGAGTTACTGGTCTTGGCGGCGGTGACCTGGCCGTTGGTCGAGGCTCTCTTGGCGGCATGTATGGTCGAGCCTGAGCCTGTGTGGATGATTCCGCGTGCGATGATGGTAAGCGCTGATCTTCGAAAAATTGATTGATGTGTGTTTGCTGATGTTGCTTTGCAACAGGTTGTGATGGCGGTGTTTCTTGGTTGACCGGCATTGTTTCTGCGAAGGCAATTTTGCGGCGGCCGTTATTGATCCTCTGTTTCTGTGCGCGTTTCTCGGCTTGTGCTTTGGGATGTTTTTCTTTGATGCCAGGTAAGGGTGGAACAGTGCGGCTTCGTAATCTGTGCTCATTCGTTTTTGGTGTGTGCCTGTTGGCTGAACAAAGGAGTCGATCGTCCTTTCTGCGAGCTTGATATTGTCGGTTGTCGTTCTCGATCCCGTCATCGAATCGTTCATGTTGCGGATAGACGTCGTTCTGATATCCGTCATCGTGATATTCATTGTGGTAATATTCGTCGCTGTAGTATTCATCGTATGTTGGTTGGGTATCGTCCAGGTATGTCGTATCGTTTTCTGGGTAATGTTGATAATATTGATAATAATCGTCGTCGTAATAGGGGTCGTATCCTATTTCGTTAGTAGGGATATATGCATTTAAGTCAATGGAGTTGTTAATAAAGCGGCTTTCCATAAGCCCATTGCCACATATGGGCCGCTTTATTTTTTTGAATCCATTTCAATGCTAGTATTATCCCATCCAAGGTAAGCGTCCGTTTCTTGTGTGATACTTATCGTGTTCCAATCATCTTGGATAGGCAGTTCCCACTGATATGGTTTGGGCTCTCTCTCGATACGTCTGTTCAACTCGATGGTATCCCGAATTCGTTGTTGTTCTCGCTGCCATTTGTTCCAGCGGCGTTGCGGATGGCGGACACGCATATCGTCAGGGAACCTGTCCCAGCGATTCATTTGTCCGGTGCTAAGGCGGGCTTCGGCGGCGGCAAGCGTCGGCTGCGGTCGGTGTTCGTATCCGATGGGGTGACATACTGGTTGTTCGTCGACATATGGTTCAAGATTGCTTTGTTCCGTTTCTGTCGACGAGTCGAACTCATCGGTGTCGGTATCGACCGACTCAGCTTCTTGTAAGGTGTTCAATGTTACGGCAGCTGGTCTGCGGTCGAAATCTTGTCTTTGCTCTCCTTGATGAGGACGTGGCTGATCGTAAGAGCGCTGTGCTTGGGGTCGGTTGTTGTTCAAACGTTCGTTATTGGCTCCCGTGGTTGGCGGCAGCGAGCGAGGCTCCATTGGCGGTCGGTTCTGTTGGCGACCGTGCCAATTGTTGCGGTAAGGTCTTTGGTTTGGCCTGTAATTGTTTTGCTGACGGTTTTGATAGGTAGGGGCAGCAGCTGGTCGTTGCGTGGGCTGCGGCCACTGCGTCCAATAATCGTTGCTCATGCGTTTTTCGGTGGCGCGTCGCACGGCGTAATGCATGGCGTCAGGGTATTCATAGCCTTTTTGCAAGGCTTCCTGGAGGTATCCGTTCACTTCGTTGTCGCCATCTTGGAGGCGTTCCCGGTTCTGGAGGTCCATTCGCTGATACTCTGTGGCCATCGCGTTCATGGCTGGTTCGTATGGTGCGGCAATATTCATTTGTCTCTGCGTATTCTCGCCAGAGAAGGTGGTATGAAATACTTCAGGGATGAAGCTTTCAGGTACGTGCGTGTGTGCATCCCAGAATCCTTGGGCAAGGCGGTATTGCTGGTCGAAGGACATGGCGTTCATCATTACGCAGTGTCTCTTGATCTCGGGCAGAAGTCCTGACTTGAAGCGGGACTGGATAAGGTCTTGGCGATCTGCTATCTCGGCGAGATCGGCGGCTACCACTAGGCGGCGGTAGTAACTGGTTAGGCTTTCGTACTTGCCCTGGGTGATTGTCTCGAAACGATTTCTCAATCGCATCAACAACTCTTCGGTGACGAACTCGTTCTTCAGTCGTTCAAGAACGGTGTCAAACGAGACAGGACTGGTGGGCCGGGTGGCAAGATTTCGAAGTTGCTGGTCGTAGAATGTCTTTGCTGGAGCACGGAGCTGTGCTCTCAGGACCTGATTTTTACGGAGGTCGTCCGTGATGTTGGCCATGGCGAACTGCGTCTCCAAGTGTTCGCGGAAAGCACGGAAGTCTTCATGCTCGAAGCCATGGTAGAACTTGGTTCCGGTCATGCGGAATACGTCGTCGGGTGAGATGGGTTGTTGTTGCGCCATCGATGTTCTGAAAGGTAAGTTTGTGTGTTGTTTTTGAAAGGGTTTACAAGAGAGTTTGAAAAAAGGAAATAAAAAGATGTTGGATAATGGAAAGTGGAAAGGGTAAGTGTGGTAAATGTCACCACTTAGTCTTAGATACGGTTGCTCTCAATCTATCTTGCCTGATAATAATAATACCGAGACAAATGGTCCAGAATAAAAATAAAATAGTATTCCCGAGACAAGTACGTCTGAGATAGCAACGGCTAGTCAGCTACCCACGCTAAGTGAAGTCATGATCCGTTATTAGACTAGCACCAGGACAGGGTACCTGAATTAGCAGGTTTCACTTCCTTAGCATTGATTATCACATTTGACACGTCAATAACATTGGTGCCTGACATTGAACATGGTGATGGACCATGACCTAGATCAATCCAGGAATACCCGAATAACTCACTCAGTAACCGATTGGTTCGTACTAGACCGAGTACCCAGATCACGGCATTTAAACATGATATCAAGAAGTGTATATAAAGGGTAGAAAATAGAACCCAAGTAGCTTTAGTTGATTTCTCTACAACTACCTTTCTTATAAAGAACCTATACACATTCTCACAGACTCATTCTGTTACCTTTTTCTTACCTTTCTTCATTTACTTCTATTTTCCCTACCCATATATCTCAGTAAGATTGGGTAGAAGAATAAAAGATCCCCTGTAGTGAGCACCACGTGTGGGTTTTTGGGTCGTTATACCCGGTAAGGCACTTGGTAGGTTCGGTAAGTTAAGTGGTAAGGCTACCCAGAATAAAAGAAAGGGGATAATAGTATACTATATGAGGATAGTAAGCTATTATATAAAAGTAGTGAGCACCAGCAAAGCTTATGAGAAGACTTTGCAAATAAAAATAAAAGAAAAGGATGATACAAAGCTATATATGAGCTCTGTTATACAAAAAAAGGGAAAGGGAACAAAAGGTAGTTCAAAGAGGTGTCCGGTGGCGGAGAAGAAAATCAAAGAAATGAAATTTGAAAGAAAAGTGTTTCGCAATGTCGAAACGGAATGTTGCAACTTGGTGTTTTCGGTGGTGTCTTGCAATAGGAACCAACGGAGAGGATATATCAATAATAGTTAATAGTTTATAATCTATAAATTCAGGTTCAAATAGTAGGTATTTATATAGCAATTAATATGAAAGTACTATAAATAGTTATATGGATATACAAGAAATGAAAAAGTCATAATAATATTTTATGGTATAATATGTATAATATCAATTTCTAAAGAATTTCAAAATAATTATAATTTTTAAGAATGGGATTTATAAATCCGTTTTTTATATAAAGAGAATTTTTATCTTCCTGGATAGAAATTTATTTAAGAATGATATCTATATTTAATGTCCGACATTATAAATTGATGTATTACTAATGCCAAGACTATGTTATTAATAAATCTTTTTACCAATATAAGATTAAGATTTACACCTGTATAAAATATAAATTTAAATATAGCCTAACCTACCTACTTCATTATGAATGAATATACTTTATGATACTATTTATATAATCTTAGATTTCTATATTATTTTTAGCAAGATAATCATTTAGCAGGTCTTTTTTGGTGAAATTTTCATATGGAATGTATGAATTATGTGTTTCATCATAATACATCCATTTAATTAAGAACATATATTGATTATCTTCATATTTATGTCCTAATATAGCCTCCATTTCATAAACTTGTTTATTTTTAATAGCTTTAACTTTTCGTTTCTTTTTATTTGTTTTAATATTTTTACCTTCATTATCAGAATTTGAATCTATATCTCTTAAATCATTATCATCAGGATTATATTCATCAGAACTAATTTCTTGATTAATATTTTGATTATTAATATTTTTATTTCTTTCATTTTGCTTACTAATCATATTGTTAAATTTAATTCTATTATCGTTTTCATTAGAAATTGCCATATCCATAATATTTGTTTTTATAGGAAATTGAAATTCACTATCCATCCAAAGTTTATTATGAGGTAATGCATCAATGTGAAACATATCAGTAAATCTTTGTATGTTATACATTAAGCATGCTACCTTTAGCTGTAGATTATAAAAATGATAATTATCCATCCTAACAACAGAAGCATTATTATTAAATCTTTTGAACTTATTACCAATTGTACCTAACGTATTTTCAATTTTTGATCTAAATGAGCCAAAAACATTATTAAAATGTTTATCAACTTCAGTCATTTGTGAATTTACTTCTTTACGTATAGGATAGACAAAATTATCTTCTGAAATATTAACTTCTTTATTTTTACATAATTCAATTATTTTTTGAACAAAAAGTGTATAACCACCATCAATACCTAATACATCATATTCATCCATTTTTCTATATAATCTCATATTTAGAAACATTGTTCCATCACTAGCATCTGAACATAAATTTGATTTAGACACAAATAAGATCATATCATTAATATCTGTAATAATCTGTGTTCTAATACCATTCTTTTTAAATTTGTAGCTATACATTTTTTCCTTTTTTATATTTGTATTAACGTAATTTAATCTTGAATCATGACCATCACCTTATAAAGTAATATGTTTAAATAGTTCCGGGTTAAATTTTCTAGCACAATTAATACGTAAATCTACATTTGAGAACATATTTTTTAATGCATCATCAACAATTTTATTTATTCTTTTATAATTTTCTTCATACATCCAAAACTTTTTATAGAAACTATGAAAACTACTATATGGTAGATATCTTTCTATTTCATATTTACCAGATATACCACTTACTAAATGAAACAATAAAAATAAACCTTCTTCTAATTCAAAATATGGACTTGGATATTCTACAGATGCATATAATACATTCAAAAAGAAAAATACTGCTATATAACCTAATTTTTCAAATAAAGTTTGCTTAATAAACTCTATTTCATTAATATGTTTTACCTCAGTTCTATGTTTATACTTATTTTCATTCATTTTCCAAACATCATCTATAAAAGCCCAATAGTTCTTTTTAATACTTTTTATTTCATTGTTAATATTATCATCTAAGTTATTATCTTCTATCATTAATCTACTCATTATAAAATTTATACTTTAATGTATTATTAATACAGATCTATAATATTTATATTCTAAAAATACAAGGTTTATAAATAAATTCAATTATTTCTTAATAATTATTATTAGATATAGCTTTATTATATTAGAATGCTATATTTTATATCAAGATATACAGTGGGTCAAAAAACCTGCGCAACCTACAGCAAGTTTCTGAAAAAACAACGACTGTGACGCACACACGTATCCTATGCATCTCAAATTTTGCATAGGCGTATATCTATTACTGGTCCATCCTTGCAAAAATTTAGAAGTCCGCACAGTAAATATAAGCGGAGATATAATACATTGTGTTCGATCCCCGGGTTGCGCAAGTTTTTTGACTACTTATTTTTATTTTTTAATATTGAGTATGACCACCTTTTGCATCAATAACAGCCCGGATTCTATCAGGCATACTATCTATGTACCTTTTGCAGATATCCTCATGGAAAGTTTCCCACTGTTCTTCCACTCTATCCCAAAGTTCATGGACACCTTTAGCCCTCGTAGGATACAAGCTCAATTTGAGCTTCAAATGGTGCCAGATGTGTTCGATCGGGTTCAAGTCAGGACTTTGAGCGGGCCAGTCTTGCAGTACAGATATCCCATTGGCCTTCAGGTACTCTGTTGTGGATCGAGCGCGATGCTTGGGGTCACCATCATGCTGAAAATAATGGTTATCCCAGTCAGGACCATAGTATTCCATCGTGTCTTTCAACGTGATGCCCAGGATATGTTGATAATCCTCGGCTTTCATGGTTCCATCGTATATCTGACAGGCGTAGCCCGGTCCACGACTGGTAATACAGCCCCACATCATCAAGCTACCACCTCCATGCTTGACTGTAAGGTCGAGATGGTGGTCCATGGTTCGATCCCCCGGGCGGACCCAATAGTACTTGACTCCGTCAGAGCCCCAGATGTTGATTTTTGTCTCGTCAGAAAATATAACGCGTCTCCAGTCGTCTGTAGTCCAATTTTGGTGAGCTTTGGCCCAGGCGAGGTGGCGCTGCCTATGGCGAATTGACAGCAATGGTTTTTCCTTCTTGATAGCGGAGCGAAAACCGAGCCGTTTCAAGCGATTGATGCACGATTGATACGTAACACGCACTCCAGCGTCGTACAGATATCGGTGTACGTCTTTGGCCGTCTTGAACTTGCCGTTTACGATATCACGCGTCAAGCTGCGGAACGATTTTTCGATGTCGACCCTAGGACGGCCTCCTTTCGAACGTTGCCTGTCGGGGTTAAAGCGGTTTGCATAGCGATTAACGGTTGCCACATTAACTTTGACCCGCTTAGCAATTGCTGAGGACGATTGTCGCATGTGTAGGGCGCTTTTGATATCGGTTATGGTATCGCGAGAGAGCTTGCGAGGCATTAGGATGAGGTAAAAGCGAAAGAGAAGTAAAAGTGGAAAAATTTTCAAACAAAGCCACCTTAAACTTTTGGAGCAGTCACACACGTGATGTGGCAGGGACATATCCAAATTGGGTGACCCAGCGGCATTGTGGCAGCATTTTACGAGCGATTGAAATAAGCCATATGCATAGTCAAAAAACCTGCGCAATAGAGCGTCTCCATTTCAATGTTATTATCTCGGCTATATTATATCCCGCAAATGTGAAACTCCGCATGACTATGCCCATAGGCCTTATTGACATATGTTCCAAGTTGTATAGCTGTAGCTCTAACAGGGGACCCGCAAGAAGCAAAAGAATCATTTTTACATGCCTCGCGCGCAGGTTTTTTGACCCACTGTATTTAGTCTAATTTAAAACTTTTATCAAAATAAAAGAACAATATGATTTTATTATATATAAATATTCAATTTTATCTTTAGAACAAGTTTACACTATATAAACAGCAGAAATTCAAATCCCGACTAGTAGATAAGTATCAATAATTTATAACTAATATTCTAGATATAGGTATATCTCCGGAGACGAATTACTGAATGCGCTTTTAGCGTCAAAAGGTGTCAGAAAGTATGAAAAGGTAGTCTGAAAGTAAAGTCAAAGTAAAGTCTGAATTTATTCGTTTGGCCGAGAACTCAAGCCTATTTATACTAATTGATTGGAAATAAAAATATGATATGGGATATAAGATATGTAGGGAAAGTAGGTCTTGCAAAGAGGAAAGTAGAATTTGCAAGAAGGAAGGTAAGAAATGCAAAAAGGAAAGTATGATTTGCAAAGAGGAAAGTAGAAAGTGCAAAGAGGAAAGTAGAATTTGCAGAGAGGAAAGTAAAAAAAATATAGGGGTGCCTTGGTGTCGGGTTACACACCCTACACCAGCAGTGCAGCTGTCGTTAAACGAAGGCGTCAAAGCGACACGAAACAGCGCCTTATACGCTCATGTTTGCACGAAAACTTAACGGATTTGAGGACTATAGCAATCATACGGGAATTCAACCATTAAGTCAAAAAGATTTGGACAAAGAATTAAGAATATGGAAGGAATAGTTTTCCCCGCGATTAGCGAAAGAACTCAAGCTCTTCTGAATGCACAGAAGCAAGTTTTGACAAGAAGCATCACATCATCGATATACCTGTCGACAGTCAAGTGATGGTCAAACTACAAGCAGCACGGTAAATTGGATCCTATTTATGAAGGGCCTTACACTGTCACACGCAGGACTAGAGGTGGCTCTTACTCTCTTCAAGATGAAAAGGGTGAAACGCTACCAAGGGACTATCCGCCTTCAGCATTAAAATTAATTTCACAAGACGAAATTATACCTAAAGATGAATTGTATGAAGTCGATAGTATTTTAACTCACAGAGAAACGTTTCAAATAATGTTAAAATTATAATTACACAATATGCTATATTGTTAAATAATTTTATGTTTGGGGTGAATGTAAGTTGCAGAAAAACTTACGGCAGTGCTGTTTCCAAAGATAAGTTCTTTGGTTTTTTTGTTACTTTTTAAACAAAAAGTAATGTGAAAGAAATATTGACTACCAATCGTTAAAATTTTAATTTTATAAGTTGCAACAGGAAATATTTCAAAGGTGAATTAAGAAATATACTGTTATTTCATAAATAACCATATTTCTAAAATAATTATTATTTACAAAATAATGACTATTTTCTTTTTATATATTAATTGCAAATTTTATATTTGCTGAAAGAATCTAAATAAACATTTAACATTCTATTTATTATTTAACGTTACTCATTAGGTTTATTAAAATACTAATAATCAATATTTTTATTTCTATGTATAATTCAATTATTTTTTTCATTTGTCTGACTAAATCCATATAAAAGTCCGATATCTATATCTATAAGTACTATCTATATATTGCAATATATCTACAGATATTAATAAATTAGTGCTATATAGACTAGTCTGCTTACGCAGATATTCACCCTAAACATAAAATTATTTAACAATATAGGATATTGTGTAATTATAATTTTAACACTATTTGAAACGTTTCTCAATAATTATATATTATTTGCAAATTTTATATTTGCTGAAAGAATCTAAATAAACATTAATAATAGAATAACATTCTATTTATTATTTAACGTTGCTCAAGGGAAAAGGCGAAGGGACGTACATACCTAGCTTGGCCTGAGACTTCATTATAGATTTGCCAGAAATGACACGTGTGGAGTACGGGTATGTGTGGGTATCGTCGTTAGACAACGAATTCGAGGTGATCGAGGATGTGTAGTGTTTCTGGTTTTACTTGTTGATACAGTTTCCCAACGAGCAGGCTTCGGATAAGGCTCTCGTGTCTCCCTTCTGATTCAATGCTTCTGCCGCTCTCCCGAATTGAGGCGCAAGTCTTGCTTTTAAAAGAACGAGGGGGAGGAATAAGGGGAAATATGTGTTCTGTTTTTCAAAGGAAAAACGAAGGATAAAGAAAAATAAAAAGAAAAGAAAGATCATACGTAGGTTAAGGTGGCTAACACCTTTTATACGGGAAGGGTGGATGGTAGTGTGTGACAGAACGAAATGATAGTAGTGAACTATGGTGACAGAAAACCATATGCAAGTTAAAAAATGAGCCAATCAAATGGCGGAGATTATCTAGGGTAGGAACTTGAAATGGACCAAGGAAATTGAGGTTGTTGGAAATTGAATCATGATGGTGGATGAAATTTACGCGTCTTCTTGTGGGATTTTCCCCCACAAATGACTATGCAATGACATCCCACTTGCTTAACAAAAGTTGTTTGTACAAAGGAATGGAGTCGAATGAATGTAATAATGTGTTGCTGGACTATGTGCGCATGCCTGGTATAATGTATACGCCCCGTATCAGAAAATATGCTGGGATGGCCGAGTTGGTCTAAGGCGCCGCACTCAAGTTGCGGTCTCGTAAGAGGCGTGAGTTCGAATCTCACTTCCAGCAACAGACACATACTGATTTTCCTGTGTTTCAGTCTTTTTCTCTTTTCTGTCGTATTCCTTTTGGCTGTCAGGTGTCGGTGTCGGGAGCTGAACTCCCTTCCTCTTTTCTCTCGAAATGACGTCAAATGCCGCGCACGGCAAGCCATCCGCATTTGGGACCACTTTAAAGAAGTGCATCTCCTTTTGCGGACGCGGCACCGAATACTCCCCTCCCTGGCTCTCGCTCTCCCTCTCTTCCTCTCCGACCTCTTGGCTATGACGTTACGCGTCATAGCCCATTATCCTTTTATATAGTTATCCCCTTCTGGCAGGCAATTGCCAAGATCTTAGAAAAATATAAATACGCGAGAAGTAAAAATAATAAAGATCATCTTATCCACCCTCTTCTATCTTTCCACAATCCACCTGGCCTTGTGCTATACAGCCAAAAGGGTTACGACACAGGTACACTATATCCGGAAATGTTTTGTGCATTTGTCGGCAATCACTTTGCGCATCTCCTGATTGGAATTTTTCGCAGACCACGAAAAATAATTTTCCAACTCCCAATGTTTCATTTTGCGCAAAACCCAGATGTTGCGCATCATCAAATACGCAAAATTCATGTATTAGATATGCTTTCTATTCAAGCAATCATCGAACCTGGCAACGGAATACTTGCAGAATCCTCGAATATCGCCTATAAGGACTTGATTACACGCCATTTGTATCCTGAGCAACGTTAAATAATAAATAGAATGTTATTCTATTATTAATGTTTATTTAGATTCTTTCAGCAAATATACAATTTGCAAATAATATATAAAAAGAAAATAATCATTATTTTGTAAATAATAATTATTTTAGAAATATGGTTATTTATGAAATAACAGTATATTTCTTAATTCACATTTGAAATATTTCCTGTTGCAACTTATAAATTAAAATTTTAACGATTGGTAGTCAATATTTCTTTCACATTACTTTTTGTTTAAAAAGCAACAAAAGAAGTGGGGCGACCGCTTCGCTCCGTCGCTCCGTAGCGCCGTTGATCTCTCGCTTCGGGTGTGAATGAGCCCCTCCGCCTTTGGCTCCGTGCCATCACAACCTTCACTCGGATCGTTGGCGTACTTCGGGCCGGGTCGCCCCACTTGCGGGGGCAAGCCCCCTTGCCCCCTGCCCCCCTCCCCCCTCCCCCGGCCCCTCAATCTACTTAAATCGTCCAGAGTTCTCAGAGGTTTCCCCCCCCCTCCGAAATTTTTTGTGACTTGCAAATTTTTTGGGTGGTGATTTCGCGCTCTGGCAGGGCGAATTTCGACTTTGTTTTTTTTCTTGTCCAGCACGCCCGACTATGCCTCCATTACGCTCATCTCCAAAACCACCTCCCATCTTTCGCTTGTTTTTTTGCAATACACGAATAAAGACGGCTTCAAGCTACCATACAGTATTCATCTCGTTGCACATTGTTGTCATGTCAAGTTAATCCGTCTCGATCCCTATTCTGCTTCATCACGCATGACGAGATTCGTAGACATTGGTGTCACTACCTGGTTGAGACAACTTGAAAATACTTGGAAAAGATGCGCAAGGTTTGGTTTAATTATGTTCAAGTCGACAAAGTAGCGTTTATGGATCGTACAGCCTGAGGACTATTCGTAAACAAAGAACGACCTTGGTACAAAGCAGTGTATGATACGTTGTCGGCTACCACACTTTTTTTTCTTAGGTAACCTGGCTCGAAAACACTTTTATTATTACGCTTGGACCTCTATTGAACGACACACGAGTTTGTACGCGGAAAGGACGCCATGTCGACCACTCACTTTTTAGTCATTCCGAACGAGACCATGTTATTTTGCTGGAAACGACTTTGCAAGCTTAATCTCCTTAAGTGAGGTCCCCAACAACACTCGATACAGCCCTGAGAACCTATGTATCGGCTCACTACACATTATACGGATATACTGAACGTTACGGATTGGCCAAAAGGTAACCTGGAAGAGAGAAAGATACGTGAACGTTGATATATCTGAATATTACGCCCGTGAAACTTGTTTTATTAGTTTTGCGCTATACTTGCAATAAAAGTATCACTTTTTCTATGCTCTGCCTATCCTATGCTCATGTCACAATATGCTCAGACTGTTCTTGCAACCGGTGAAGGGTATCGACCAAGAGGGTCATTGTGAATGACGAGAGTCGAAAGTTATGTATTATGCGTTATGTATGCTTATCCTATAGCGGAAAGTTTTAAGTTTGTACCTGAGATAGTGAAGACGCGTCCTTCTTTTTCCACACTTTGTATTTCTTTACAAGCACTCAATATGAACAACCCGCAACATTCCTCGACCAAATGTCAACGATCGCGAACATGACGATTGTGATAAACCATCACCTGTCGGGTGAACTCGTCTTTGTGAAAACGGTCTATACCCGCAGCTGTGTCCAATCATTGAGACGGTTGCTCATCAAGAACGTCCTGAATCCATCATTTACAATTCAGACATTAGTCTGATTTGTATTTAAAGAAAAGAGCGCTACTGCGGTTTCACCTGCACAATATCATTGGCAGTGTCTCTTACCAAGAAGTGTCTGAATAATAATTTATCTCAGGAACCTCCGTTCCTAATTAAACATGGACATCGTCACAGTGGATTGGTTCTAACCACTCCGTCCTCTGAAACATCGTCAAATCTATAAAAGACGTACATAGATCATAAGCGGATAGAGTAATCAATTCTTTACTTTCATTTTCCAGTAAAGACCAGTCTCACGTATTCTTTTGTTACCTGTTTCTACTTTGCCTACATCACAACGATCATGCTGCGATCGTTGAAACTGATCTCGACAATGGAAGCGAAATCATCGTTGACATTGCCGACTATGAGAGTCAACTGCAGTGCGACTTGGCTGATAAAGGTGAGTCATGGCTCGCCAAAGACAAGTATGATATCAGCCGCGAAGGTACAGTATATTCATACACATATATTACTCTTTATAAGCGAACCCTTTTACTTATGTCGAGGACCCGTATTGTATATTATATTATGCATATGAAGGTCTAGCTACAACTGTAGAGAACTTCAATGCTGCGAACCAGCAAGGAGAAACGTTTCAAATAGTGTTAAAATTATAATTACACAATATCCTATATTGTTAAATAATTTTATGTTTAGGGTGAATAAAATATCTGCGTAAGTTGCAAAAAAACTTACGGCAGTGCTGTTTCCAAAGATAAGTTCTTTGGTTTTTTTGTTACTTTTTAAACAAAAAGTAATGTGAAAGAAATATTGACTACCAATAGTTAAAATTTTAATTTTACAAGTTGCAACAAGAAATATTTCAAATGTGAATTAAGAAATATACTGTTATTTCATAAATAACCATATTTCTAAAATAATTATTATTACAAAATAATAATTACTTTCTTTTTATATATTAATTGCAAATTTTATATATGCTGAAATAATCTAGATAAATATTCATAATAGAATAGCATTCTATTATTAATGTTTAATTAAATTCTTTCAGCAAATAAACAGTTTGCAAGTAATATATAGAAAGAAAATAATCATTATTTTGTAAATAATAATTATTTTAGAAATATGGTTATTTATGAAATATCCAATAAAAGCATATTTGTTAATTCACATTTGAAATATTTCCTGTTGCAACTTATAAAATTAAAATTTTAACGATTGGTAGTCAATATTTCTTTCACATTACTTTTTGTTTAAAAAGTAACAAAAAAACCAAAGAACTTATCTTTGGAAACAGCACTGCCGTAAGTTTTTTTGCAACTTACGCAGATATTTTATTCACCCTAAACATAAAATTATTTAACAATATAGGATATTGTGTAATTATAATTTTAACACTATTTGAAACGTTTCTCATATGTAAAACTCAAGTGGTTCGGTAAGACCTTCAAAGATTAAAAGCCCTCAAAGCGTAACCAAAAAGTGAAATATGGTCAAAGGATGTCCATTTCGGAGGAATTATGAGCCGAGAACCAGGTTTTCTGATTCTACAAATCAGAGCGTGTCTACATGCAGAAGTTGCCTTTTTGTATTTTCTCGGAGGAAATTATTTCCGACCAATCACGTAAAATTTTGTCCACGAAAAAAAGTCCGGACCAATCACATCACGAGTTGGTCTCGGAGAAAGATACTCCCAGCCAATCGCATCAAGAATAAAACGGACGACAGACAGACAGACAGACGAGAAACGTTTCAAATAGTGTTAAAAGAATTGTTAATTTTTCCCAATTTTATTTCGTCACCTATAATACCTCCTAACCCTATTTATTTATTTAACATTGCTCGACAGATAGACAGACAGACGGACACACGAGTGAAAACAATACTCCTTTAAAACTCCGTATAAAACTCGTAAAAGGTAAGTATCAAGAATAGTACCGAAAAAGGAAAAGTGAGAGGACAACGGTCTGACGTCAGTTACGAGAAATCAAGGTAGTCAAGGTACGGGAGGTAGGGCGGTCACGTGCTAGCTTGGCCGGAGGATTGATTATAGATTCGTCACGATTGACACGTGCAGGGTTTGGTTTCGTGTGTGGAATAGTCGTTGGGACCTTACGTCTTACTACCAAGCATGAGATAACGAGGAAATAGACGATGATGCACAGTGTTACCAGAAGGTTACGCTGGCTTAGGTGTGTAGTGGTCTTGCTCGTCAAAACAACTTCTCACAGTCAGGCTTCGGATAAGGCTGACTGGCAAATACGTTCAAGAAAAATAAACGCTCGCACTCCTCGAGTTGAGATCAGAAACGGAAAGAAAGTCCAAAAGTTCGATGTCTTTTCTTCGCTGTGCAGCTGAAGTATAAATAAGAAAAATAGAAAATGAATGGAGGCACAAACTATAGTTTGTGTAAACATACTTTGGCACAGCGCGTGCTCATCACGTCGGGAAATGTTGGAAATGGAGAGATGGCAGGTGCAAGGAAAACATGGTTCAAATGGAGGAAAGACGTAAGGAAAAGAAATAAAAGAAATAGAGTGACAGTACAATATAAATAGGAAAAATGGTGACGGGGTTTCATACATAGACAAGCGAAACGGAAGCTGGTTGTGTGGGGACGGTAAGGGTGAGGAAAAGGGTGTGGCCAATCAAATTTGGCGGCACACGAAAAGGGAAAAATCATTTCGAAAGAAATGAGGCGACCTGTCATGACATCACTCAAACGTCTGGTGATGTTGGTCGAATAAAAAGAGTGTAAAGTCAACTTCTTGCGTGCAGTTAGTGAGGCCGACAATACCACCACGGTCAGTGTCACGATAACGTCTTTCCTCTATGGTCTAGTGGCTAGGATTTCGGTCTCTCACACCGACGGCCCGGGTTCAATTCCCGGTGGGGGAAAACGAAATTGAAGGTATCTGATACTGTGCGGATTGTCGGATATCCTTTTGGCTGTATCGCACAAGGCCAGGATGATAAAGAGAATCAAGGTAAAGATGAGGGTAGATAAGATGATCTTTTATTCATGATGACCTCGGGGTTATTTATACTGTTTGGATTCGGTGAAGATGAAATGGGACAATGGACGCATGTGATGTGGAAAAGGAAGGTATGTAATGAAGGCAACCGGAAAGGACAGGAAAAGGTAATGGCACGATTATGCGTTCGGTGAGAAGATGAATATGGAAGGCTTCTTGAACAAAAGCTAAATGGGACATTGTAAGGGTGTAAGGTAAGTTTGAGAAGGGAATAGAAAGATGTAGAAAAGGTTTGTAGTGAGCACCAGTTAAACCACAAGGTATGTGTTTAACGTGTATGAGAATAGAAAAAAGAAAAGAAATAAAGGTAGTAAGGGAATCAAAGAGGAATATGCGTTTCTTGATTATACAATTGAGATAATATGCAAGAGGAATGTTACGTCTCTTGTGTGTGTGTAGAAAAAATATAAGGTGGCGGCTTGTGTTGTCGATGGAGTAGGCGATTCCAACGGAGGCAAATGATAAAATAAGCTTTAAAGGTAGCTTTGTATTTGTAAATCTGCAGTTGACTAATTTATTTGAGACAAAAAGTATTTGGGTATTTATACTGTTTCTAACTATATGGAATTGAACAAAATGGATTTGAGGTTGATGTAAAAATGAAAGTAAAGGGGAGGGTAAGGTTGTTACGAAATAGAAGAGGGGAAGGTAAAGCTGTTTACGAATGGAGAGGGGAAGGTAAACAATAGCTTTTACCGAGTGAAGTGGGGAAGATAGGTGGTTACAAGAAGAAAAGGGGAGGGTAAACAAAGGAAAGTCAATATATAGACAAAAAAGGAAATTTGATGGAACTCGTGGTAAGGTGCCTGATAGGACTTTGCACCTTACAACATGTCGTGAAACGATCAAACCCAAATGAGATTTACGCCAACAGGATTAACGATTGCTAGTCAATATTTCTTTCACATTACTTTTTGTTTAAAAAGTAACCAAAAAACCAAAGAACTTATCTTTGGAAACAGCACTGCCGTAAGTTTTTTTGCAACTTACGCAGATATTTTATTCACCCTAAACATAAAATTATTTAACAATATAGGATACTGTGTAATTATAATTTTAATACTATTCGAAACGTTTCTCAGTAGCTTGGCTAGTGCATGGGTTCGTGCATAGCGCCTGCCAAGGTATATTTTGTTTGTGAGCGAACATCGCGCCCGCTTGGCTCAGTTGGCAGAGCGTCGGTCTTGTAAACCGAAGGTCCGTAGTTCGATTCTGCGAGCGGGCATGCGACTTGGCAGTTCTTTTCCATGTTAACCGGTGTCGGATACCCTTTTGGCTGTAAGCTACAAGGCCAGGTGGGTATCGAATCAAAAGAGTAGAGGGTAGATAATCCTTTTATTTTCTCGTTGGAGTGGCTATTTATATGAAATGATTTATGGTGGACAACCAACGACAGGTCGTGATAGCAACCGATATATGTCAAAGACATGTTGCGCACACGAGAACGAAGTGAGAGGTAACAAAGTAGACAATGAGGAAGAGACGCAGGGTACACGCGATCCAGGGATAACTTCTCAAGTGACACACGCGGGTTGGGCGCGATGCGTACTTGATATGCATGTGGTTTTGTCATTTGGCAACAAAAGGGGCAGGGAGTTTATCTCCCGACAATACCCCCTCTCCAGAATATTGCTCGTCCTCGAGCAACGACGAGAAAAGTGCATTAAGTGTATCCATGGTCGTACGCCATTCATTGCGGGCGACGGTCGGGTCGTACCAGGTGCTTGAGATTTTACTAGGATCTTCGACATGGACGGGGCGGAGGCGGTCAGTGTGAACCCAGGAGGCATACGGTTTGCCTTCTGTAGATTCAAGCTTGTAGATGTCGGTCTCTGGATTTGTGGCAGTCACCTTGTAAGGGCCTTTCCAGGTGTATTCCAGGCCGTATCTATTTTCGTGGCGCATGAGGACGAAGTCACCAACGGAAAAAACTTGTCTTTT
The DNA here is from genome assembly GCA_002105135.1 of Syncephalastrum racemosum. Taxonomy (NCBI): domain Eukaryota; kingdom Fungi; phylum Mucoromycota; class Mucoromycetes; order Mucorales; family Syncephalastraceae; genus Syncephalastrum; species Syncephalastrum racemosum. The sequence continues at coordinate 735,211 of MCGN01000012.1, forward strand.
CATGATAAGGTCCCAGCGCGCTTTGTCCTTCGTGCCATCGACGTCTGTTCGGTCTAAAGCCTTGCCGAGCCGTACGTAATTCTTTCAGAGTACCGTCCACCCGATGCTCTGTGATTTCCTGATTGGTCGGTAAAGATTCGGACGTGATTATCGGTGGTAATGGATCTCCTGGAAGGACTGGGTCTTGACCGTACGTCAGGAAGAATGGCGAGTATCCCGTGGTACGATGCTTGCGGACCATGCAAGCGTAAACGGCCGTGGGTAGGAACTCATTCCATCGATATATGGCGCCGTTAACGTACTTGCGTAGCATCCGTTTAAGAATACCGTTTGTGCGTTCACATTGCCATTTGAGCAACGTTAAATAATAAATAGAATGAAATTCTATTATTGATGTTAATCAAGATTCTTTCAGCAAATATACAATTTGCAAATAACATATAAAAAGAAAATGATCATTATTTTGTAAATAATAATTATTTTAGAAATATGGTTATTTTAGAAATAACAGTATATTTCTTAATTCACATTTGAAATATTTCCTGTTGCAACTTATAAAATTAAAATTTTAACGATTGGTAGTCAATATTTCTTTCACATTACTTTTTGTTTAAAAAGTAACAAAAAAACCAAAGAACTTATCTTTGGAAACAGCACTGCCGTAAGTTTTTTTGCAACTTACGCAGATATTTTATTCACCCTAAACATAAAATTATTTAACAATATAGGATATTGTGTAATTATAATTTTAACACTATTTGAAACGTTTCTCTATATATGAGCTTTGTTATACAAAAAAAGAGAAAGGGAACAAAAGGTAGTTCAAAGAGGTGTCCGGTGGCGGAGAAGAAAAATCAAAGAAATGAAATTTGAAAGAAAAGTGTTTCGCAATGTCGAAACGGAATGTTGCAACTTGGTGTTTTCGGTGGTGTCTTGCAATGGGAACCAACGGAGACGAATTACTGAATGCGCTTTTAGCGTCAAAAGTTGTCAGAGAGTATGAAAAGGTAGTCTGAAAGTAAAGTCAAAGTAAAGTCTGAATTTATTCGTTTGGCCGAGAACTCAAGCCTATTTATACTAATTGATTGGAAATAAAAACATGATATGAGATATAAGATATGTGGGGAAAGTAGGTCTTGCAAAGAGGAAGTTAGAATTTGCAAGAAGGAAAGTAAGAAATGCAAAAAGGAAAGTAGGATTTGCAAAGAGGAAAGTAAGAAATGCAAAAAGGAAAGTAGGATTTGCAAAGAGGAAAGTAAAAAGTGCAAAGAGGAAAGTAGAATTTGCAGAGAGGAAAGTAAAGAAAATATAGGGGTGCCTTGGTGTCGGGTTACACACCCTACAGTGTCACGGGTAGTTCACCGATGAAATCCATATGCCATCGTGTAAATGGAGCTGGCACCGCAGGCAAGTGCATGGGGGAATGATGTACTTTTCGGTCGGCCTTGGATGCGAGTTGGCATTGTGGGCAGCGGGATAGCCAAGTCTGGATATCATTTCTCATATCGGGCCACCACCAGCGTTTCTTCATGAGGTCATAGACCGTGGACGAACCGGCATGACCATATCCGTTATGAAACTCCTGAACTAGATCAGCGCGGCGTGCAAAGAGGGCATAGCGGACCTCGCGGGTTTCGTTACCAGACTTTACTAGACGGTATACTTACTGGCCATGGACCACAAACTTGTCTTTGTGTTTGTTGCATCAGATCCGCGAATAGAGGAGGCCAATCTGATTCGGCACGGACATAAAATTTTGGCCAATCAGATTCTTGGACGGAAAGGCGGACGGCATAAAGATACTCGGGTTCTGTGTCTGCTGGGTCAGCGGCGTGAGACGGCGATTCGCGTCGAGAAAGTAAATCGGGTACATGATTGTCTTTCCCGGGCTTGTATTGAGTGTTAGGGTCATATAACTCGATCTCGGCAATCCAGCGAGTCAACCGGGGAGTGGGCTTCACTTGCGATCGGAAATACTTAAGCGGGTGGTGGTCTGTGTATACCGTGTAGGGCCGACCCTCGATGAAACAACGCCAGGAACGAAGGGCGTGTAGGATGCCAAGTAATTCTCTTTCTTGTGCCGGGTAGTTGCGTTCTGCCGCAGATAGCTTCTTGGATTCGAAGGCGAGGGGGTGCAGTTGACCATCCTGCAGACTTTCTTGAAGGAGGATGCGCCCACTCCATAGTCTGAGGCATCCGTTTCGATGACATAATGTAAGGCTGGGTTGGGTGGCTGGAGAATTGGGGCTTGAACCATGCGGGACATGATTTCTTGAAAAGCGGTCTGGCATTTGGTTGTCCAAACAATGGCCCTCTTTTTCGCTCCAGTGCCTTTCGTCAGGTCGGTCAACGGGGCTGCGATCGTCGAAAAGTCTCGAATAAATCGTCGGTAATGCGAACCGAGTCCGATAAACTGCCGCACCTCCTGGACATTAGTGGGTTGTGGCCAGTCTTGAATGGCTGTGATAAACCATCACCTGTCGGGTGAACTCGTCTTTGTGAAAACGGTCTATACCCGCAGCTGTGTCCAATCATTGAGACGGTTGGTCATCAAGAACGTCCTGAATCCATCATTTACAATTCAGACATTAGTCTGATTTGTATTTAAAGAAAAGAGCGCTACTGCGGTTTCACCTGCACAATATCATTGGCAGTGTCTCTTACCAAGAAGTGTCTGAATAATAATTTATCTCAGGAACCTCCGTTCCTAATTAAACATGGACATCGTCAGAGTGGATTGCTTCTAATCACTCCGTCCTCTGAAACATCGTCAAATTTATAAAAGACGTACATAGATCATAAGCGGATAGAGTAATCAATTCTTTACTTTTATTTTCCAGTAAAGACCAGCCTCACGTATTCTTTTTGTTACCTGTTCTACTTTGCCTACATCACAATGGCTTTGATTTTTGATTCAGCTGGGAGAATGCCGCCAGCACTCACACGGAAACCAACGAACTCAAGCTCTCGTTTGACGAATTCACACTCCTTGAAGTTGGCGTAAAGTTTCGCCTTGCGTAGTGAGATATATGGGTAGGGAAAATAGAAGTAAATGAAGAAAGGTAAGAAAAAGGTAACAGAATGAGTCTGTGAGAATGTGTATAGGTTCTTTATAAGAAAGGTAGTTGTAGAGAAATCAACTAAAGCTACTTGGGTTCTATTTTCTACCCTTTATATACACTTCTTGATATCATGTTTAAATGCCGTGATCTGGGTACTCGGTCTAGTACGAACCAATCGGTTATTGAGTGAGTAATTCGGGTATTTCTGGATTGATCTAGGTCATAGTCCATCACCATGTTCAATGTCAGGCACCAATGTTATTGACGTGCCAAATGTGATAATCAATGCTAAGGAAGTGAAACCTGCTAATTCAGGTACCCTGTCCTGGTGCTAGTCTAATAACGGATCATGACTTCACTTAGCGTGGGTAGTTGACTAACCGTTGCTATCTCAGACGTGCTTGTCTCGGGAATACTATTTTATTTTTATTCTGGACCATTTGTCTCGGTATTATTATTAGGCAAGATAGACTGAGAGCAACCGTATCTAAGACTAAGTGGTGACATTCACCACATCACCCCCTTCCAGGTTGCGAACTATCTTTTAATTGCACCTGTAGTTGAATTTAGTTTTTGTTGCGTTTGGATATACGTTGTGATTTTCGTGTAGGTAGATCTTGTGCAACAATTTTTCTTTTTGTGGGGTTAGTGCGTTGCTTATTGCCTTTAAGGTTATCATTGTTGTTCATGCTAGTGTTTCTCTTAGTAGCTACTTTAGCTGGCGGTTCTTTGGTATTAAGTTCGTCATTGCCTGAACGTTTCCAATATTCTGTAATTATACTTCTTTGCGTAAAACTAGAAGCTGGTTCCCATGTGTCATCTTTAGGTTCATAACCTTTCCATCTGACTTTATATTCATATCTACCAGGGCCCTTTTCCCTGTGAGCTAAAATACTATCGACTTCATACAGTTCATCTTTGGGTATAATTTCATCTTGTGAAATTAATTTCAATGCAGAAGGTGGATAGTCCCTTGGTAGCGTTTCACCCTTTTCGTCTTGAAGAGAGTAAGAGCCACCTCTGGTCTTGCGTGTGACGGCATAAGGTCCTTCATAGATAGGATCTAATTTACCGTGTTGCTGTAGTTTGACCATCACTTGACTGTCGACAGGTATATCAATGATGTGATGCTTCTTGTCAAAACTCTGCTTCTGTGCATTCAGAAGAGCTTGAGTTCTTTCGCTAATCGCGGGGAAAACTATTTCTTCCATATTCTTAATTCTTTGTTCCAAATCTTTTTGGCTTAATGGTTGAATGCCCGTATGATTGCTATAGTCCTCAAATCCGTTAAGTTTTCGTGCAAACATGAGCGTATATGGCGCTGTTTCGTGTCTCTTTGATACCTTCGCATTTAACGACAACTGCACTGCTGGTACGAAAACGTCCCAATCCTTAAGGGCACCTCTGATACACTTCTTCAGTGTTCTGACTGCAGATTGCACCCATCGTTCCGCGACACCATTTGCCCGCGGGTGATATGGCGTGACAAGTCTATGCTCGAAACCAGTTGCTTCAGCTAGTTTCTTTGCAAGTGAGTTGACAAACTCAGTTCCATTATCGCTCTGTAGATATCTGGGGAAACCAAAATCGCAGAATGTCTGTACTAGCACTTTTACAATTGTGTCTGACTGTTTATCCGAGATAGGTCTAAGAATGCAGAATCTTGTGCATACGTCGATCAATACTAGTAAATAGTTATTACCCGTAAATGTCGTTTTGAAGGGTCCTGCTAAGTCTATAGCCCAATGATCACATGGTAAATATGCGCTGATGGGTCTTATAGGATGGTAGCCCTTTTTGACAATGTTGAATTTTTGACACTCGTGGCATTGTTTAATAATTTCTACTGCGTCTGCTTGCATTGCTGGCCAATGTATACCGTCGCTTTGTAAGGCTTTGGTTACTGCTTCAGCACCAAAATGTCCAAATGCATGTGCTTTGAGCAAAAGGTCTTTTCGCTCTTCTTCAGGAGGTGTGATCATATTCTCTGGATCAGGTTCTTGCGTGTGTGTTACCGCAGTTTTATTTGTTACATGGGAATCTTTATGTTTGACGGAGTCATCACCCCCTTCCAGCTCTTTTTCCGTAGGGAAAAGGCGTGAGAGTTGATCAGGCAAAATATTGTCGAGACCAGGTAGATGCACAATATCGAAATCATATTCGAGGATTGTGTCGAGCCAAGTGATCATCATAGCATTGGCGACTCGCTGCGTGTGCAAATATGTGAGAGCACGATGGTCTGTATACAATGTAAATTTATTGCCCCAAAGGTACTTGTGAAATTTATGGAGGGCGAATGTGACAGCAAGCAGTTCACGTTTAGTGGTGGAGTAATTGCGTTCTGACTTTGATAAAGCGCGTGCCATGAAAGCGATGTGGCGTGTCTCGCCGTTGATCACTTGATAAAGGACTGCGCCTATACCTGTGTTGGAAGCGTCCGTGGCAACACTAAAAGGCTCGTTTAGGTCAGGGTATCTGAGTATGGGCACTTTGAGGAGGACATGTTTGAGAGCGTTAAATGCTTTCGTATGCTGGCCCGTCCAGACGTCATGCAATTGATCTTGAAGCCTTAGCTCGTCGAGGGGAGATGTGAGCGTGGAAACGTTTGGAATATGTTCCCGAAAATAATTGATAACGCCGAGGAAGCGTTGTATGTCTTTACCTGTTTTCGGTTGTGGCCAGTCTTGGACGTTAGATATTTTACGTTGGTCCAAGGAGACTCCACGGGAGGACACGCAAAAACCGAGTAGGTAAACGGAAGCTTGAGCAAAATGACACTTGTCCGGATTTAAAATAAGATTTGCTGCTGTAAGTTTGGCAATAGCTTGTTGTACATGACTGACATGTTCTTGCATGTTGCTGGAAAATATAACAACATCATCAACAAAGCAGAGTACAAAAGGCATATCATGAAAAATAATATTCATTACGCGTTGAAATTTGGAAGAAATGGGTTTTAAACCGAATGGGCAACCTCGAAACATGTATTGTCTTCCTTTGAAAGTGAACGTGGTCTTTGGTCTGTGTTCAGGAAAAATTTCAAATCGATGAAATGCGCTCTTGAGATCCAAAGTGGTGAATACTGCTGCGCCTTGCAAAAGATGGAATAAATCGCGAATCAATGGTAAAGGAAAGCGATCATCTTGTAGCAGCTTATTAATGTGTCTTGGATCAAGGCAAGGTCGTTTGCCTGTATAGTTACCATAGGCATTCTTTTTAGGTGCTAAAGTAATAGGGCTATTCCATTCAGTGTTAACGGGCGCTGGCTCTATGGTGCCATCGTTGAGCCACGTGTCAATGGTATCCTGAACAACGGGTTCCAAATTTACTGGTATGGGGTATTGCTTGCGAAAAATAGGTGCAGCGTCTTTGGGTGTATCAATACGTATAACAGATTCCGGAACAGTGCAGAAAGATGTTTTTGGGATCTTTGAGTTTTCCATAATTAATGGTTTAATTGCTTCGTGAAATAATTTTTGGTCTTCTTGTGTGCCGACAGGTGATTCGTTTGGTTCAGGTATTTTATCATCAATGGCGTCGTTGTATACATTGGGATTATCGCCTGACCAAGATGTAGCAAGACCTGTGATACCAATTCCTAGAAGATCCGTTCCAATACTCATTTGTACATTATCAGATAGTTCCATGACTTCAAAAGTGTGTTTATAAAATTTTTGATTGTATTCAAAAGACAAATCCTTAACCTGTCCTATTCTTTTCGTGGTAGTATTATTTGCTAACACAATATGACCATGATGAACTGCCTTAATAAGTAAATTTTTATTGTTGGCAAAGGTGCTATCTATGTGTGATCTGTTGGCACCTGTATCTAGGAGTGCTAGAATCCGTTCATGCTGGATGGTAATGGGCACATAGATAGAAGAGTCGTTAGATGCTTTATCTTTGACTGCTCGAATAAAAATATTACCTCTGCGTGAGCTGTTCATGAGCTCGTCTGCGTCAACATCCATCATGTTGTCTTGAGTAACCGCCATTCGGTTGCGAATCTTTTTCTGCTCAAGATGCTTGCGTTTGGGTTCGCACATGTGCTCCCAATGGTGCTGTGCCACATTGCAGAAGCTGCAAGGGTTCGTGATAGCCCCGTTATGGCGAGCAACATGTGGAGTGGGTCTTGTCATGCGTGAAAGCGGCAAGTGACTGTGCGGCTGGGTGGAGCGGCTTATAATGCCTTGCTTGGCGCATTCAGCATTCGTGTGATTAGCCCTCTTGTGAACTGTGCACAGGTCGTTGGGATGCGCGCTCCATCGCCCGTCGTACTTGTGCGACTTGCTGGAGGAGGAGGAAGAGCCGTGTCTGGCTTTGCCCTTGGCCTTGCTCTTCGTAAGCTTGCCTCGTTTACGCTTGGTGGTAGACGCCTTGTCTGAATCACCGCTGTCACTGTCGCTGCTGCTGTCGCTGCTGCTGTTCGAGTCCAGAGGCGCTTGCTCCTCTGTAGCGGACATTGTCAGGAGAACTTGCAAGACTTCCTCTAGGTTCTCAGGAATCGCCGTGAAGTGGTGCGTGACAAGCGACCAGGCTTTCTCCTTGTGGCGAGGATGCAGGGCCAACAGGAACGTGTATACTAGCTCCTGGGAGATATACCTATATCTAGAATATTAGTTATAAATTATTGATACTTATCTACTAGTCGGGATTTGAATTTCTGCTGTTTATATAGTGTAAACTTGTTCTAAAGATAAAATTGAATATTTATATATAATAAAATCATATTGTTCTTTTATTTTGATAAAAGTTTTAAATTAGACTAAATATATCTTGATATAAAATATAGCATTCTAATATAATAAAGCTATATCTAATAATAATTATTAAGAAATAATTGAATTTATTTATAAACCTTGTATTTTTAGAATATAAATATTATAGATCTGTATTAATAATACATTAAAGTATAAATTTTATAATGAGTAGATTAATGATAGAAGATAATAACTTAGATGATAATATTAACAATGAAATAAAAAGTATTAAAAAGAACTATTGGGCTTTTATAGATGATGTTTGGAAAATGAATGAGAATAAGTATAAACATAGAACTGAGGTAAAACATATTAATGAAATAGAGTTTATTAAGCAAACTTTATTTGAAAAATTAGGTTATATAGCAGTATTCTTCTTTTTGAATGTATTATATGCATCTGTAGAATATCCAAGTCCATATTTTGAATTAGAAAAAGGTTTATTTTTATTGTTTCATTTAGTAAGTGGTATATCTGGTAAATATGAAATAGAAAGATATCTACCGTATAGTAGTTTTCATAGTTTCTATAAAAAGTTTTGGATGTATGAAGAAAATTATAAAAGAATAAATAAAATTGTTGATGATGCATTAAAAAATATGTTCTCAAATGTAGATTTACGTATTAATTGTGCTAGAAAATTTAACCCGGAACTATTTAAACATATTACTTTATTAGGTGATGGTCATGATTCAAGATTAAATTACGTTAATACAAATATAAAAAAGGAAAAATGTATAGCTACAAATTTAAAAAGAAAGGTATTAGAACACAGATTATTACAGATATTAATGATATGATCTTATTTGTGTCTAAATCAAATTTATGTTCAGATGCTAGTGATGGAACAATGTTTCTAAATATGAGATTATATAGAAAAATGGATGAATATGATGTATTAGGTATTGATGGTGGTTATACACTTTTTGTTCAAAAAATAATTGAATTATGTAAAAATAAAGAAGTTAATATTTCAGAAGATAATTTTGTCTATCCTATACGTAAAGAAGTAAATTCACAAATGACTGAAGTTGATAAACATTTTAATAATGTTTTTGGCTCATTTAGATCAGAAATTGAAAATACGTTAGGTACAATTGGTAATAAATTCAAAAGATTTAATAATAATGCTTCTGTTGTTAGGATGGATAATTATCATTTTTATAATCTACAGCTAAAGGTAGCATGCTTAATGTATAATATACAAAGATTTACTGATATGTTTCACATTGATGCATTACCTCATAATAAACTTTGGATGGATAGTGAATTTCAATTTCCTATAAAAACAAATATTATGGATATGGCAATTTCTAATGAAAACGATAATAGAATTAAATTTAACAATATGATTAGTAAGCAAAATGAAAGAAATAAAAATATTAATAATCAAAATATTAATCAAGAAATTAGTTCTGATGAATATAATCCTGATGATAATGATTTAAGAGATATAGATTCAAATTCTGATAATGAAGGTAAAAATATTAAAACAAATAAAAAGAAACGAAAAGTTAAAGCTATTAAAAATAAACAAGTTTATGAAATGGAGGCTATATTAGGACATAAATATGAAGATAATCAATATATGTTCTTAATTAAATGGATGTATTATGATGAAACACATAATTCATACATTCCATATGAAAATTTCACCAAAAAAGACCTCCTAAATGATTATCTTGCTAAAAATAATATAGAAATCTAAGATTATATAAATAGTATCATAAAGTATATTCATTCATAATGAATAAAGTACGTAGGTTAGGCTATATTTAAATTTATATTTTATACAGGTGTAAATCTTAATCTTATATTGGTAAAAAGATTTATTAATAACATAGTCTTGGCATAGTCTCATTAGTAATACATCAATTTATAATGTCGGAGATTAAATATAGATGTCATCCTTAAATAAAATTTATCCAGGAAGATAAAAATTCTCTTTATATAAAAAACGGATTTATAAATCCCATTCTTAAAAATTATAATTATTTTGAAATTCTTTAGAAACTGATATTATACATCTTGTATCATAAAATATTATTACAACTTTTTCACTTCATATATGTCCATATAACTATTTAAAGTACTTTTATATTATTTGCTATAAAGATACCTATTATTTGAACTTAAATTTATAGATTATAAACTATCAACTATTATTGATATATCCTCCTGGTTGTTGGGAATGCCTGCGCTAGCTGCGAACTCGAGGATGCGGTGGCCGAAATCGCGAATTGATTGGCCGCTTGACTGGCTCATGGAGCGGAGTTTGTGACGGCGGTATAATGTGGTGTAGGGGCCAGAGTGCAACTTTTCCACTTCTTCCCTAAAACCCGCCCACTCAGCACACTGCGGCTTGTTTAGTGTCTGCATGAGCCAGCCGCGTCTGTTCGGATCGACGGTAAGAATGATGAGGCGTCTCCAGTTCTCTTGGATGGGCAGACACCGTGCCCCGAGACGAATCTCAAACTCGTCCAAGAATGCTTGTGCCGAGTTGCATGACTTCTTGCTTCGGTCGTGTTTCTTTTGCCCACGGAACTGAAAGGCTGGCAAATCAGGAGGCACGTAGTTGCTGGCGGACTTGGTGCTGATGTTGCTGGACGCATTGTCCTGCGCGATGCGGTCGCTGATGGCCTGGTATGTATTGAGACGCTGACGCCATTCTTCGTGGTCTGCAACGTGCTGGCGATATGTTTCATGGTCTGCTATCACCGCGAAATTCAACGCGATGCGTGCCTTGTCCGTTTGCTGACGGAGAAACTGAAGGACAAGTTCAGGCGTAGCGGACGCGTCCAGCTCCTCTGGGCGGATAGGTCGCGAAGATGGGTCCACCTGCAAGTCGATCGGATGGGGTTCCCATGGATCCGGGGCGAAGCGCGACTTGGGAAGTCCAGGTGGGCGACGAGGCGAACGTGGAGGAACAGCAGGGGCCTCATTAGCTTGCTTTGGGCCATCGTCAGGTTTAGCTGTACCATTTACAGCTTCGGCAACCGTGTTCGCTTCATTAGCGACGATTGTATCTTGCTCCTTGGCGGGGACACTTTGTCCTTGGTCTTGCGCACCACCGGAGCGAGGGGCCTTGACGTCCAGGTCCATAGGAGTGGCTTTGTCCGTGGAAGGGCCGCCTTGCTGCTGGCTAGGAGAGTTGCCAACTTGCTGCTGAAGTTCTTGCTGCTGCGACTGGGCAGTCTGCTGCGTGAGAGCGCTTGCAACCGAAGAGGTAGGAGAGTTGGGGGTTTGCATAGGGGAAGACATAATTCACAGAAAAAAATGAGATATATGGGTAGGGAAAATAGAAGTAAATGAAGAAAGGTAAGAAAAAGGTAACAGAATGAGTCTGTGAGAATGTGTATAGGTTCTTTATAAGAAAGGTAGTTGTAGAGAAATCAACTAAAGCTACTTGGGTTCTATTTTCTACCCTTTATATACACTTCTTGATATCATGTTTAAATGCCGTGATCTGGGTACTCGGTCTAGTACGAACCAATCGGTTATTGAGTGAGTAATTCGGGTATTTCTGGATTGATCTAGGTCATGGTCCATCACCATGTTCAATGTCAGGCACCAATGTTATTGACGTGTCAAATGTGATAATCAATGCTAAGGAAGTGAAACCTGCTAATTCAGGTACCCTGTCCTGGTGCTAGTCTAATAACGGATCATGACTTCACTTAGCGTGGGTAGTTGACTAACCGTTGCTATCTCAGACGTGCTTGTCTCGGGAATACTATTTTATTTTTATTCTGGACCATTTGTCTCGGTATTATTATTAGGCAAGATAGACTGAGAGCAACCGTATCTAAGACTAAGTGGTGACATTTACCACACGTAGTCGTTCGAGCACTCATGCTTGTCCTTGGTCTTACTGAAAATCAGAATATCGTCCAGGTATACTAAAGCGAATTCATCCAGGCATTCGCCAAGTACTGAGTTCATTAAACGTTGGAACGTTGGTGGGGCATTCGTGAGACCGAACGGAAGTACCAAAAACTCGTAGGATCCATAGCGCGTGTTGAACGCTGTTTTGGGGACGTCCTCAGCACGTATCTTGACTTGGTGATAGCCTGATTTGAGATCAATGCTGGAGAAGTACTGCGACCCGCCAAGACGTTGGAGGCATTCATCAATTCGTGGCAGAGGGTGTGAATTGCGCTTGGTGACCTGATTGATCGCTCTGTAATCGATGCACAAACGCATGGTGCCATCCTTTTTGCATACGAAGAGTACCGGGGCACCCCACGAGGAGCTGCTCGGGCGTATCAGGCGTAGATCTAAGAGTTCAGCGAGCTGTTTGCGGAGCTCATCTAGCTCCAGTGGGCTCATCTTGAAAGGGTGCCTATTGATGGGTGCAGCGTCTCCGGTATCGATCACATGCTCGACTGGGCGGTCCGGTGATAGGCCAGGCAACGTATCCTTGAAGACATCTGCTCTTTTACCAAGGTCGCCTCGAATCCCTCATCATCCTGCATTTTGGTTTTCTGGCTTGTGCAGAAAAGCACGAACATATCTTCTGTCTGCTTCGATCTGGTCCATCGTTGAACTTGTCGGTGCGAAATTAAATATGACAGTTCGGGCGCGTTACGGTGGTGCGACGGTTTGAGTACGTGTATCTTGCCGTTAAGCTCGACCTTCCAACTGTCATGGTCCCAGTCTGGGAGAGGCTTGACCCAATGGAACCAATCTTGACCAAGGATCACGTCGAACTTGGTATCCAGGACATATGCTGCCCAGAGTTGTTTGAAACCTTTAGCCATGTCCAATGTAAAATACGCTTTGGGCTTGACACCGATCGTGTGTCCGCTTGCGGACTCGACTTCCCGTCCATGGACCGGTTCTTGTTGAAGGCCTTGCACCAACCGAGGCGAAATGTACGAGGTGCTGGCACCGGTATCGAGCAGAACTTGTACCATCCGGCCATTACAAGTCATCGAATAAAGTGGCAATTGGGTGTCATTTATTGAGTGTAATTCCTCGAAATGCTGTACGTCTTGTGCTAACTGTTGTTGTGCCAGACCGGGTTCTTCGTCTTCTAAATTGATCAGGTCTCCTTCCGGGACCTCCGGGGGTGGGGCGGCTTCGAGGGAGTAGGCTTTCGTAGTGCGCGGGGGTTCTCCCTTTAAACCCGCCGCGCGTTGTCTTTTAAATCGCCTTGTTGACTGAAGCGAGGTACTTGAGGTATCCGCCGACCAGTAGTTGGTTGGCGAGGGCGACGAGGAGGGGATGGGCATTCACGTGCCATGTGTCCGTAGCCATTGCAGCTGTAGCATGTATCGTTGAAACCCTGGCGCCGACTATTGCTCGGGTGGAAACCACCTCCGTTTGTCCTGCCACCGCGAAATTGTCCGCCAAAAGTACGAGATTGGACCACATCCAAATCCATCGGGTCGTCGCGATATCCCAGGAAGGTCTGTGGTGTTGCCGATGTGGGCATGTCCCGGAATCCTTTGGCACATTCATAAGCTGCCTCGAAAGCTTCGGCAGCGTTATACGCAGCTGTCAGGTTCGGAGGACGCTGCAACAGGACTTGTAAACGGGCTTCGTACCGGAGGCCCTGGACAAACTGATGAGTTGCATCCTCGTCCGTCATTTCCGGCAAATCCAACATAATATCACGAAATTCCGTGATGTACTGACGAATACTGGGGCCTTGTTTGAGTGCCTGGAGGCGTTGTCGGGCCAGTTGACTGGAGTTAGCCGGCTTGAATTCCCTGCGAAAGGCAAACTTGAACTCCTCCCAGGTATTTGGAAGCGCCGTATGTAGGTCCCGTTCGATATGTTGCCACCAAGTCGCTGCTTGGCCCCGAAGCAAGGTGGACGCATAAGCGATACATTGTTGAGCTGTCATTTTGGGATGCAGGGCGAGATATTTATCCATGGTATGTAACCATGCTTCCACTGCCGCTGGTGATCGCTCCCCTCGAAAAAGTTCAGGGGGTACCGCTTTGATTGATTCAGTGAAAATGGCATCGTTCTTGCTGCTGTTGGCCTCTTCCCTGAGCCTCTTGATTTCTTCTTGCTGTAACTGCATTTGTTGCAGCATTCCTCGTAGGGTACCGAGTAGTTCTTGGTTCATGTTTGTTGAGCTGGATGCCTCCGGTTGCGGTGTTATCGTTTCCTCTCGATAAGCTATCTTTAGTTGGGCTCTCGGTGGTGATGAGATTTTCTTGAATTTTTCCGCGAGGCGTCTTGCTTTTCCTTGAAGGTACTCTAGGTTGCTCGGCGAGAATTGGACGCGGTCTGTTTCCGGAATAAACGTTTGTTGAACGTAATTCTTGTAGATTTCTTGTACGTTTTCAGGGAGGAACTCGAGGACAAAGTTTTGGATAACAAATTCTTTTTGTTGTTGGTCGGTGTACTGGTGGGTCATAAACCTTCTCCGCTACCAATTGTCGATACACTTTTGGCTGTAAGCTACAAGGCCAGGTGGATATCGAATCAAAAGAGTAGAGGGTAGATAATCCTTCTATTTTCTCGTTGGAGTGGCTATTTATATGAAATGATTTATGGTAGACAACCAACGACAGGTCGTGATAGCAACCGATATACGTCAAAGACATGTTGCGCACACGAGAACGAAGTGAGAGGTAACAAAGTAGACAATGAGGAAGAGACGCAGGGTACACGCGATCCAGGGATAACTTCTCAAGTGACACACGCGGGTTGGGCGCGATGCGTACTTGATATGCATGCGGTTTTGTCATTTGGCAACAAAAGGGGCAGGGAGTTTATCTCCCGACACCGGTGTTAAAATTTTGCCGGGAGTTAAACTGCCTTCCTCTTTTCCACCTGTCGTGATCCTTTTGGCTGTCAGGTACAAGGCCAGGTGGATATGTAGAACGAAGAATAGAAGAGGGTGGATAAGATAATGTTTATTATTTTTACTTGTCGCGTATTTATATTTTTCCAAGTGCTTGGCATTTGCCTGCGAGAAGGGGATAAGTATATAAATGGATAATGGGCTATGACGATACGCGTCATAGCCAAGAGGTCGGAGGGGGAATGAACGATGTTCGGTGACGCATCTACAAAAGGATGTGTACTTCTTTGAAAGGATACCAAATGCGGATGCGCTGCCGTGCGTAACATTTGACGTCATTTGGAGAGAAAAGGTGAAGGGAGTTAAACTCCCGACACACCCAATGTCGGATATCCTTTTGGCTGTATCGCACAAGGCCAGGATGATAAAGAGAATCAAGGTAAAGAGGAGGGTAGATAAGATGATCTTTTATTCATGATGACCTCGAGGTTATTTATACTGTTTGGATTCGGTGAAGATGAAATGGGACAATGGACCCATGTGATGTGGAAAAGGCAGGTACAGTATGTAATGAAGGCAACGGGAAAGGACAGGAAAAGGTAATGGCACGATTATGCGTTCGGTGAGAAGATGAATATGGAAGGCTTCTTGAACAAAAGCTAAATAGGACATGCCGTGAAACGATCCATCCCAAATGGGATTTACGCCGACAGCCTTATTCCACCTGGCCCTGTCCTTTATCGGGCACTGATTGACCCGACCAATCAGCTTTGAGTGATACGCACGGCCACTCATCCCTTTGGAGAATCGCCAAGGAAACGGACGACCATCCCTTTTGGGACAGACCACCGTCGTCCTCCCTCAACCATACTCTACCGATATAATATTTACCATTTATATAACTATCCCCTTTAGACGGCTCAGGCCTATAAACGAAAAGATATAAATATGTGAGAAGTGAAAAGAATAAAGAATTATCTTATCCACCCTCTATTCTTTTGTTCCCTTATTCCACCTGGCCCTGTCCTTACAGCCAGAAGGATTACGACAATTGGTAGCGGATATTGATGCCAAGTAACCTATCAAACGACTTCAAGAAGTACCGCACCCCTCAAGACCCATTATTGGAGGAAGAAGAGTTCACGACAAGGTCCGAGCCCAGCGTTAACGATAACGAAAGCGATAGTATGCCCGACCAGCAGAACGTTGTCTCAAGCGAAGATATGGGCCTTCTGATTAAGGCCATGCACCGCCTCCTGAAAGATAAAGAAACGAAGTCAAGGATTCAAGTACGCGCCCCGGACACGTACCATGGAGAACGCTCAGCAGCAGCGGCTGACGGATGGATTGCTTCGTTGGAGCGTTACGCAGACCTGGTCGGCTCCGACGAGGTCGCACAAGTTCAATTTGCAGCCAACCTCCTGCGCGGCGAAGCCGAAGTATGGTGGCGACAACAGGAGCGCTACGGCGACATAATAAGCGACTGGGCCATTTTCCGGAGACTGCTAATCGAAGAATTCAGACCACTCAACTCCACGCAAACGGCACGAGACAAATTGGCCGCTCTCCAACAGAGTACCACCGTTGGTGCCTACGTGGCAGCATTCAGAAGCATCCGCATCGAATTACCAGCCATGACCGACGATGAGGCGCTCGACCGCTTCACGCGCGGCCTGCATCACGAGGCGCGGGCACACGTCGTCACCCGTTACCCGACTTATTGCGCTGAAGCCGAACGGATGGCGCTAGCTTACGAGAGTGCCAGGAGCATTCAACGCACCATTCTCGCACCAGCGCAACCCTCGTACAACAATGTACCTAGACAACAGATCCAACCGAACCAGGTGCCAGAATACATGCGATCAACCGGCGTGGCTCCCATGGACCTGGACGCTGCACAGTTACGTTCTCAAGGGTGGCGTTCCAACCGTGGTGATAATCATCAAGGAGCTCAGTGGCGACAAGATGGCCGTTCCCCGCGCAATCGAGGACAGAATAACAGATGCTATAATTGCGGCCGTATAGGGCACATGGCCCGCGAATGCGCTTCCCCCCAGGCACCCGGTTTCGACTCACCTCGCCGTTCGCAACGTTCCGAGCAGGGCGGTCATTTAAAAGACCAGGCGCGGCGGTTCTGAAGGGACCCCCGCGTACGCAACTACGAACCCTCAACACGATGTCCAGCCCCGACGGGGTCCCTGAAGCCGACCTCATCGACCTATCCGAACCAGAGGTTGATAAGGAGTTCACAGATAGGCTAGCTAGAGACATGGACCACATTGAAAATCTGAACGCAATAAACGACACCGACTTGCCGCTTTATTCCATGGTCTGCAACGGGCACACTATTCAAGTCCTTCTTGATACCGGAGCAAGTTCATCCTATATCACACCTCGAATCGCACAAGGCTTACCCCGTCAAGCGGTCCACGGTCGCGAGGTCGAAACTGCAGGTGGTCACACGACTGCGGTAACCAGTAAGGTCTGGTTCGACTTGACCCTGACGGACGGATATAAACATCTCTGGTCCGCATACGTATTGGGCACTAAATTCGACCTGATCCTAGGACAAGATTGGTTTCACCATCTCAAACCTGCACCACACTGGGAACACGACACCTGGAGCATCAAGACCACCGGAAAACAAGTGGTGGTTCTCAAATCTTCCCAGTTTCGCAATACGCCTGAGCTTGATTATCTGGTCTCGCATCGCCAAGTTCAGCGATGGAGTCGCTCCAAGGATATCCAGGAATCCCTCGTATTATTCTGCACAAGCGAGAAGGTCAAGAAACACGAGACAAAAGACGACTTCGATACGATACTTCAAAATTACCAGGACGTGTTCAAGGACGCGCTGCCGGGATTGCCGTCCGATCGTACAGTCGAACATGTCATTGATACAGGTGATGCCGCACCTATAAACCGCCATCTGTTTAAGATGAGTCCACTCGAGCTTGATGAACTTCGGAAACAGCTAGCTGAGCTCCTCGACCTGCGGCTGATCCGTCCAAGCAGCTCACCCTGGGGAGCTCCGGTCTTATTCGTTCGTAAGAAAGACGGCTCCATGCGACTATGCATTGACTACCGTGCAATCAACCGAGTGACCAAACGCAACTCGCACCTGCTGCCACGGATCGACGAATGTCTCGAACGCCTAGGTGGTGCCCGACACTTCTCAAATATCGACTTGAAGAGTGGATATCACCAAGTTAAGGTCCGGCCCGAGCATGTTCCCAAAACAGCTTTCAACACGAGATACGGCTCATATGAACTCTTGGTATTGCCGTTTGGTCTGACCAAAGCACCCCCGACGTTTCAACGGCTCATGAACTCTGTACTCGGCGACTGCCTGGACAAGTTCGCACTGGTGTATCTCGACGATATTCTGATTTTTAGTAAGACAGCTCAAGAACACAAACAGCACGTGCAGCAAGTCCTCGAACGCCTGCGTGAAGCCAAGTTGTACGCCAATCTAAAGAAGTGCGAGTTTAACAAAACCAGCCTCGAGTTCGTCGGTTTTCGTGTGAGCGCCAAGGGTATCCTGCCAGCCGAGTCCAAAATCAAAGCGATCCAGGAGTGGCCACAACCAACGAGCGTCCAAGAAGTACGCCAGTTTATGAACTAGGTTCTCATTATCGACGGTTCATTCGAGACTTTTCAACGATTGCAGCACCATTGACAGACCTAACGAAAGGGAGTGGAGAAAAAAGACGCGCGATTGTGTGGACGAGCGAGTGCCAAGTTGCCTTCGAGGAGATCAAGCCACGTATGAAGCAAGCACCAATCCTACAGCCACCCGACGCAGATTTACCACATGTGATCGAAACGGATGCCTCGGATTTCGGCGTAGGCGCTGTACTACTCCAAGAAAACCCGCAGGACAGTCCATTACACCCATTAGCTTTCGAATCCAAAAAGCTATCCGCCGCTGGGAGAAATTACCCTGCACAAGAAAGGGAATTACTTGGTATTCTGCATGCCCTCCGGTCCTGGCGTTGCTTCATCGAAGGCCGACCATACACGGTGTACACAGACCACCATCCTCTCAAATACAGTACTTCCGCTCGCAAGCAAAGCCCACTCCTCGCCTGACTCGCTGGATTGCCGAAATTGAATTATATGATCCAGATATCCAGTTTAAGCCAGGCAAAGACAACCATGTACCCGACTTACTTTCCCGCCGTGACTCTCCCTCACAGGTCGCACACCCATCAGACACGGAGCCTGACTACCTATATGCCGCTCGCCTTTCCGTTCAAGAGTCTGATTGGCCAAAATTTTATGTGCGTGCCGAAGCCGACTGGCCCCATCTCTTCGCCGACTTGATGCGCCAACATAAAGACAAGTTTGTAGTACGAGAACAGCAAGTATATCGCCTAGTTAAATCCGGACAAACGACGCACGAAGTCCGATACACCCTCTTCGCCCGACGAGCCGATTTAGTCGAAAAGTTCCATAGCGGATTCGGTCACGCCGGCACGAACACAGTATACGACCTCCTTAAAAAACGTTGGTGGTGGCCAGATATGAAAAATGATATCCAGACCTGGCTTTCTCAATGCCCACAATGCCAACTTGCCTCACGCGCCAACCGCGACAAGCATCACTCTCCCATGCACCTACCTGTCGTACCGGCCCCTTTCGCACGGTGGCACCTCGATTTTATCGGTGAGCTCCCAACAACGCCGCGGGGCAATCGTTGGATCCTCGTTGCAGTCGATTACGCTACAAGCTTCCCCATAGCAAGAGCTGTGCCCGACGCCACAGGCGATGCCATCGCTAATTTCATTTTTGAAGAAATTGTGATGCGCTTTGGCTGCTGTGATAAACCATCACCTGTCGGGTGAACTCGTCTTTGTGAAAACGGTCTACACCCGCAGCTGTGTCCAATCATTGAGACGGTTGCTCATCACGAACGTCCTGAATCCATCATTTACAATTCAGACATTAGTCTGATTTGCATTTAAAGAAAAGAGCGCTACTGCGGTTTCACCTGCACAATATCATTGGCAGTGTCTCTTACCAAGGAGTGTCTGAATAATAATTTATCTCAGGAACCTCCGTTCCTAATTAAACATGGACATCGTCAGAGTGGATTGGTTCTAATCACTCCGTCCTCTGAAACATCGTCAAATTTATAAAAGACGTACATAGATCATAAGCGGATAGAGGAATCAATTCTTTACTTTGATTTTCCAGTAAAGACCAGTCTCACGTATTCTTTTTGGTTACCTGTTCTACTTTGCCTACATCACAGCTGCCCCTCCGAAATTATCACAGACCGTGGCCCAAATTTCATGTCCAAGGTCCTGGCCATCTACTTGGGACGCATCAAACTGCGGCACCACTTTACGTCGGCATTCCACCCCAGATCCAACGGAAAATGCGAACGAACCAATGGAATTCTGAAACCTATGCTGCGCAAATATGTCCATGGAGCTATCTACCGTTGGGATGAGTTCCTGCCGACTGCTGTCTTCGCCTGTATGATCCGGAAGCACCGTACCACGGGTTACTCGCCGTTTTTCCTTACTTATGGCCAAGATCCAGTATTGCCAGGGGACCCACTGGCCCCCTTCGTTGTCCCCGAATTACTGCCGGATGACCAAGAGGTAGCAGACCACCGCGTTGGCGGCATCTTACGAGAGCTGCGGATCGCCCGTCAGACTGCCCTTGACCGCACCAACGTGGATCGCACGAAAGACAAGGCACGCTGGGACCTGATAATGACAGGTCAAATATTTTCTGTCGGCGATTTCGTCCTCATGCGCCATGAGAACCGTTTAGGACTGGGGTACACCTGGAAAGGACCATATCGGATCACTGCGGCAAACCCAAGTACGGATATCTACAAGCTAGAAGCTATCGATGGCAAACCTTACACATCTCGGGCCCATACCGACCGCCTCCGACCCATCCACGTCAAAGACCCCGCCGCGATTTCGAAAACTTGGTACGACCCGACCGCAGCACGAAACGAATGGCGCACCACAATGGACACTTTGAGTGCACTCTTCTCTTCGTTGCTCGAGGACGAGCAACAGTCTGGAGAGGGAGTATTGTCGGGCACTGATTGACCCGACCAATCAGCTTTGAGTGGTACGCCCGGCCACTCATCCCTTTTGGGACAGACCACCGTCGTCCTCCCTTAACCATACTCTACCGATAGAAGGCTAGCTCAAATACCACTAGCCTGATATTATCTATGGATTTGGAAAGAATCTATGAACTACCTTTATATTACTGGGTTTTAAAAATATTTATGGGCAGAGAAGCATTGTATTGTGTAACAAATTGAATTTTATATATAACAAAAAGTATTTATTTTCTATATTTAATATATAATTTATATTATCTATAGTTTTATTTCTGTATCTATAAAATATTATTGTATTTATAGCTTCTACATATAAGCATATATTTTATTTTTAGGGTATTTTTTAAAAATGACGAAAAAATTGATTATAGATAAAGATTTTAAAGAAGAACTTCAAAAATCTATTAATAATTTGGTAGCTAGAAGGTGGGATTTTATGAATTATGAATGGCCCATGTTAACTAATAGAATTAATCATAGAAGCATTAGTAAAGATTTAAAGAATAATAGTATCAGATTTATAAAAATTATTAGAAAAATTAGGATATACAGCAGTATTTTATTTTATAGTAATTTTGTATGGTAATAAAGAGTATCCAGGTCCTTATCATGAAGTTGATAAAGCTTTAGTGTTATTGTATCATATTGTTTCTGGTGAAAATGGAGTTGATATGGATAAATTTCTTCCATATAGCTCATTTTATAGAATATACAAAAAGTTTTGGATTACAAATTATACTAATATTAATAAAAAAGTAAAATTTGATTTAGAAAAAATGTTTAGTACTACTAAAATTAGAATTTTATCAGCAAGAATTAATAATCCTAATTATTTAAAAAATACAACATTATTATTAGATGGTATAGATACTAAAATTAAATATTATAAAGTAAATGAAAAAAGATCTGAATTATATAGCCACAAGTTAAAATCACCTGGTATAAGAACACAAGTTGTTATAGATGTAAATTCTATGATATTATACACCAGTAAATCCCAAAAATGTGCAAAAGGTAATGATGGTAGTATGTTTATACAAATGGGATTATATAAAAAAATAAGTAAATATGATAATATTTGTGTTGATGGTGGTCATACACAATATATAGATAAATTTAATGAAATAGCCGAACAAGAAGGGTATAATCATTTTAGTAGGAAGAATTTCAATTTTCCTATTAGAAAAGAAAAAAATATAAATCTAACAAATGAAGAAAAAATATTAATAATACAATTGGATCTTATAGGTCTTTAATAGAACATGAATTTTCGATATTAACAAGTACATTTAAAAGATTCACTAATAATAGAAGTGCTTTACAAATATCAGATATAAAAATATTTAATTTACAGTTTAGAGTAGCTTGTACTGTATATTAAAAAATATAAAATTATTTATGGAAAAATTTAATATTAAAGAAGAACCTCATCATATGTTATGGTATGCTGATAATTTTGAATTTCCAAGCAAACAAAATAAAATTAATATTATATTTCAAGATTATCAAAAATCTAATGAAATATATAAGGAGTCTATAGATTTTCAAAATAAGTTTCTTGAGAAAGATATCAGTGATGATGAATCAGAAAAAGAACCTAATAATAGTGATTCTGAACATGAAGATAATATAGTAGATGAATATATTATAATTAATGGCAAAAGATTAAAAAAAGCTAAAATTGAAATACCTATTGATGTTCATCAGTAAGTATAGATATAAATAAATATAAATATGAGCTAATATGCAGACTAGTCTATATAGCACTAATTTATTAATATCTGTAGATATATTGCAATATATAGATAGCATCTATAGATATGGATATCGGACTTTTTATATGGATTTGGTCAGACAAATTAAAACAATAATTGAATTATACAATAGCAATAAAATATTAATTATTGGTATTTTTAATAAACCTAATAGATATAACTTTAAGGTCTTTATATTTTGGTACTTTTTTAAATAATGGATGTTGACAATAAATTTGAAAAAGCACTTAGAGAAGAGATTGAATCTCAAGTTGCTAATTACTGGTATTTTTATAATGAGCCTTGGAAAAATATTCAAAATAGATATAATCATAGAACAAAAATTAAAGAATTTAAAAATAATACTGTTACATATATAAAAGATTATCTTTTAGAAAGATTAGGTTATACTGCTGTATTCTTTTTTATTAATGTTTTATTTGGTAATAAAGAGACACCTGGTCCTTATAAAGAAGTTGAAAAAGCTCTTTTGCTTCTTTATCATATTGTATCTGGTGAAAATGGAACTGAAATGGGTAGATTTATTCCTTATACATCTTTTTATAGGCTTTATAAATGCTTTTGGATTGAAAGATATGCTGAACTAAATAAAATTGTTAAATATGATATGGAAAATTTATTTTCCAATATAAAAATTAGAATATTATCTGCCAGACTATATAATCCTGATTATCTTGAAAATGTAACATTATTTATTGATGGTGTGGATTCAAAAATTAAATATTATAAACCATTTGAACAAAAGAAAAATCTTTATAGTTATAAATTACATGGAAAAGGTATACGTACACAATTAGTTTGTGATGTTAATGGTATGATATTATATACTAGTAAGTCTGAAAAATGTGCTGTTGGTAATGATGGTTCTATGTTTATAAATATGGGTTTACATAAGAAAATTAGTTCAGCTGATGTAATTTGTGCAGATGGTGGATACACTCAACATATAGATAAATTTATAGAAAATGCCATTAATGATGGATATGATGAATTTAAAACCAGAAATTTTCAAGTACCTATAAGAAAAGAAAAAAATAAAACATTATCTAGTAAAGAAATTACAATAAATCAAAAAATAGGATCTTTTAGATCCCATATGGAAAATCAGTTTCAACAATTAACTAGTATATTCAAAAGGTTTACTAATAATAGGTCATCTTTACAACTATCTGATATAAAAGTATATAATCTTCAACTTAGGGTAGCATGTTTATTAAAAAATATCAGATTCTTCATGGAAAAATTTGATATAGAACCTGATGAAGTACATAAGCTATGGTATAGTGAGTCTTTTGAATTCCCATCTAAAACAAATAAAATACAGGTTGTATTTAATAATGAACAAAAAAATGATGCCAATTATAATGAAATTTTAAATATTCAAGAAGATATATTAAAGATTAATATAAATGAACTTAAAAATAATAAAAAAGATGAGAATCTTTCAGATTCAGATTCAGATCATGAAGGCAATATTCCTGAAGAATATATTTTAGTAAATGGTAAAAGATTAAAAAAGGCTAAAATTGAAATACCTGTTCAAGTATATTAGTATAGTCTCCTTAATTTTAAGGGGTTGTGTAACAATCATGCATACATTTGATATATTTTTAGAAAATCTTTTCTATATAAAAGAACGGATTAATAAATCCCATTTATAATAATTATTAAATTTTTGTTATTATGGAAAGAAAAGAAATTAAATTGAATTCTAAAGACAAGATAGGTATCAATATTGTACCTAATAAACTGTATAATAACCTATGTGAAATAATGGAAAGTAGGTTAAATGATATAAACGATAATATAGATATAGCAGAAAAGCATAATCCTGATAAGCTACAAAAATATAAACATTATAAAGAAGCATATGAAATAATAATGAAAGATATAAATGAAAATTTACATAAGAATAGATTTTGGCAAAATTCAATGGATTATGGCCATTGTGATTATATAATGAAATCTGATCCTAATGTTATATGTAATAAAAAGATAAATATTGAAGTTTACAACAAATATGGTAAATGGAGGTGTGCTAAGCATGTTTCAAAAACACATTACCAACCTTCTTGTAACACAAGAAATAAAAATAATCTATGTATAGGAATTTCAATTAGAACTAATGAATCATGTGAAATGCCAAGACAATATGGTGATTTTTGTATATACCATTATGCAAGCACTATAGGTATAAATAATTTAAATAAAGCAAGAGAATACTATCAAGAATGTGAAACATTTAGTAATATTGATATTGAGTAAAAACTACATATTGTTAGATCTTACCATATATCCAAATTATATAAAATCTTGAATATTATAAAAAGGGATTTATAAATCCGTTCTTTTATATAAAAATAATTTTTATCTTTAGAATAAATGTGAATTCAAATAGAATTTATTATATTATTAAATCTCCGATATTTATATGATGTATTACTAATACAGATATAAATAATTCTATCAACAGCAATTTGCTATATTACTAATATTAGCAAATCATATAGACATGAACTAGCCTCCTATATGTAATAAATATAATTATGTATATTGAAATTCAATTCTTATTAATTAATTTTTAAGGGGTTGTGTAACATGTATGCATATATTAATAATTTAATTGATTTTTATTTTATTTTAAAAAAAACTCATGAATGTTGATCAAACGAAAAAAGTAACAGAATTTATAATGAACCAAGATAAAGAAATAACAGATTTAAAATTAAAAATATCTGAATTAAATAAATATATTAAAGATCTAGAAACAACAAATGAACAAAATACGTTTAAAATATCATTTTTTAGAAATCAATTAAATATGCGTGAAGATAAAATAATAGCACTTGAAAAACAATGTGAGAGACATAAAAATTGGGTAATTGATGTAACTAACAAATGTACAAAAGAAACTAAAGTTATAAAACGAATAAGAGATTTATTAGTAGGCACTGGTTGTATGTCTGGTTTTGATGATGATGTTATAATGGTAAGTATATTAGAGAATATGGTTTTTAAGAGAAATTATTATGCAAACTTTTAAATAGATTTAAATTAAAAAATATGGCAGAATTAGAAGATATTATTAAAGGCTATAGATCTATAAAAGATAATATGGTATATACTCAAGATACATGTCCCCTATAATATTATGCTAATAAAAATTATAATTCTATAAAAATTTAAATTTAGACTACCCCCTGAATCATTGTTACACGAAATAATAAGGGGTGCATACTTTTAGATATAAAATTGATTTTTTATTTTTATAAAAACATCTTATTATTATATACCAAAATAATATTTTTATTTATCAATATGAAATCTCATAAAGTTACAAAACTACAATATGCTAAGATTAAAGATAATTATAGAAAAATTTATGAACCTATGGAAAAATACAAATCTATGTTAAGTATGCAAAAATTACAAAAAATGTCAAATGTGAAAAAAAATGAAATATATGGTAAAATTCTTCATTATCAAAACTGGACAATAGATGATATGAGTAAAGATGAAAAGAAAAGTTTAAGAAAAAAGAGAAAAAGCAAGCAGAAATCAATTTTAAAGAATAAAAAATTGAATGAAAATAATGTTAATGATTTTTTTAATATAGAGTCCTTTAAAGATTTACATGAAGTGTTTATAGATGAGAAAAAAGCTATTGATTATCTATTTGATAATAAATATATTGAAAAACGAGATAAATGTAGTATATGTGATGGGAATGTAAATATAAATTATAAAACCAAATTATATAGATGTACAAAAAGGTCTTGCAGAAAAGCTGTATCCATATTCAAAGATACTCCTTTTTCAAAACAAAAGCTTCCTGTGAATGAAATATTACATGTATTATATGAATATTTAAAAAATACACCTAGACAAAGTATTATTTCGTCATTGGTAAAATCACCTAATACTATAACAAGATATAGCAAGTTATTTAGAAATATTTTTGAAATTGATAATAATAGAAAAAAAGAAAAATGTAAAATGTTTGTTGAAATAGATGAATCTGTATTCTCCAAATCTAAATACAATAGAGGCAGAAAATTAGCTGGTAATGTATGGGTTCTGGGTTGTACTGAACGAAAAGGTGTTAATGATAATAATATTAAGAATATGCATTTAGAGATTGTTGAAAATAGAAAAAAAGAAACTATTTTAGATTTTATACAAAGGAATGTAGATAAAGATGCTGTTATAGTTACAGATAGTTTTAGATCTTATCATCAGCTAAAAAAACTTGGATATAAACATGCAATGATAAATCATAGTAAAAATTTTGTAGATCCTAATAATCAGTGGGTTCACACACAGAATGTTGAAAATATGTTTGGTACATTAAAAAGAAAAATAAAACCGTATCATAGAGGGAAAAAATATATTATACCAATGTTTAATGAATACAAATGGAGATATAATAATAAGCGAAAAAACGTATGGAAACAATTTTTAAAATCTTATACAGATAAAGATCAGTAATTTTGAACATCTACATATATATCTATACAGTATAGTATCTATACAGTATAGTATATATGCTATTATAGTATAATAAATTAGATCTTTATTTAAATTTAGAAATTATACCTACCTATAAAAAAACAGATTTTTTAATCCGTGCTAATATAATTTATATCCTTTTATTATAATTTTGTAAAAAGTTGAATTTTTATTAATATATTAACATATCCATTATTTATATTGTTACTCAGTAAAATTTATAATATTATAATCTACAAAATCATCTAATATAAATGTTATATCAAAACCAATTAGATAAACCTTAAAAAAATCTTCATTAATTATAAATATTTTTACTTTATGTATAAACAAGCTTTGCGACCGCTTCGCTGCGGTCGTCCGCAAACCTTCGAACTGCGCTCCGGGTGTGATTGAGCCCCTTCGCCTGCGGCTCCGGGTCATCACAACCTCCACTTGATCTTCGGCTTGCTCCCTCCCGCGTCGCAAAGCTTGTTGGGGGCCAGCCCCCAAACCCCCGTTTTCTTAATCAGAGGGTAGCGTTTTTGTATCTCGGCGGGACAGACAATTTCATAGATGGTCGATCTAAAAGATAGTGCTGAAGTATTCTTTGAAAATTGTGATATTGTATTTAAGATATGGAGAACTAATTAAGAACCTCAGTATATACCACATTGCGGGTAATGTTAGGTGGTGGTAAAGTGGCGGTCGAATTCTGTGAATCAGGTAGCGTAAGGAAAACATGAACGGAAGAAGGGGATGAGACACGGGAGAGTGCGACATAGAGCTGGCCATGAGTAAAAACAGGCGAAGGAAGGAATAGACTCATACTGTCGAGCGTCTGTCCCTGACTCTTGTTGACCGTCATGGCAAAGGCAGGCCGTACAGGGAATTGCTTTCTTTGGAATGCAATGGGATCTGTGTCCTTTGTGCGCATTTTGATGCGAGGTATGTGTACGATTTGACCTGTTGCAAGACGATCAGAATTAATAAATCAAATGAACAAAAGTAGAAATGGTCTATAGTACATGCCTGTGTTTTCACCAACTGCAATCTCGGCGACGATGATGAAGCGAAGGAATTGTCGGCATATCAACCTTGTACCGTTGCATAAACCGTGCTGGGGCTTGAGGTTCCGAAGCAGCATGATAGGTTGGCCAACCTTTAGTTCGAGTTTGTAAGGCGGCATGCCGGATGGAGTTTGCGTATTTAAAAATTCAGGTGGGTACAGATTTCCATCTTGCGCATCAACTGGTGTGTCAATTGCTGTAAATACACGAGACTGGCCCGGCATCAGCTGCATTGCGCGGTCGTTGATGTGCGCCGCCACTCGATTTAACGGACTGAGGATTGCGGCAGATGTGAATGCATGATTCCTTTGATGTTGTTGGTGTGTGCGAAGGAACGGCCATGTGTGATCGATGATACGATCATAGTCATCGCGAGCAACAAAAGTGCACCAATTACGCGGGAGCGAGATAAAGTCATCTGATGGTATCATGGATCCTTCAACGTGCGGCTCACGACCATCTCCAATGCGCAAAAGATAATCAGCAAACTGCTGGATTATCGCGGGATCTTGACCGCTCGAGACAGCTCGTTGGACTCGCATGTTCTGCTGGAGACGACGTATTTGTACGTGGTGCCACAGAGGAGAGCTCTTTATGCAGCGACCAATAATACCGGATTTGTCGGCATTTTGGATGACAGGAAGCGTTTGGCGAAAGTCGCCACCAAAGACAACTGTCTTACCCCCGAATGGTACTTGCTCCAAGGCCCGATCAACGCTACCCATCAAATCCTGAAAGAAGCGATTGACAGCTTCAACTGCGAAACGATCCATCATAGGAGCCTCGTCCCAAATTATCAGCCTGCTTCTCTTGAGAACGCCCGCTTTGACCGACTGGATCTGTAGGTTGCAAGTAGAGTGCTCGTTCAAGTCCAGAGGAAGACCGAAAGTTGAATGCGCTGTCCGGCCGCCGGTAAGCAAGAGAGCAGCGATACCGGATGCAGCAACAGCCGTCGTCTGGTGGCCCTCGGCGTAGAGACCATCAATTAAAACGTTGTACAAAAATGTCTTGCCCGTGCCACCTGGACCATCGATAAAAAATATCTTTGGCTGCGACGTGCTATCGGTCAGGGATGCGCAAATGATCTCTTGATATATGTTGGCCTGATCAGCATTCAAAGCGCTAATACGGCCGGGCAGACCTTCAGCTACTTGCTCAGGAGTGCGATGGACTGCTTGTGATGCGATGGCACTTGTCGCGATACTGGTCAGCGGGCGGGGAGTCGGCAAAGAACCAAAAGCGGAAAGAGAGCTGCCTATTTCATGGAGTGCTTCATCAAGACCGTGCAAAGCGACATCGTACGCGAGCTGGTGGTCAACGTCGGCATTGCTGTCATTAAGGCGTTGCTGCGCATATATGTGATCAGCTGCAAGGTGGTCGCGAAAACGCTCCCAAAGGTGGCCAGGTGCTGCAGGATTCGAAAACGTCAAAATAATAGCAAACAGCTGCCGAAGCTTTTCGGCTGAAACTTGGAACGTACATGCCTCATCTAGGCAATCTTCCCATTCCTGGTCGTTGTCCAAAAGACCCATGGCAATGGCGGCAGCTTGAAAGGTCGGGTGTATAAACCCTTCGACAGTCTTCAAAGAGTCCCACGATGTTGCACCTCTGACGTTGATAAGCAATAGGCGCAAAGAATAGCGCTCCAAATCTCGAGGCTGGACAAAGTATAATCGTCCAATTGCCGATCTTGAATTGGTCCTGGCTATCCACCGTTTGTTTCGCGGATCGTAAGAATAATTTTTGGGGATATCCACGTAGGCAAGTTGCCGGGCTTCTTCGTCTAACTCGTTCAAACGGAACCATGCGGTAAGCTTTGTGATGCGCGGTCGATCAAGGAGCCGGGCGACATCATCGTCATCTCGGAAATAGACTCTCTCCATTCCTGGAAGATGGACATCTAGTCTGCAGATGGTAGGATACTGGTTGTGGAGCCGGAAGGAGT
Source organism: Syncephalastrum racemosum (assembly GCA_002105135.1). Classification (NCBI taxonomy): domain Eukaryota; kingdom Fungi; phylum Mucoromycota; class Mucoromycetes; order Mucorales; family Syncephalastraceae; genus Syncephalastrum; species Syncephalastrum racemosum. Next base: position 765,171 of record MCGN01000012.1, read on the forward strand.
AAAGACGCCAAATGCTTTCTGTAGCCGAGATGTATCGAGTATTTTGCCATTGGCGGATTTCGTCGAGGTCTTGTTCATCGTTGTCCAGTCGTGCAGATGCCCTGTCAATGCCTTTGTACACATACTTGTACAGGTATTTTACAGACTGAGCTGTCGTGCAAATTTCGACATTCACATGGGCGTTGTACTTCAATGAAATGTACTTGTTGTACGGTACGACCCATGAGTTATCGATCGGGGGATGGTTGCGGTTGGACCGAGGGATAGCTTGCGCAGAATTATCTCGACGGCGGTACTGGACGTAACCCCTTTCGTCAATGACGGTATGTGTAGAAAACGGCTTTGGAAATCCTTTCGTGCAGCGGTTGCCATCGGTACATGGTGAATTCGGATTGAATAAACCACAGGGTCTATGGATCATGCTACCCAGAACAGTCTCGTAAAGCGCTGGCTCAGTAGCCCGGTCCGGCAGCTCAGCACAGGTGATGGCATCTATGTCATCGGCTGTCAATGGTTCGTCACGAGGGTGCAAAATCAAAAGTATGTGCGCGTGAGGAAGGCCGCGCTTCTGGAACTCAATGACATGCACAGCGCCAAGTACAGTCCCGAATATCTCCTTCTGTTTGAGGTCTTCCAGAAGGCATTTGACTTTCTCGTTAAAGACGCGGCAGATGAGATCAGGTGTGTCACTGGCAACCTGTCCGGGCTCTAAGCTCTGCTGAATCTCGGGCCAATTTGGATTACATGTGAATGTAATGAAAAGATCTGGCTTGCCAAGTGCGCGAACGATACCCATAGCGTCTTGGAATTGCTGCTGCATGTATCGAGGACCACCCGTAAATGACGAAGGAAGGATGACCCTAGATCCGACTTGCCGCGCGAGAACATGGGCACCATCTGCCTCATAAACAGCATCCACTGCTCCCTGATATAAATCAGCTCGCAGGCGAGACTGCTGTTGCCGAGCATATCGCAGCCGCTGTGTCTCCACTTTGGCGTAGTTATCCACGATGTATTCATGCAGCAAACGGCCGGCATTGATGAGTAACTGGCCGTGCCGCTTTTGTACCATGAACGCATAGTACATGCGAGTTGTCAGACGCGACCGGCTGCCCCTATCCTGAACGTCGCCGTCGTCATCGCCGTGCATGTCGCGGTCAGCAGTGTGAAGGTCGCCAAAATCCGAAGAATGATTTTCAGGAAGAATGGTACCATTTAAACCTAGGCGCGTGTTCCAGCCAGTTTCGCCACGAGGAAATAGGAGGACGTAATGCAGCGGATCGTACAATGGATGCAGTTCGTTTATATACTTGAGATCCCCTTCTTTGGTCATGTAAATGACATCCCTGGTAGCAGCTGCCTGCTCCGAATCCATCTCGCCCGGCAAAATAACGGCAACTTCGGCACACGTTGGGGCGTCAAACTGCCGTCCTTGTTGCCTACTGGCATTGGCTGAAATGCGAACAGCAAAATTGTCGCCAGGGTGGATGCGCATGCGCTCTGCTGCCGACTGAAGCTGTGAAGCGAGAGGATTGACAGTATGCAGCATGTCTTGGAGTCTTTGTACCGTCAAAGGATCGATGCTGTCTTCACGAAACTGGGAGATGCGATGACCGACTTGATCTTCCGGGTCATAAATCCAAATTTGCGAGAAGACAGGGGCTTGTTGACTTGTAGCAGGAAGGAGTGGACCGATCCGGTGATGAACGCGACCCATAACCCGTAGACAATACGCTCCATGCTGATTATTCGAGACAGATTGATCGACGCTGAGGCCAATGGATGAGAAAGCGAGCATGTTGTTGTACCGGCGTATGTTTTGCCGGAAAAGTCTTGCATCGCGCGAGCTGGATGTAAGTAGGTGGGGAAGAGGGTCCGGCAGGGCATCGGGCAGAGTAATTTGGACTTTCCCAGACTGGCAACAAATGTTGAAGATGGGGTTATCGACTGATCCCCTGACCTTTTCCCAAGAGAATAGCTGAGCATGACAAAAAGGACACGATTTCAGGTGGACAGGCAGAATATGGCGTCCGTCGTTGACGTTTGATCCCGTCACAACGTCTTCGGTGAATACGTTTTGGCGGGCAACGCGATAGAAGGTTGGGAAATTAGGGCTGAAAACCGCGTCGGCCTCGACTGCTGCATCCCTACATGATTCATATCGATTTAGCCATAAAGTACTCGATCGCTAGATATATTGACTTACCCATCAGTGGCCGTATCGTCATCAGCCATGTACTGAATATCTTCCATGGATGCTGATTCCAAAAGGACATTATCTTGTCGGCGTTGACTATAGTGATTTTGCAGATTTAAAGCTGTTAATTGCCAGCCGAATAACAGAAGCAACGCTTAGACTTACATTTCTGCAGCTTCGATCGCGGTTTCATTCAAATTCGCTGAATTTAGCGGGCAGTCGCGGTGAGAGATTCGTCGGTGGGTGCTCGAACCACAGCGGCAGCAAAGTAGATCTCTATGCCCTTCCTCATCTCGATCAGCATCAGGATCACTTTGAGAATCAACATGAGCGATGACGATCGGGGATCTGATGAAGACAATGTCAATGCTAATGTCAGTGCTTGCACATAGTATTCCTTTAGGTAAACGTACTCTGCAACGCCCACAACGTTATCTATCACTGCATTCGCAGGATTAAGTGGGCAGAATTGGTGCGAAACCCTGCTGTGGGTCGTTGAACCGCAGCGACAACGACGCGTCCTGAGGTTAACCGGATTCAAAGGGCAGGACTGATGAGAAATGCGAGAGTGATTTATCGAACCGCAACGGCACGGTCTACGCTGGGCAGGCATGATATTATGTACTTCAGACACGAAAAGAACCGAGAAGAGCAAAAAAGTAAATAAAATAAAGCATGAAATCATATTTATTGTTCCTGAATTATTCGCATGACTGTTTTCCACACATGACACCCATGTCACAAACGTCGATCGGGCCATCATAGCCCTACAGGCAGCACTCTTACGAATCATCGACCACAGAATCCAAAGCAGAGTCCAGCCCAATAATAAACAAAGTGCATTCTTAAAAAAGCACAATTCGTACCTTTGCCGGAGAAGACCCCTCTTGGTTGACATGACGATTGCAAGTCACTTGGGTCAAAGTCAACGTACCGACCTCATACTTGCACTGAGGATAGCTTCAATGATGTAGAGTTCGGTTCTGTAACAAAAAGTGGGGTGATCATAAGAAAAGTGTATCCAGAATAGAGAAAAGCGAAATTCTTACTTTTGGCTGAGAAGGCTCCTCCTGCTTTGAGATGACGATTGCGAGTCACATGGGTCAAAGTCAACGTACCGACCTCATACTTGCACTGAGGATAGCGGCAATGATGTAGAACACGATTCTGTAATAAAAAGTGGGGTGATCATAAGAAAAGTGTATTCATAACGGATAAAAGCAGAATTCTTACTTGTGGCTGAGAAGGCCGCTCTTGTTTGAGATGACGATTGCGAGTCACATGGGTCAAAGTCAACGTACCGACCTCACACTTGTACTGAGGATAGCGTCAATGATGTAGAACACGATTCTGTAATAAAAAGTGGGGTGATCATAAGAAAAGTGTATTCATAACAGAGAAAAGCACAATTCTTACTTTTGGCTGAGAAGGCCCCTCTTGGTTGAGATGACGATTGCGAGTCACATGGGTCAAAGTCAACGTACCGACCTCACACTTGTACTGAGGATAGCGTCAATGATGTAGAACACGATTCTGTTATAAAAAGTGGGGTGAACGTAAGAAAAGTGTATCCAGAATAGAGAAAAGCACAATTCTTACTTTTGGCTGAGAAGGCGCGTCTCGGTTGAGATGACGATTGCGAGTCACATGGGTCAAAGTCAACGTACCGTCCTCATATTTGTACTGAGGATAGCTTCAATGATGTAGAACACGATTCTGTAATAAAAAGTGGGGTGATCATAAGAAAAGTGTATTCATAACAGAGAAAAGCACAATTCTTACTTTTGGCTGAGAAGGCCCCTCTTGGTTGAGATGACGATTGCGAGTCACATGGGTCAAAGTCAACGTACCGACCTCATACTTGCACTGAGGATAGCTTCAATGATGTAGAACACGATTCTGTAGTAAAAACCGGGGTGATCATAAGGAGCTTGTTCGCTTTTTTGGAGCCTTTGTGTGTGTGTTTTGATGGCTTATTCCTAAAAATTTCCTTTTTTGTATTCTAGTAAAAAAGTTAGCTGAGTTTCAGCGGTGGGTTTTTTTTTATATATAAGATTCATTAAAATTTTCATTGAATACCTTATCTTTTAAAATTTCATTATATATATTTTTTATTTTATTATATTCATCATCTAAATCAATTTTATATATCTTATTATTATCTAGCTTATATTTATAAAATTCTTCTTTAAATAATACTAAGCTTAATAAGAATTTTTTTAGATCTTCTGAATTCATTTTTATTTAAAATACAAAATTCAATTTTTTTATCGATAAAGTATTCCAATCTACAATAATTTATTTCTTTTATACATATTCTGATATTTTTAAAATACGGATTAAAAAATCCGTTTTTTACATAAGAATATAATCTGGAAGTAAAATTTTATTTTTAACTTAGGAAGCATTATTATAAGATGTTTAATTGAATATCAAGAGTATAAAAAAATATTAAATAATGAATCCATTTGAAGATTTGGAGTTTAAAGAAAATTTAAAAAAAAGTTACATAATAGATTTAATTATTAATAATAATGATTTTAATATACAGGAGTTCAATATAAAAAAATCGAAAAATAATATAATTGTCTATACATTAAAATGTGATAAAATTAAATACCAATATAAGTTCATGTTAGATGAATATAATATAATATCTTCTAAAACTAAAAATAAAGATAAAAGTAAAAATAAAAAGAAACTAAAAATTATACTGATACTATAAATCATGATAGTAGTAATAGATTTCATAAAACTTCAGCTATGTCTGAAGATTTGTAATATTATAAATAGAATATTAAATATAGTTATAAAGTTATTTCCTAAAACCATAAAAAAGTTTTGTTTTAAGATAAAAATAATAATAGAAAAATATTTAATTATTTTTCATGTATACTTTAAAATTTAGATAAATGTAAATGAAGATATTATTTCAATTTTGTAAATTTTAAATTTTAAATAAAATTTATATAGAAATTATTTGAGCAACGTTAAATAATAAATAGAATGTTATTCTATTATTAATGTTTATTTAGATTCTTTCAGCAAATATACAATTTGCAAATAATATATAGAAAGAAAATAATCATTATTTTGTAAATAATAATTATTTTAGAAATATGGTTATTTATGAAATAACAGTATATTTCTTAATTCACATTTGAAATATTTCCTGTTGCAACTTATAAAATTAAAATTTTAACGATTGGTAGTCAATATTTCTTTCACATTACTTTTTGTTTAAAAAGTAACCAAAAAACCAAAGAACTTATCTTTGGAAACAGCACTGCCGTAAGTTTTTTTGCAACTTACGCAGATATTTTATTCACCCTAAACATAAAATTATTTAACAATATAGGATATTGTGTAATTATAATTTTAACACTATTTGAAACGTTTCTCTTTGGGGACACCTATAATCAGTTGTTACCGATAATATTAAGAAAAATACAATTGATACTAATACTCCAAAAAATATGATGGTGGAGAATAAAAACATTGAAACAGAAAAAAATAATAAACCAGATAAAAAAGCTATAGAACTTATGCATTACAGGGTAAAAGAAATTGTGGAAAAAGGATTTAATACAACAGTATTATATGATATTATTAATAATAATAATAAAAGTGAAACTAAAAATACCCCAAGAAAACCAAAGAAGCCTACTAATCAGGTTCAAATAGTTGATAATATTATACGTAGAATACAGAAAAATACAAAATTATTACAAAATAAAAATGATGATTATTACGATCTTATATACACCAAAAATAGAAGAGATATAGCTTTTTATACAACTATATATAATGATAAAGATTTTAAAGATATATCAAATAAGTTAGACATAAAATTGGATAAAAATACACCAAGATTAGATAGAACATGTGGAATATTAAATTTCATAAAGAACAATACTGACTTATATAATTCAGAATATATATTTAGCTACTATACTTTCAAGTCTGTAAGTAATACTGGATTGGAGTATTTATATGAAAAATTATTAGAATTATGTCCTTCAGTAGAATCTAATGAAGATAATTGGGAATCTGATACAGAAGAACATATATGCACAGTTAAAAATTGTAATAATTATGTACCAATGGAAGGAATAAAATGTAAAAAACACTAGAATAAATAAACATAGCATATTAACAATATAGTATAATGCTATACTGTAGACACAGTATATACATTTCTACCTAATTAAATAGATCCTCATCTAAAAAATTGAATTTTTGTTTAAAATTAAAATTATAATATAATGCCTTTTGAGTTACAATTTAAGCTTTTTTGGGGTGACTTGTCTTTTGCTGCAGATGAATTTGAACTATTAATAGAAAATAATAACAAAAAAATATATGAAATAGATTTTATAGAACATAAAAATATAATTGAAAATATTTATAATGATAATGACATGGAGAATGATTACACTGATGAATATAATGAATTTATAATTAAAATGGAAGATTATTTAAATGATAACGATATTGATAGGCTATATGTAAGTGTTTATGATATAATAGTAGATTTTACAAAGTATCAATATAATAAGACTATTAAAATGGTTACAAGCGGTGGGACTCGCTTCCCTTCGTCCAAGAGTGACGCTCCGATTGCGCTTCGGGTGTGAATGAGCCCCTTCGCCTTCGGCTACGGGTCATCACAACCTCCACTTAATCTCCGGTCACTCTAGTCCGTTTCCCACCGCTTGATGGGGGCCAGCCCCCATACCCCCGTTCACGCTTCGCGTGTGTGGGGCGCTGCTATTATACATATTTATTATGTGGATTAAATCTGCTTGCGTCTATTATTATTTCAAAGCGGCTATATCTAGAGTTGAAAATACGAAATTAGCTATGAATGTTAAGTTTCGTAAAACATTCCAGCATATGATGTGGAAGTATACAAAGAAAGGAGCTGGTAGTAGTTTCTCAAACGAGTATCATGAATAACGCTGTTCATAAGATATTTCATTATGGTTGGGAATTTCCATATCGTACCTGAAAGATGAAGCCTCACTAAGGTAAGGGGTCCGTTTTACAGATTCGCAGAAGGAGAATCAAGATATCAAATATTGTAAAGTGTATATACAGTAGTAGAATAGATGTAATGACATTTATTTATTGATTACACATGTTTTCCCCAGTTCTTCGCTTGACCCGTACTTACCTTGTCATTATCATGCTTCTTACGTTATAATATCAGCGCAGCGCTTTGTGTCAATTGAAGTCGTATATGCAGTAGGCAAAAAATACTTGCATAAGAACAAAGATATTCTGTTCCAAAAATTACGGAGACAACTTGTTAGTATGCGAAGTCGCAAGAGAGATTAAGATGAAAACGGTGCATTTACTGTTAATGTCACGGAAACGCAGCTGAAAAATATCACCATCAGCCCCAGTGGAGGAAAAATAATGTCGAGTTACGTATAGTGCAGAACTCTTGTGTGAATATACTGTAAAAAGGGCTGTCAGGTGTCGTAGGAGCAGGAAGCAGGTAGAAGGTCTATGGATACGCAAGTAAAGCTATCGTAATAAAAACAAAATAGTTTAGGTTGTTACTATACCTTCGCGACGTGTTTATGCAGTGGTGAGTTGAGTCGTCACAGCGAATATCGGCCTGCGTACAGTATGTGTACCGTATATTGAAGGAGTTGTCACGTGGTATGAAACTTGGATAGCCACTTTGCAGACGTATAAGCTGGTATTCGTAATAAAAGGAGTGCGTCGCTTTGTCGTATTATACAATATAGCGTCAGTCATGTTTTGAAGTTTGCCCATCTGGTTAATGATCGTAATGATGGAAGATCAATGAACGTGATGAGGGAAGCCAATGTCGCAACTGGGCAGAAGGGTAGATGGATATACTGTAGACTTTATGTCAGTACTTGTTTATTCAAAAAATAAAAAGTACAGGAAAGTATCTGCTCGACGGTCACTGGTTGAAGAAACGGCCTATGTGAAAACTTTTAGTGTGGCTTACGGAATGTACATGAGCCCATGTCAAGAATGAGTAATTCCATCGCGGTTGTGATTGTCAATGTTGGTTGAATTGGTCGAAAGAAAGTATGCTGTTTTCGCAAGAGAAGAAGTAAAGAGCCGAAGAAAGGAAAAATAAAAATAAAAATGAAGAGCGTCACAAAGGGAAAAGACGAAAAGTCGATTTCAGCAGAATAAAAGACCGACCATTTTCGCTTGTCACATATAATCTACTGTGCATAGCTTATAGCTTTTGCATAGCGATCAATGCATTATTTCTATGGGCAGAAGTGATTCAGTCCTACAGTATGACACTGTATATCAAAATAGACGAACTGCGCTATTATGACTGTGTCTCCGGTGGTCTCGCCTGACTGCGAATGAATGAGCTCATTCGCATGGGTAGGTATGACTTGCACGTCTGGCAATAGCTTTTGTAGTGTTCGTAAAACGTAAGGAGAGTAGACTATGACTGCACCATAAAACGGTATGGTCATATATACCGTTTGCGTAAAAGATTAAGATCATAATACTATAGTTTGTTTATTGTTTTGCGTTTGTCTTTTGTTTCGCCATTTCGACACGTTCAAAGTGAAAGTCTTCAAAACAGTCCTTCTATAGCATATACGTGTTGTGACAGAACTCTATAATATATCTCTCATGGTTGAAACAGAAATATTCAAGTGACTTGATGCGTAAAAAGGAAAAACTTATACTCTATCTCATAAAGAGAAGGGTTGGTGATTTCAATAAATATATTTATAAGACGTCTTTATATACGACGTTGCTTGTCTTGTAGGGTGGGAGAAGGGCAGGTTGGTGTGGTTCGGGGGAAGGAAAGAAAATTCTAATGCCATCACGGGAAGTGACCCGTGAGAGGGCGACGTACAGCTGGCCGTGCGAAAAGACGGGGCGAGGAAGGAAAAGGGATGCGCGCTGTAGGGTCTGTCCCTGGCTCTTGTTGATGGTCATTGCAAACGAAGGGACAACAGGGAACTGACGCCGGGTGAACATGGCTGGGACAGGGTCTGTTTCCCGAGTAGTGAGAGGTATGCGGGGTATGTGGACGATGTTACGCCTATACTCGCCGCTGGCAACTTCTGCTTCAATGAAGTGGTCTTCAAGTCTACGACAAATGAGTCTCGTGCCGTTGCAAAGACCTCTTCCAGTATCAATGTTTCGGATGCACATGACTGGCATGCCTATCTTCAAACGAAGAATGGAAGGCTGCAAACCATGGCCATTGATCCTTTCGAGTTGCTCGAGCTGGACATTGGTGTTGCGATAGTTGGGCGGAAAGGAATGATGCGCATGATACACATGAAACTCGCCTTGAAGTAACTGAGATGCAACGTCGTTGAGCTCAGCTACATGCGAGTTCAGAGGTGTCAAAATAGCAGCATCGATTATAGCGAGAGGGTTGTTCGTTGCAGTATAATTGAGAGTTGGCCACGTCGCGTGAACGATTTGTTCTATGTTATTGATAACACGAACTAAATCCTGGGGAAGGCCAATGATGGACGGGTCCTCTGGGCTCAAGGGGGGTATTTCGCCGCTGCCAACTTGCAAGAGAAAAGTGGTGAAAGCCTCAATCTCGTCAGCTTCATTTCGATTTGCGGAACGCGCGCGTTGTACCCGCATATTCTCGATAAGACGGAGAGACTGGATGTGAGGCCATAAAGGGGAGCTCTTGATGCAGGCATCCACGATTTCTGACGCACTACCATGGGGCACGACGGGAAGACATTGCCGAAAATCACCTCCGAAAAGAACCACCTTTCCTCCAAAAGGGACAGACTGCAGATGGCGACAGTCAGGTGGTGCACTCATAATATCCCTGAGCAACCGATCAACCAACTGAACACCTAGCCGATGCGACATGGGCGCCTCATCCCACAGGATCAACTTGGCTGCCTTGAGGAGCTGGGCTGGTTCACGCGCGATGTCCAAAGAGGAGCTGGAATCATTGCCAAGGGCGAGAGGTATGCCGAAGGTGCTGTGGGCCGTTCTTCCTCCTCGAAGAAGAAGCGCAGCAATACCCGAAGACGCCGAAGCAACAGCGATATCACCTCGTGCGCGAATGGTGTTGAGGATGATATTATACAGGTATGTTTTGCCTGTGCCGCCAGGTCCATCGACAAAAAAAAGTCTTTGCTGGCCTACATTGTCTGCTGGTGCGTCAACGGCAGCGAGAATGGTGTCGTAGACATGACGCTGGCCAGCATTCAAAGAGGCAACTTGCTCGGGCAACTCATTTGATAGGAGCTCGGCATCGTAACGGGCTCGCTCGCGGTCTACGACGGGAAGAGATCTCAACTCTTGGCGGCGGTTGCGGTTGCGTGCTTCCAAAGAAGGTGTCGGCATTCCAGCAAACTGCGATAGAGCGGTACCATGGGTTTCGAGGATTGAGTCTATCTCAATGAGTGCATTGTCGTACGCCTCCGCTTCATCTCTTGGACGACCTTCCTGGCGTTGAGCGTAGAAAAAATCAGCCGCGAGCTCATCACGAAACTGCTCCCAGAGCTCGAGATGGTTGCCCGGGCGACACCGCGCGAGGATAACGCAAAATGTGTTGCGATAATTGCGCGCAGATGTCTCAAAGCTGGCCAGTTGCTGTAAGAGATCACGCCACTCGTTCTCGTTATGCATGAGACCACGCGCAACGGCACATGCATGAAACGTAGAGTGCTGCATGCCGCGGTCGTCAGATTTGAGGTCGTCAAAGGACTGGGCGCCTGCGACGTGATGCAAAAGTACACGCAATGATAAACGCTCGATGTCAATCTGCGTGACAGCATATACCCGAGCGACGACATGATGTGTTCGGCTGCGACGGATCCAGCGCTTGGTCTCATTCACGAAGCGGTAGTGTAGCGGAATATCAGGGTATAAATACTGCCTGGCACGCAAGTCTTGCTGATTTAATATGAACCATGCAGTAAGCCTGGTATGAGTGTTCGCTTCAAGGATTTGTTGCAGATTGCCGCTCGCATTGAAGGTTACGTACTGCTGGCCTGGAAGGTGGACTGGGAGTCTATAGACACTGGGAGACTGTTGCTGCAGGGGGAACGCAAACAGACGCCAGGCTGCTTCACAGGCCGCAACGTACCGCGAGTCCAAGTACTGCGTTATCTCGTTGACGACGACATCGTTTGCCTCTGAGTTTTGGCCTTGGTTTTGGAGCGGCTGTGCTGTAACACCAACTTCAGCGCGATCATGTCCTTTATAGACGTACTTGTATACGTACTTGACACTCTGCGCCTTGCTGCATATCTCGACGTTGATATGAGCGCGGTACTTCATGAGCAAGTACGGGTTGTAGGGAACCACCCATGTGTTGTCCTGCGCGAACCTCGCAGATCGGCCGGGAGGGTATGCGCGACCATTCGGCGGGCGGCGGTAAATGGCATATCCCGTTTCTTCGTTCACGGTAGTCTCTTCACGCAGGCGATGCGGAAGTGCTTCGTACACCGACCATCTCTACCCATACAGGGAGAATTCGGGTTGTGACGACCACAGGGACGATGCATCATATGGCGTTTTACCAAATCATAAAGCTCTGGGTGGGTAGCCGGGTCAGGGATTTCAGCCGAGACGATACGATCAAAATCGTCTGGCGTATGCGGCTTGTCGCGGGAGTCGAGAATGATAAGAATGTGTGCGTGGGGAAGGCCTCTTTTCTGGAATTCAACGACATGCACGTTGCCCTTAACGCGACCGAAGATGCTTCGCTTCTTGATATCTTTCACCAGAGCATTGAGTTTCTGGCGAAATACGCGACAGACAATGTCAACGCGGTCGGCAGCTGTCTGCGGTGGAGTGAGTTCACACTCAATCTCTGGCCAAGCAGGGTTACTCGTGAAGGTGATGAAAAGATCGGGATCCCCCAGAACCTGGACGATAGCCATGGCGTCTTGGTATCGCTGCTGCATATAGCGATCACTGAATGTGAAGCTAGCAGGCAGGTACACACGACGACCGATCAGGCGCGCGTCATGGTCTCCCGCTGCGAGCGCGTCGACAGCACCTTGGTATATTGCGCTACGGTATTCACGCTGGTTGTTGATATGCCAACGAAGACGGCCATGTTCGACCTTGGCGTACTGATCGACAATATACTCATGAAAAAGTCGCCCGTAATCGTGGAGGAAGGAGCAGCTGCGCTCTTGAAGCATGTACGAATAGTACTCTCGAATGCTTACAGAGCGTGCGTCCTCGGCCGGATTTTCTGGGTCTTCGTCGCCGTCAGCATCGCCCTCATCTTCGTCATCGCTGTCGCCAGACGCATCGTCACTGTCATTATCGACTTGTGCGTCGGCGTCATCCAAAAAAGCAGAACCGTGGCGGTCATCGGTAGGACTGTGATCGCCAGGAGGAAACTTCTGGATATGTGGCGTCCAGCCTAGCTCACCACGGGGCAAAATGAGGACGAACCGCAGGGCATCGTAATATGAGTGCGTCTCATTGATAGTGACTAGACCACCCTGCTTGGTCATGTACGCGACGTCACGGTACTGGCCTGCGCTTCGTCCGTCCTCCGAACCGGGCAAGATGACGGCTACTTCGGCGCTGGTGGGTGCATCGTAGCGTCGACCTAAGCGCGCAGAGTCACCAGAGATCCGAATGGAGAGATTGGTCTCTGGTTCGTCTCGAAGTCGCTCGGCGGCTGTCTGCAGGGTGTGTGCAAATGGGTTGTGACCCTCAAGCATAGTTTGCAGCTCGGCCAGCAGGACACGGTCCAGAGCTTGCTCACCAAACATATCAGCCCGGCGATTGAGCTGATCGTTGGAGTCCAGGATATATATTTGGGCGAATGTGGGTGGCGTGCTGGCGTCGGGAGGAAGGAGAGGACCCATGCGGTGACAGAGCGAGCCACTGATGCGAAAGGTGTACGAACCTTGAGTAGCGCGCATCAGTTGCTCGTCAAGGTTCACGCGCAAAGAGCAGAAAGCAAAGACGTTGTTGTATGCGCGCAGCATACGGCGGAAATCACTGCCCTCTTGACTGCGAAGCAGTCTTTGGACAGGTTGGGGAGGAGGAGAGAGAAGAGGGAGACGAACGCGGCCACCTTTGCAGCACAGGTTGAAGACTGGAAAGCCTTGGGTGCTTGACTGCACTTTTTCGGCAGTCCACATGCGAGCGCGGCAGAAAGGACACTCGGCAGTGCGAGGTGGCAGGACGTGGTGGTGGCCAGTAGTGTTTGGACCAAACACGGTGGCAGGACGGAAGTCGTGAATGGATCCAAGGGCACTCTGAAAGGAGGTGGGTTGGCCTTGCTCGATACGCTGACGGACACGACGCTCAGCCTCTCCATTACGTGGGTCACTGTAAAAAAAAGAGGAAAAAGGTCAGGACACGTTAAAAAGAGAAAAGAACTGTAGGCACTCACTTGTCGGTCAAGCCGTATCGAGTGTTACGGGGACAGCGAGTATGCGTTGGCAGACGATGGTCTGTGCCGCCGCATTTCTGGCAAGCAGGAGGCCTATTAGGACATAACGGACTGGAGGAGCGTTGGTGGTCGGTCTGACCGCACTCAGGGCAGGTTTCACTTTATTTATGACCTCAGTTCTACTATTCTTTGAAATAGATATGGTTTTATTTTCTTACGGGAGGACAGGACGTGAACGTGCGGTATGCATGGGGCAGAGGTGGTGCGTAGAACGACTATGGTCAGTTCGCTGGCATACAGGGCAAGGCATAATGGGCGTTTGGTTTGAAAAGAAGGCAGAAGACGTACGGTATGAAAAGAATCAAGAGCAGACGAAACGCTTCACGAAGAGGATGGGTTTATTGAAAAATTTTAAGGTAGTACGATGGGTTACGCAGTAGAAGTCGACTTGAAGTCAGTATACCACTTTGGAAAAGCATAGGATATGGAAGGCAACTTGGCTATACGAAAAAAGAATAAGTGGCACAGTATCATCAAACTCAGTCATAAGTGTGCGCTGTTTGGGGGGTGATCGTAGGCGCAGTCGGCGTGGCAGCAGTCAGTGAGGGCAGGTCAGTCAGCAAAGTGTCGTATAGAAATAAAAACTTTATTGAGTAGAGTAGGCAGTCAAAGCGATAGAGTGAAGGGCAGCAAGCTATAGGAATAGTACTTGGATAAAGGGAGGGTGATTCGTTACGGTCCGCTGTGGTGTAGTGGCAGTTGTAGTGAGTCGGCGGAAACGCAATGAGGCTTCATGTCAGTCAGCGAAGTGAAGAAAAAGGAAAAAGGACTTCGTGGGAAGTGCGTAGAAAGAGTAACAGAAAAGGACGCAACTGTTGAAAAAAAATTTTTTTTAGTAAATTGGATGGCAAAAATAGTGGTCCGACTTGGTATGGTCATACCTTAGAGGGGTCTTCCGAATGCTAATGAGTACGCAAGGGAGTCAGCGAAGCACCGAAGACGGAAGATTTTTCTCTTGACACGGGTCCCGACAAAGTGGAAGAACAGGGTACAAAAGACTGTAGGTCGATTGTATTAGTGAAGTGGGCGATGGCTTTATGTTTTGTGTGTTATAGTACCATACCGTGAAAAACCGCAGCCGAACTCAATTGAATTACAATCGTCAAAGTAAGTTGTCGAAACGGGGCGTTTTATTGATATATAAAGGTGCAGATGGAGTGGAGGAATATAATAAAGCAAACTGTAGGTCGATTGTATTAGTAAAGTGGGTGATAGTTACATAGTCTGTTTATTACGCGTACATACCTGAGAGACCCCTGCCGAACTCAATTGAGTGGGAATCGTCAAAGTCAGTTGTCGAAAACGGCCGCTTTATTGATATAGAAAGTTGCAGACGACGTGGAGGAATATAATAAAGCAAACTGTAGGTCGATTGTATTAGTAAAGTGGGTGATAGTTACATAGTCTGTTTATTACGCGTACATACCTTGAGAGACCCCTGCCGAACTCAATTGACTTACAATCGTCAAAGTCAGTTGTCGAAAACGGCCGCTTTATTGATATAGAAAGTTGCAGACGACGTGGAGGAATATAATAAAGCAAACTGTAGGTCGATTGTATTAGTAAAGTGGGTGATAGTTACATAGTCTGTTTATTACGCGTACATACCTTGAGAGACCCCTGCCGAACTCAATTGACTTACAATCGTCAAAGTCAGTTGTCGAAAACGGCCGCTTTATTGATATAGAAGGTAACAACTGATTATAGGTGTCCCCAAATAATTTCTATATAAATTTTATTTAGAATTTAGAATTTACAAAATTGAAATAATATCTTCATTTACATTTATCTAAATTTTAAAGTATACATGAAAAATAATTAAATATTTTATTATTATTATTTTTATCTTAAAACAAAACTTTTTTATGATTTTAGGAAATAACTTTAAAACTATATTTAATATTCTATTTATAATATTACAAATCTTCAGACATAGCTGAAGTTTTATGAAATTTATTACTACTATCATGATTTATAGTATCAGTATTAATTTTTAGTTTCTTTTTATTTTTATTTTTATCTTTATTTTTAGTTTTAGAAGATATTATATTATATTCATCTAACATGAACTTATATTGGTATTTAATTTTATCACATTTTAATGTATAGACAATTATATTATTTTTCGATTTTTTTATATTGAACTCCTGTATATTAAAATCATTATTATTAATAATTAAATCTATTATGTAGCTTTTTTTTAAATTTTCTTTAAACTCTAAATCTTCAAATGGATTCATTATTTAATATTTTTTATACTCTTGATATTCAATTAAACATCTTATAATAATGCTTCCTAAGTTAAAAATAAAATTTTACTTCCAGATTATATATTATCAAGAAAAACATATTCTTATGTAAAAAACGGATTTTTTAATCCGTATTTTAAAAATATCAGAATATGTATAAAAGAAATAAATTATTGTAGATTGGAATACTTTATCGATAAAAAAATTGAATTTTGTATTTTAAATAAAAATGAATTCGGAAGATCTAAAAAAATTCTTATTAAGCTTAGTATTATTTAAAGAAGAATTTTATAAATATAAGCTAGATAATAATAAAATCTATAAAATTGATTTAGATGATGAATATAATAAAATAAAAAATATATACAATGAAATTTTAAAAGATAAGGTATTCAATGAAAATTTTAATGAATTTATACATAAACTAAAAATATTTATAATTAATGAAGAATTTTTTAAGGTTTATCTAATTGGTTTTGATATAACATTTATATTAGATGATTTTGTAGATTATAATATTGTAATTTTTACTGAGTAACAATATAAATAATGGATATGTTAATATATTAATAAAAATTCAACTTTTTACAAAGTTATAATAAAAGAATATAAATTATATTAGAACGGATTAAAAAATCTGTTTTTTTATATGTAGGTATAATTTCTAGATTTAAATAAAGATCTAATTTATTATACTATAATAGCATATATACTATACTGTATATACACTTTACTGTATATATATGTACAGTATGTGGATGTTCAAAATTACTGATCTTTATCTGTATAAGATTTTAAAAATTGTTTCCATACGTTTTTTCGCTTATTATTATATCTCCATTTGTATTCATTAAACATTGGTATAATATATTTTTTTCCTCTATGATACGGTTTTATTTTTCTTTTTAATGTACCAAACATATTTTCAACATTCTGTGTGTGAACCCACTGATTATTAGGATCTACAAAATTTTTACTATGATTTATCATTGCATGTTTATATCCAAGTTTTTTTAGCTGATGATAAGATCTAAAACTATCTGTAAATATAACAGCATCTTTATCTACATTCCTTTGTATAAAATCTAAAATAGTTTCTTTTTTTCTATTTTCAACAATCTCTAAATGCATATTCTTAATATTATTATCATTAACACCTTTTCGTTCAGTACAACCCAGAACCCATACATTACCAGCTAATTTTCTGCCTCTATTGTATTTAGATTTGGAGAATACAGATTCATCTATTTCAACAAATTTTTTACATTTTTCTTTTTTTCTATTATTATCAATTTCAAAAATATTTCTAAATAACTTGCTATATCTTGTTATAGTATTAGGTGATTTTACCAATGACGAAATAATACTTTGTCTAGGTGTATTTTTTAGATATTCATATAATACATGTAATATTTCATTCACAGGAAGCTTTTGTTTTGAAAAAGGAGTATCTTTGAATATGGATACAGCTTTTCTGCAAGATTTTTTTGTACATCTATATAATTTGGTTTTATAATTTATATTTACATTCCCATCACATATACTACATTTATCTCGTTTTTCAATATATTTATTATCAAATAGATAATCAATAGCTTTTTTCTCATCTATAAACACTTCATGTAAATCTTTAAAGGACTCTATATTAAAAAAATCATTAACATTATTTTCATTCAATTTTTTATTCTTTAAAATTGATTTCTGCTTGCTTTTTCTCTTTTTTCTTAAACTTTTCTTTTCATCTTTACTCATATCATCTATTGTCCAGTTTTGATAATCAAGAATTTTACCATATATTTCATTTTTTTTTACATTTGACATTTTTTGTAATTTTTGCATACTTAACATAGATTTGTATTTTTCCATAGGTTCATAAATTTTTCTATAATTATCTTTAATCTTAGCATATTGTAGTTTTGTAACTTTATGAGATTTCATATTGATAAATAAAAAGGTAAAAGGGTAAGATAGCTGACAAACTATTTTTATCAAAATTATAATAATATGAAAATTTTAAAATAAACCACCTCCTTAATATTGTTACACAAAAAAATAAGGGGTGCATACTTTTAGATATAAAACTAATTTTATTTCTTTAATAAAAAATTATTATTATTATATATTTTACTTTTATTATTAATCCAGTTCAAAATGAAATCAAAACACCTTCTTTTATCACAAAAATCTATGAAAAATATGAAAACTAATTATAAGTCTAAGGCTTTTATGAAAAATATGATAAGTATCAACAAAACTATGAAAAACAATTTAGAATATGGTCGAATATTAAAATATGAAAATTGGTGTATTGATGATGTTAGTGCAAAAGAACGTAATATATTAAAAAATGTTAAAAGAACCAAAAAAAAGGAAAAAAAGGAAAAATTTAAAAAAATGGTAAATGAAGAAAAAATTGTACATAAGCAAAAAGCTCTAGATAATATTTTTAATATTGAAGCATATAAAAATTTACATGATATATTTATAGACGAAGAAAAAGCTATTGAGTATTTATTTCAAAAAGATTATTTATCATTAAAAACTAAATGTGAATATTGTGATGATGGTGAACTAGGTGTATATTATAAATTAAAATTATATAGATGTAAGAAAAAAGGATGTAGAAAATCATTTTCGATATTTAAAAATACTGTATTTGCTAATCAAAAATTACCTGTAAATGAAATATTGCACATATTGTATGAATATCTAAAAGAGACTCCAAGAAAAAGTATTTATGCTTCATTAGTAAAATCACCAAAAACAATAACAAGATATAGTAATATATTTAGAGAAATATTCCAAAGAGAAAATAAAAAAGTAATATTTGGTGATTATTGTGAAATTGATGAATCTATGATGTCTAGAAGAAAATATAATAAAGGTAGATTACAAAAAGGTCAAACATGGGTTATTGGTATAACTAATAGAACATCACCTAATAATAAAATTAAGGATTATCATATAGAGATAGTTGATAAAAGAGATAGAAAAACTTGTGAAGATTTTATACAAAGAAATGTAAAACCTGGATCTATAATTTATACAGATTCATTTAAATCCTATCATAATTTAAAAAATATAGGTTATAATCATAAAATGATAAACCATTCTAAGAATTATGTAGATAAAAAAGATAAATCTATACATACACAGAATGCTGAAAATATGTGGGGACTAATAAAGAGAAAAATAAAACCACAATATAGAGGTAAGAAACATTTAATTAAACATTTTAATGAATTTAAATGGAGAAATAAAAATAAATCAAAAGATATATTTAACGAGTTTCTTATTAATGGTACAGCTAACTAGATATATGAAGATATCTAATATAGAATATATCAATTTAGGTATAAATATACTAATTTAATAGATTCTGGATCAAAAAACTGAATTTTAGATAATAATAAAAATTATTATTAGTTAAGAATAATAAAAATGCCTTTTGAATTAGAATTTAAACTTTTTTTAGGTGATCTTTCTCTTAATGCTGATAGATTTACGCTATTAGCAGAAAATAATAATAAGAAACTATATGAAATAAATTTTATAGAAGATAATGAAACAATTAAAGATATTTATGACGACAATATGATGGAGAATGATTATAATGATGAATATAACCAATTTATATTAAAAATGGAAGATTTTTTAAGTGATAATGATATTAGAAGATTATATGTAAGTGTTTATGATGTAATAGTAGATTTTAGTAGATATGCCTATAGTAAAAGCATTACAATAATAGTTGAAAATGAGATTTAAATGTTGAAGGGTATTTTAAAAGAACTATTTCAAATTAAACAGACCCAGAATTACCTTGTGTTATTGTTAATAAAGAAAAAAATATAAAAATTGTAAAAAGGGATTAATAAATCCGTTCTTTTATATAAAATATTTTTATCTTTCTATATAATATATACATGTAAAGGTAAATTATATTCTTAAATGAATTCATTATAGTAGTATTATTTAAATTTATATACTGGTATTAATATCTTTTGACAATAAATGTAAAATTAATATATGATTTAGAAATGAACTATATAAACCTATATATGGGTATCTTATAGAAATTAATAAACTCAATAAAATATGAATCCTTTTGAAGATCAAGAGTTTAAAAAAAATATAAATAATAGTTTTATTATAGACCTAATTATAAATAATAATGATTTTAATATAAAAGAATTTAATATAAAGAAATGTAAAAATAATGTTATAATATATACCTTAAAATGTGATAAGATTAAATATGAGTATAAATTTATGTTAGAAGAATATAATATTAGTGAACCTAAAAATAAAAATAAGAATAAAAATAAAAATAAATTAAAAATTAATACAAAAGATATCAATAATAATAAAAGTAAAAATAATAAGTCTTCTGCTATGTCAGAGGATTTGTAATAAAAAGATAATTTTAAAATTGTTTCAATAAATGTAAAATATATTTTGTTTAACATAAAATTAAAATGATAACATAAAATAATATTTTGTTAAAAGTTCTAATTATTTCAAAAATGGTTTATTTTTGATCTGTAATTATAATTTGGATTTATTTCGAAAAAACATTTATGATAAATAATTTATATTTCTACTGAATTACACTTGTCACCTATAATACCTTCTAGCCAATAAAAATATTATTTTGGTATATAATAATAAAAAGTTTTTATAAAAATAAAAAATCAATTTTATATCTAAAAGTATGCACCCCTTATTATTTTGTGTAACAACGATTCAGGGGGTAGTCTAAATTTAAATCTTTATAGAATTATAATTTTTATTAGCATAATATTATAGGGGACATGTATCTTGAGTATATACCATATAGAAAGTTGCAGACGGAGTGGAGGAATATAATAAAGCAAACTACAGGTCGATTGTATTAGTAAAGTGTGCGATAGTTAACATAGTTTGTGTGTTACGCGTACATACCTTGAAAGACCCCTGCCGAGCTCAATTGACTTGGAATCGCTGAAAAATATTTGCGGCGACGGACGCTTTCTTGACCGAAAAGCGTGAAGACGGAGCGGAGGAGTAGGATACAAAAGACTGCAGGTGGATTGTATTAGTAAAGTGGGTAGTAGTTCTGTATTTTCTATGTTGTCAGTTGAAACGCACCTTCAAGGCTTGCGTTAGCTTCATTTCAGAAGCAGATGTCGTAAATCTTTGAACGATGAGCGAAGAGATCGGACAACCGAACGAAGTTGAAGCCGTAGAGAGTAATCCTGATGTAAAAGCGTGGCTAGGGCAGGACCGTGGAACTCTTTTATCCGAAGAAAAGGAAAAGATAAAGGCCTCCAGTAAGTTTTATGAATACCATAATAATAGCACTTTTTGGTGACTTACATATGCCAATGCTGAGCTCATCTCAAGTGAATGAGGTTGGCATTCGTGGAGATGTTGCTCATTCGCGTACAAAGACAACGTCAGGGGGTGGGAAAGTCGACGTGACAATCGTGAAAGAGAAAAAGAAGCACGAGGAAAAAATTTTTTTCTGCGGCCTTGTTTGGTAAACGACCACACCTGGCTCTTTACAGCCAAATCACCCTCCCATTTAAAAGAATGCTATGATCGGAAGGTCAAGGCATAAAGAGACCATCCTTACAGTTGAAATTCGCTGCCCAAAAAATTCTTTAATCATGTTGCGGAACGTAATTCACCAAGAGGTGTCCAAAGGTCATTTATTATACCTATAAGCGGAGGCTCCCTCCACCAAAAACCGTCCCTCCCACCTAAAATTCGCTGCCCAAAAAATGTTTCCCTCCCAGGTCAGGTGATTTAGCTAGTCTCGAGCAATCGTTTATTATTATATAGATAAATAAATAAATATAAGATTTTTAATATTAATTCTAAATGTATACAATCAAAATACACCATTTTACAACATTTGAGATTATATAATAAGTGTAAGTATAATAACTACAGAAGAAAAAGCTAATAAAGTATCAATTCATGCCAGGAATCCATATAATGATTATTAATATTAAATTATTACTAGAATATGAGCTAGGCCTCATATAATATTTACCATTTATATAACTATCCCCTTTAGACGGCTCAGGCCTATAAACGAAAAGATATAAATATGTGAGAAGTGAAAAGAATAAAGAATTATCTTATCCATCCTCTATTCTTTTGTTCCCTTATTCCACCTGGCCCTGTCCTTACAGCCAAAAGGAATCCGACAAAAGGAATCTGACGCAACCGAAAAAACAGAACCATAATACAAGGACTCGGATACACAATAAGGGTTCGACCGGGAATTGAACCCGGGACCTCTCGCACCCTAAGCGAGAATCATACCACTAGACCATCGAACCCAATATTTAATCTGACAAATCTATAATCATCCCTCTAGCCCAGTTATGCGATTTCCCTCCCGTTGTGCCCTGACGCAGATCAATCTACTTAAATACTCCAGAGTTAAGAGCCGCCTCCCCCCACCCCGCCCGCCCAAATTTTTGTGACTTGCAAATTTTTTGGGTGGTGATTTCGCGCTCTGGCAGGGCAGATTTCGACTTTGTTTTTTTTTCTTGTCCAGCACGCCCAACTATGTCTCCATTACGCTCATCTCCAAAACCACCTCCCATCTTTCGCTTGTTTTTTGGGCTAGAAGGTATTATAGGTGACAAGTGTAATTCAGTAGAAATATAAATTATTTATCATAAATGTTTTTTCGAAATAAATCCAAATTATAATTACAGATCAAAAATAAACCATTTTTGAAATAATTAGAACTTTTAACAAAATATTATTTTATGTTATCATTTTAATTTTATGTTAAACAAAATATATCTTACATTTATTGAAACAATTTTAAAATTACCTTTTTATTACAAATCCTCTGACATTGCAGAAGATTTATTATTTTTACTTTTATTGTTATTGATATCGTTTGTATTAATTTTTAATTTATTTTTATTTTTATTCTTATTTTTATTTTTAGGTTCACTAATATTATATTCTTCTAACATAAATTTATACTCATATTTAATCTTATCACATTTTAAGGTATATATTATAACATTATTATAACATTATTTTTACATTTCTTTACATTAAATTCTTTTATATTAAAATCATTATTATTTATAATTAGGTCTATAATAAAACTATTATTTATATTTTTTTTAAACTCTTGATCTTCAAAAGGATTCATATTTTATTGAATTTATTAATTTCTATTAGCTAACCATATATAAGTTTACACGGTTTATTTCTAAATCAGATATTATATTTAGATTAATAATGGGACCAAATTAATACTATTATATGTAAATTTTATATACAGTAAGAATAAAATGAATATTTATATATCATATAGAAAGATAAAAGTATTTTATATAAAAGAACGGATTTATTAATCCCTTTTTATAATATTTTTATTTTTTGTTTCTGTTGTTATACTTTTGATAGCCATATTCAATATCTTTATATAACTTACCGTATATTTTTTTCTTTATTAACAATAACACAAGGTAATTCTGGGTGTTTTAATTTAAAATAATTTCTTTTAAAGTATTCGTCAACATTTACATATCGTTTTCAACTATTATTGTAATGCTTTTATTATAGGCATATCTACTAAAATCTACTATTACATTATAAACGCTTACATATAATCTTCTAACATCATTATCACTTAAAAAATCTTCCATTTTTAATATAAATTGATTATATGCATCATTATAATCATTCTCCATCATATTGTCATCATAAATATCTTTAATTATTTCATTATGCTCTATAAAATTTATTTCATACAACTTTTTATTATTATTTTCTGCTAATAGTGTAAATCTATCAGCATTAAGAGAAAGATCACCTAAAAAAAGTTTAAATTCTAATTCAAAAGGCATTTTTATTATTCTTTACTAATAATAATTATTTTTATTTTATTTCAAAATTCAATTTTTTGATCCAGAATCTATTAAATTAGTATATTTGTACCTAAATATATATATTTTGTATTAGATACCTTCATATATCTAGTTAGCTGTACTATTGCTAAGAAATTCATTAAATATATCTTTGATTTATTCTTATTTCTCCATTTAAATTCATTAAAATGTTTAATTAAATGTTTCTTACCTCTATATTGTGGTTTTATTTTTCTCTTTATTAGTCCCCACATATTTTCTACATTCTGTGTATGTATAGATTTATCCTTTTTATCTACATAATTCTTAGAAGGGTTTATCATTTTATGATTATAGCCTATATTTTTTAAATTATGATAAGATTTAAATGAATCTGTATAAATTATAGATCCAGATTTTACATTTCTTTGTATAAAATCTTCACAAGTTTTTCTATCTCTTTTATCAACTATCTCTATATGATAATCTTTAATTTTATTATTAGGTGATGTTCTATTAGTTATACCAATAACCCATGTTTGACCTTTTTATAATCTACCTTTATTATATTTCCTTCTAGACATCATTGATTCATCAATTTCACAATAATCACCAAATATTACTTTTTTATTTTCTTTTTGAAATATTTTTCTAAATATATTACTATATCTTGTTATTGTTTTTGGTGATTTTACTAATGAAGCATAAATACTTTTTCTTGGAGTCTCTTTTAGATATTCATACAATATGTGCAATATTTCATTTACAGGTAATTTTTGATTAGCAAATACAGTATTTTTAAATATCGAAAATGATTTTCTACATCCTTTTTTCTTACATCTATATAATTTTAATTTATAATATACACCTAGTTCACCATCATCACAATATTCACATTTAGTTTTTAATGATAAATAATCTTTTTGAAATAAATATTCAATAGCTTTTTCTTCATCTATAAATATATCATGTAAATTTTTATATGCTTCAATATTAAAAATATTATCTAGAGCTTTTTGCTTATATATAATTTTTTCTTCATTTAGTATTTTTTTTAAATTTTCTTTTTTTTCTTTTTTTTTGGTTCTTTTAACATTTTTTAATATATTACGTTCTTTTGCACTAACATCATCAATACACCAATTTTCATATTTTAATATTTGACCATATTCTAAATTGTTTTTCATAGTTTTGTTGATATCTATCATATTTTTCATAAAAGACTTAGACTTATAATTAGTTTTCATATTTTTCATAGATTTTTGTGATAAAAGAAGGTGTTTTGATTTCATTTTGAACTGGATTAATAATAAAAGTAAAATATATAACAATGATAATTTTTTATTAAAGAAATAAAATTAGTTTTATATCTAAAAGTATGCACCCCTTATTTTTTTGTGTAACAATATTAGGGAGGTGGTTTATTTTAAAATTTTCATATTATTATAATTTTGATAAAAATAGTTTGTCAGCTATCTTACCCTTTTACCATTTTTTGCAATACACGAATAAAGACGGCTTCAAGCTACCATACAATACTCATCTCGTTGCACATTGTTGTCATGTCAAGTTAATCCGTCTCGATCCCGATTCTGCTTCATCACGCATGACAAGATTCGTAGACGTTGGTGTCACTACCTGGTTGAGACAGCTTGAAAATACTTGGAAAAGATGCGCAAGGTTTGGTTTTATTATGTTCAAGTCGAAAAAGTAGCGTTTATGGACCGTACAGCCTGAGGACTATTCGTAAACAAAGAACGACCTTGGTACCAAGCAGTGTATGATACGTTGTCAGCTACCACACTTTTTTTTCTTAGGTAACCTGCCTCGAGAACACTTTTATTACTACGCTTGGACCTCTATTGAACGACACACGAGTTTGCACGCGGAAAGGACGCCATGTCGACCACTCACTTTTTAGTCATTCCGGACGAGACCATGTTATTTTGCTGAAAACGACTTTGCAAGCTTAATCTCCTTAAGTGAGGTCCCCAACAACACTCGGTACAGCCCTGACAACCTATGGATCGGCTCACTACACATTATACGGATATACTGAACGTTACGGATTGGCCAAAAGGTAACCTGGAAGAGAGAAAGATACGTGAACGTTGATATATCTGAATATTACGCCCGTGAAACTTGTTTTAATAGTTTTGCGCTATACTTGCAATAAAAGTATCACTTTTTTTATGCTCTGCCTATCCTATGCTCATGTCACAATATGCTCAGACTGTTCTTGCAACCGGTGAAGGCTGCCGATGAAAAGGTAAAGTACAGTCATTTATTGCTTACGGAAGCGAACGTTCTTTGGACGTGAAGTCATTTCTATAATTTGACGATCAAGATCATCCACAACAGAGGTAAGTGTGCGAAGTCTTTCCTCCTTATCAGCAGAAAAGGAACTGTTTTCGATGGTGCGCCAGAGGTTTTTGACCTTTGTCGCCAATTGCTTACGGACGTCTTCCAAAGGTGCTCGTGTTTGCAACGGTTTCGCGTACGGCTGATGGGACAGATGCCGATGAAGATTCGGCTGCTGAAGAGGGCGAGGGGCAAATTGCCAGTAGCTCTGCCTCAGAAAGGACATCGGTACGAATGCAGAGCCCTCCTTCGACCCTCTGAACCAGATACATGTGCTTACATGGCCGCTGCCCCATTTGAAAGAGTTTACAATTGCATGAAAGAATGTTTTTTTGCGGGGGATCGATATTGACCTTATTCAAGCGTATCCGTTAATACAGGGCATTATCGACATCCATATCTTAAATTACTTTGTAGGCATTGTCATCGTCTAGAAAAGACCTCACGTAGAAACTGGATTGCCCTTGCTTTTGGACGGCGTCGAGGAAATCGGTGATGGGAATCGATTCTGCTATGAGTTGCTGCTCTCGATCATGGCGCGCGTTTACCGACATTCTGCCGACGTTCATTGATAGTCGACGAATTTGGTTTTTGATATCGAATTCAATGGTGGTCGTCATAATACCAATAAAAATATCGAGTCGGTGCTGGCGGCGACGTCTGAAGTAAACAGTCTTCAGCTGATTATGCCACGATTCAACATAGTTGTTCGTCTCCATATTCGTGTATATATCAGGTTGGTAGCAAGCGGCCCATTTCCGGTACCTCTCATTTTCCATCCACTGTTGCTGGAAATACTGGCAGAATTCAGGCTGTGTCTCGCTCCATTGGTTTTTGAAAGCGTCCATCTTTTGGTGAAAGGTCTCTTCGTTCTTTTCGTACATAATATCTTTCAATGTCTCTCGGATTTCGTGCTTGTATGATGCAGCCCGTTCATCTCTGTTGCGATGCATGGCGGTGACTTTGGTTCGAATATTCTGCTGCCATGCACGCATAACGTGCCAGGTGCAGAACTGGACAGTCGTGTTGTCGCCCCAAACGGCCTGAATCGCGTTATCCTCTGGGAGACTGCAATCAATCGTGATGCGTGCTGGATGGACGTTCTGCGATTTCAGCGGGCTAAACCACGAGGCGAGTGGTCTAGTGCTGTGGTCATTTGTGATGAGGTAAGCGACAGGGACACCACGACCGGCAACCGGATGACGAATGACAATGGTATATAAAATACCACGTTCATACATGCTTATATCGTGGGTCGCGTCCAGAGATAAAAATTTGGCTTTCTGAAGCAAGCCTAGTTGCCATTGAGCCGCAAAGCCGAATGTAAAGCTGCGTTCGTTCAGCGTGTCGGTGTACTGCCAGGTTGAATAGGCGCGAGATGCTAGCTCTGTGAGCCAAGCTCCAACGGAAACAAAATCATCCTTGTTTTTGCAAAACTTTTGGATGCGGTAGTGATAGTAGATATTATAAATATCTGCCGTCATGATATAAGACTCGCGTCTGTTGAATGCTGCATTCTCGTACTTGTGCTGCAGGGCAGTGCTGATATCACGCGGCAGATATCTGTTTCTGATATGTTCCATGATCTCGGCACGCAACCCCTTGGACTTGGGCAAGTACTGGACGTCTTCGGTACTGCCAGGAATATATCCGGTGTGATCGTTCTCGTACTTGAAGTGCACCTCGGACGGATTCTCCGGATAGCAGCGAACAGTTAGGCGGGCCATACACCCAACCTTTTTCGATTGCTTCTGAACGCTTCGAATTTGGCCTGACGCACCACCAGGTATAGCTTCTAACTTCTTTTGCGCCGCGACGGTGACAATAATAGTAGTGCGTAAAAATAACACGCTTTCTGCAATGACGTTTTGCTGGTCTCTCTGTTTGCTCCTCTTGAGCAACGTTAAATAATAAATAGAATGTTATTCTATTACTAATATTTATCTAGATTATTTCAGCAAATATAAAATTTGCAATTAATATATAAAAAGAAAATAATCATTAGTTTGCAAATAATAATTATTTTAGAAATATGGTTATTTTTGAAATAACAGTATATTTCTTAATTCACATTTGAAATATTTCCTGTTGCAACTTATAAAATTAAAATTTTAACGATTGGTAGTCAATATTTCTTTCACATTACTTTTTGTTTAAAAAGTAACAAAAAAACCAAAGAACTTATCTTTGGACACAGCACTGCCGTAAGTTTTTTTGCAACTTACGCAGATATTTTATTCACCCTAAACATAAAATTATTTAACAATATAGGATATTGTGTAATTATAATTTTAACACTATTTGAAACGTTTCTCTTATCATAAATGATTAGCTGTATTTAGCTTTATTTAGCTGTATTTAGCTGTATTTAGCCGTATAGATAGCTGTATATTTATTTTATATTTATATTTCATATTTATATTTATTCTTATTTATGGTTACACAATCGATAATACCTGCATGTATTAGTATAAAAATTTTATTTTTATTTTATTTAAAAAATAATAAAAAGAAACAATACAAGGTATTGTTAGGATAAGGTTATATAAGGTTATATAAGGTTAGGTCTATAAGGTAAAATTCAATTATAGGTTCATATGAAAATTTATTAAATGCTGAATATAAAAATATTTATGAGGAGAATTGGAGTTTTATGAACAATACGTATAAGTCTAATATCGAAAAACAATATAATAGGTCAAAAATTGGAAATTACATTTCGATTCAAAAAGTTAAAGATCATGTTTATGATTTATTAGGTGCAATCCCAGTATTTATTTTTCTGACAGAAATATGTAGCAGAATAAAATTACCTTCTCCTATATATAATATAGAAAAAGGTGTACTTATAATTGAACTTTTGTTAAATGGTTTCTCTATTTCAGAGATGAAAATGTATGACCCAAATGATTCATTTTATAAAGTTTATAAAGCTATATTTATAGATAATGCAGATTTTCTTGAAAATTGGATTGATAAATTAATGAATACTTGTTTTAGCAGTAATGATTCAAGATTATTATATAGCAAAATACATAATCCACCAAATTTTGAGCATATAACACTACTACTGGATGGTAGAGCAAATAAAATAATAATAGAAGATATTGATTTGAAAAAATCAGATTTATATAGTTATAAAATAAAAAATAATGGCTTAAATACACAATTTATTATCAGCAGTGAAGGTTTTGTAATGTATGTTTCTGAGTCTCTACCTTGTAAATATAACAATGATGATAATATGTTTATATCAAATATAATTTTAAATAGTTTTTTAAATTAACAGATTGTTTAGTATTTGATGGTATATATGAAAATGTAGTAAATGAAGTAATAACTAAATATAATAATATAGGTTTACCTATATCTTTAGATAATTTTTGTTTCCCTATAAGAAAAGAAAAAAATGTACCATTAGATTTAGATGAAAGTAATTTTAATAAACAATTAGGTTCTTACCGTTCAACAATTGAAACATTTTTTGCTAAATTCTCTAATACATTTTCAAGATTTGGCCCTAGAGCAAATGTTACAATTACAAAAGAAAGAACATTTAATATACAAATTAAATTGGCTTGTTTATTATATAATATTAAACACTTTGTTGAATTAATAATATTGAAGAAAAATCTTATTATAAATTATGGATGGATGAGAATTTTGATTTCTTTAATAATATAGATACTTTCAATAATATAGTCAATACACCAAAAACATTATATAAGAAAGAAAATATTAATAATATGAAATCAAAACAACAAGAAAAATTAGATCAATTATTAGCTGAAGGTAACATTAAAAAGAGTAATCAAAAGAATAAAATGATTCTAGATGAAGAAGCAATAGATTCAAATGAATTTGAAGTGCAATATATTATATCACATAAAGAAACAACAGATGGTATAGAATATTTTGTGAAATGGAGAAATTACAATAAATCTTATAATTCATATGTAAAAGATGAGGATCTTATTGGAGAAGAAGTTAAAACTCAATATTGGAACTCTTTAAAACAAGAAAAAATAATTTTTATAATAATTTTTAGTTTACATCTTTTTCATTAAATAAAGTTATTATTATTATTTTATTATTCAGTAAATATAATAATATTATCATCTATAAAGTTATCAAGATAAAACGTAATTTCGTATTCTATTAAAAAACAGTATAAAATTCTTCATTAATTATAAATTCTTTAAATAAATACATATATCCATCAAAATTATAATCAAAAACTCTATCTTTTAAAATATTATTATAAATTGTTTTAATCTTATTATAGTCATCATTTAAATTTATTTCATAAATTTTATTATTATCTTCTATATATTTTAAAAATTCTTCTGTATATAATATTAAGCTCATTAAAAACATTTTAGCTTCTTCAATAATCATTTTAATTTTTGGATAAAATTCAATTTTTTATCCAAATTATATTTCAGATGGAATATATATTGTATATTCTTATACATCAGAAATATTTGTATATATTAACCATATCTAGATATGGTATGTTAATAATTTTTTGGTAAAGAAGTAGTAAAATTCAAATTCATTCCACATGTATTTCATTCCATCCTTTCATTCAAGAATCCTCCTTTCTTTGAATTTCACATATAAAATGTTATAAGTATATATATTTCTTCGAAATATTTCATTTATGAAAAATTATTAACATTAATATACACATATTCAAATATTCTATTTGATTAAAAAATATTAGATTTTTTAAATTTATTATTATTTATATAATATATTTTTAGTAGCTGTATAGTAGCTGTATAATAGCCGTATAATAGCTGTATTTTATATTTATATAATATATCCATACTTAATACAGATGTATAAGAGCAACGTTAAATAATAAATAGAATGTTATTCTATTATTAATGTTTATTTAGATTCTTTCAGCAAATATACAATTTGCAAATAATATATAAAGAGAAAATAATCATTATTTTGTAAATAATAATTATTTTAGAAATATGGTTATTTATGAAATAACAGTATATTTCTTAATTCACATTTGAAATATTTCCTGTTGCAACTTATAAAATTAAAATTTTAACGATTGGTAGTCAATATTTCTTTCACATTACTTTTTGTTTAAAAAGTAACTAAAAA
Source organism: Syncephalastrum racemosum (assembly GCA_002105135.1). Lineage (NCBI taxonomy): Eukaryota > Fungi > Mucoromycota > Mucoromycetes > Mucorales > Syncephalastraceae > Syncephalastrum > Syncephalastrum racemosum. The sequence continues at coordinate 796,410 of MCGN01000012.1, forward strand.
ACCAAAGAACTTATCTTTGGAAACAGCACTGCCGTAAGTTTTTTTGCAACTTACGCAGATATTTTATTCACCCTAAACATAAAATTATTTAACAATATAGGATATTGTGTAATTATAATTTTAACACTATTTGAAACGTTTCTCAATGGCACACGACAAGCTTCTCTAGGAATCAAGCGGTGGGAAACGGACTAGAGTGACCGAAGATTAAGTGGAGGTAGGGGCTCATTCACACCCGAAGCGCAATCGGAGTGTCACTCTTGGACGAAGCGTAGCGAGTCCCTCCCACCGCTTGTAATAGAATAACATTCTATTTATTATTTAACGTTGCTCAAAGGTTATTCTGATCATATACGAGCGATCAGAGAGAGAAAGGGAAGCAAGGTGAAATTAAATCATAAAAGCGGGCAGAGACAACACTACCCGAAATGGAAGTATAAAAAGTACTCCCAAAGAAGGGAAGAGTGGAACGGCACACGCATCTGACGTCAGGGCACAAAGGGAGGGAAATCACGTGGCTAGCTTGGCCATAGGATGGTGTAAAGATTTGTCAATACGTCATATCGGACAACTTGGCCGAGTGGTTAAGGCGTGAGACTAGAAATCTCATGGGCTCTGCCCGCGCAGGTTCAAATCCTGCAGTTGTCGCATTTTTCCCTTAGCACAGCGCGGTCGGATTCCTTTGTCGGCGTAAATCCCATTTGGGATTGATCGTTTCACGACATGTCCTATTTAGCTTTTGTTCAAGAAGCCTTCCATATTCATCTTCTCACCGAACGCATAATTGTGCCATTACCTTTTCCTGTCCTTTCCCGTTGCCTTCATTACATACCTTCCTTTTCCACATCACATCCGTCCATTGTCCCCTTTCATATCTTCACCGAATCCCCACAGTATAAATAACCCCGAGGTCATCATGAATAAAATAGCATCTTATCCACCCTCTTCTATCTTTCCACAATCCACCTGGCCTTGTGCTATACAGCCAAAAGGAGTCCGACAAAAGGTGTCGGACTCCTTTTGGCTGTATAGCACAAGGCCAGGTGGAATAAGGGAACAAAAGAATAGAGGGTGGATAAGATAATATTTTATTATTATTCTTCTGGCGTATTTATATTTTTCTAAGAGTTTGGCATTAACCTGCGAGAAGGGGATACGTGTATAAAAGGGAATTGGGCTATGACGATTATCGTCATAGCCAAGAGAAGTCGGAGAGAGACACTTGAAGGGACCGGTGTCCTGTCCGTAAAAGGATGGACACTTCTTGACGGTATTTCTAAAAGTGGGTTTGTTGCCGTGCGCAGCACTTGACATCATTTTGGAAAAGAGGAAGGGAGTTCAACTCCCGACAATACTCCCTCCCCAGAATGATGCTCGTCCTCGAGCAGCGACGAGAAAAGTGCGTTGAGTGTGTCCATGGTCGTGCGCCATTCGTTGCGGGCAGTGGTCGGGTCGTACCAGGATTTGGAGATGGCCGAGGGGTCTTCGACATGGACTGGTCTGAGACGGTCGGTGTGTACCCAAGACGCGTATGGTTTACCATCGGCGGACTCGAGTTTGTAGATGTCAGTATCCGGGTTTGTGGCAGTGACCTTATATGGGCCCTTCCAAGTGTACTCAAGGCCAAAGCGGTTCTCGTGGCGCATGAGGACGAAGTCCCCGACTGAGAAAATCTGCCTTTTCATGATCAGGTCCCAGCGGGCTTTGTCCTTTTTGCGATCGACGTCTGTGCGATCCGTGGCTGTTTGGCGGGCAATACGTAGTTCATGGAGGGTACCGCCAACTCCGTGATCTGCGGTTGCTTGGTTGTTTGGTAAAGTTTCGGGTGTAACGAGGGGCGGTAATGGATCCCCTGGGAGAACTGGGTCTTGGCCATAGGTCAGAAAGAACGGCGAGTAACCCGTAGTGCGGTGCTTTCGGATCATGCAGGCGAACACTGCCGTGGACAGGAACTCGTCCCAACGGTAGATGGCGCCATCGACGTACTTGCGTAACATGGGCTTGAGGATCCCGTTGGTACGTTCGCATTTTCCGTTGGATCGGGGGTGGAACGCCGACGTGAAATGGTGATGGAGTTTGATACGGCCGAGATACATGGCCAGGACCTTCGACATAAAATTGGCACCACGGTCAGTAACAATTTCGGCGGGACAGCCAAATCGCATCACGATTTCCTCGAAAATGAAATTGGCGATGGCTTCACCAGTAGCATCCGGGACGGCTCGAGCAATGGGGTAACTGGTGGCGTAATCTACGGCGACGAGGATCCAGCGGTTACCTCTTGGCGTTACGGGTAAGTCGCCTATGAAATCCAGATGCCAGCGAGCAAAAGGGGCAGGTACAGCGGGTAAGTGCATTGGTGAGTGGTGTGTTTGGCGATCGGCCTTGGAGGCAAGCTGACATTGTGGGCAACAAGAGAGCCAGTCCTGGATATCGTTTTTCATGTCGGGCCACCACCAGCGATTCTTCATTAGTTCGTACACGGTCGATTTTCCAGCATGGCCGTATCCGGTGTGGAATTCCTCTACAAGGTCGGCGCGCCGAGCAAAGAGGGCATACCGGACCTCACGGGTTTCTTGACCGGATTTCAGTAAGCGGTACACTTGCTGTCCTCGCACGACAAACTTGTCCCTGTGCTGATGCATCAGGTCGGCAAAAAGAGGAGGCCAGTCTTGTTCTGAACGCACATAAAACTTGGGCCAATCGGATTCTTGAACGGATAGACGTGCGGCATAAAGGTAGTCTGGTTCCGTGTCCGATGGATGTGCGGCCTGGAGCGGGGAGTCGCGACGGGAGAGCAGGTCAGGAATGTGGTTGTTCTTGCCGGGTTTGTACTGGATCTCTGGGTCGTATAGTTCGATCTCGGCGATCCAACGCGTCAGCCGGGGAGTGGGTTTGGTCTGCGAGCGAAAATACTTTAATGGGTGATGGTCCGTGTAAACTGTATATGGTCGCCCTTCGATGAAGCAACGCCAAGAGCGGAGCGCATGGAGTATACCCAGCAACTCTCTCTCTTGCGCCGGGTAGTTGCGTTCGGCTGCGGACAGTTTCTTCGACTCGAATGCCAAGGGGTGCAGCTGACCATCATCCTGATTTTCCTGGAGTAACACAGCGCCTACACCGAAGTCGGACGCGTCGGTTTCGATCACATACAGTGACTCAAAAAACTGGCGCAATGTTTTCGATATTTTCGAAAAACCGCTATAACTCGGCATCTACGGCTCGTACAAGCACCTAACTTAGACCAATCAGTAGCGCGAACAAATGTATATCACGTAACATGTTTTAAACTCCGTCATATACCATATATAGAAAGTTATGCGCCTTCCAGGATTCGAACCCATTGCGCCAGTTTTTTGTGTTGCTATCGAGAAAATTGAAATCATACGGCAGACCTACACAAACCTTCATAGCTCGGTGGCTAACACGTTGTACTAGTAGGCAGAGATACCAGGATCAAATCCAGGCATCTACCGTAACGTAAAGCGCACTTTCCTTGGTACTGATTACCGTTGTGTCGTAGATGAAGGCCACCCCCAAGGAAAAAGTGTCGACTGTCCTGCAAATGATAGATGAAGGCCTCAGCGAGCGTCAGATTCAGGCCAAGACAGGTCTCCATAAAGCCACAGTCGGTAGAATCCGGAAAGTTCACCGTCCGGGTCTGGAGACGTCGAAAGGGGGGAGACCAAAACTGGTGCCAAAGCGGCTTGAGAGGGCTATTGTCCGGTCTGTGCTCAGCACGGAAGCGGGAACAGCTGTGGAAGCTCATGCTGTTGTTCAGGAGGTGGCAATGAAGACGTTCAGTGTTGAAACCGCCCGAAATATACTCCGCCGAGCTGGTCTACGGGCCCGCGTAAAACGCAAGAAACCCCTCCCGACAGCTCGACATGCAAAGCACGTCTCCAGTTCGCACAAAAATACGGCTCCTGGACTGTTGAAGACTGAAAACGTGTGATATGGTCTGATGAGACCAAAATATGTCGCTTTGGGTCTGATGGACGCAAGTGGGGCTGGGAAAATGTGGCCTCAGTGGGGATCGATCCTAGGACGGTCCAAGGCACCATCAAACATGGCGGTGGGAGCATCATGGTTTGGGGCTGCATGCTTGCGAAAGGCGTTGGATACATGTGCTGCATCGACGGCGGCATGGACAAGCACCTGTATAAGGATATTCTGCAAGACTATCTCCAGCAGTCGGCAGAATATTACGGTTAAACCATGGAGGAAATGGTGTTCCAGCACGACAATGACCCGAAACACAAGTCGAAGCTGGTCAGTGAGTGGTTATCCGACCAGCAAATCACTGTCCTAGACTGGCCTGCGCAATCCCCAGACCTGAATCCGATTCAACACTTCTGGGACCACCTTAAACGCAAGCTAAACGCCTATGAAAATAAGCCAGCCAGCATGCAAGAATTATGGGTGCGAGCCGAGCAAGAATGGGAGAACATCGATCCGCAGGTGTGCCAAAACCTTGTAGAAAGTATGCCTAGACGTCTAGAAGCAGTTAGAAAAGCGAAAGGAAAATATACAAAGTACTAAAGTTTTTTTTTAGCTAACACAAAAAACTGGGGCAATGGGTTCGAATCCTGGAAGGCGCATAACTTTCTATATATGGTATACGACGGAGTTTCAAACATGTTACGTGATACACATTTGTTCGCGCTACTGATTGGTCTAAGTTAGGTGTTTGTACGAGCCGTAGATGCCGAGTTATAGCGGTTTTTCGAAAATATCGAAAACATTGCGCCAGTTTTTTGAGTCACTGTAAGGCAGATCAGGGTTCGGTGGCTGTAGGATCGGAGCCTGTGTCATGCGTGACTTGATCTTTTCAAAGGCGGTCTGGCACTGGGGCGTCCAAACAATCGCACGTCTTTTGGCTCCAGTCCCCTTGGTCAGGTCGGTCAGTGGTGCCGCAATTGTTGAGAAGTCCTTGATGAAACGACGGTAGTGCGACCCAAGGCCAATGAATTGCCGCACTTCTTGGACGTTGGTCGGCTGCGGCCATTCTTGAATCGCCTTGACCTTAGACGCCGCTGGTAGGATTCCTTCGGCGCTGACACGAAATCCAACAAACTCGAGACTGGTCTTGTTGAACTCACACTTTTTAAGGTTGGCATATAACTTGGCCTTGCGCAGACGCTCGAGTACTTGTCGTACATGCTGCTTATGTTCTTGTTTAAAATAAGGATGTCGTCCAGGTACACGAGCGCAAACTTGTCCAGACAATCGTCGAGTACTGAGTTCATTAGTCGTTGGAAAGTGGGAGGTGTATTGGTTAGACCGAACGGCAGCACCAGAAATTCATACGACCCGTAACGAGTGTTGAAAGCTGTCTTTGGGACGTCCTCTGGTCGGATCCGTACTTGGTGGTAACCGCTCTTCAAATCGATACTTGAGAAATACCGGGCGCCGCCGGGTCGTTCCAGGCATTCGCCAATCCTGGGCAAAGGGTGCGAGTTGCGCTTCGTTACCCGGTTGATGGCACGGTAGTCGATGCACAACCTCATGGACCCATCCTTCTTCCGAACGAATAAGACTGGAGCCCCCCACGGTGAAGTGCTCGGGCAAATCAATCGCAGGTCGAGGAGTTCGGCTAATTGCTTACGAAGTTCGTCGAGCTCAAGCGGGCTCATCTTGAACGGGTGACGGTTAATGGGCGCAGTGTCTCCTGTGTCGATCACATGCTCGACGGTCCGATCCGGGGGTTAAGCCTGGAAGAGCATCCTTGAAGACGTCTTGGTAGTCTTGAAGCAACTTCTCGAACTCGTCACCATTACTGTGTTTCTTGAGCTTCTCGCTTGTGCAGAAGAGCACCAGCGAATCCTGGATGTTCTTAGTGCGGCTCCATCGCTGTACTTGACGGTGGGACACAAGGTAATCAAGTTCGGGCGTGTGACGGAACTGCGAAGGTTTGAGAACCGATACTTGTTGGCCTGCAGTCTTGATGCCCAAGGTGTCGTGTTCCCAATGTGGTTCCGGTTTGACGTGGTGAAACCAATCTTGTCCCAAGATGAGGTCGAACTTGGTATCTAGTACGTAGGCAGACCAGAGATGTTTAAAGCCGTCCGCCATTGTTAAGTTAAACCACACTTTACTGGATAATGCCGTCGTGTGGCCACCTGCGGTTTCGACTTCGCGATCATGGACAGCTTGATGAGGTAAGCCTTGAGAAACGTTTCAAATAGTGTTAAAATTATAATTACACAATATCCTATATTGTTAAATAATTTTATGTTTAGGGTGAATAAAATTTCTGCGTAAGTTGCAAAAAAACTTACGGCAGTGCTGTTTCCAAAGATAAGTTCATTGGTTTTTTTGTTACTTTTTAAACAAAAAGTAATGTGAAAGAAATATTGACTACCAATCGTTAAAATTTTAATTTTATAAGTTGCAACAGGAAATATTTCAAATGTGAATTAAGAAATATACTGTTATTTCATAAATAACCATATTTCTAAAATAATTATTATTTACAAAATAATGATTATTTTCTTTCTATATATTATTTGCAAATTGTATATTTGCTGAAAGAATCTAAATAAACATTAATAATAGAATAACATTCTATTTATTATTTAACGTAGCTCATAAAGATTTTTCTTTTGTTCAAATGGTTTATAATATTTAATTTTTGAATCCACACCATCAATAAATAATGTTACATTTTCAAGATAATCAGGATTATATAGTCTGGCAGATAATATTCTAGTTTTTATATTGGAAAATAAATTTTCCATATCATATTTAACAATTTTATTTAGTTCAGCATATCTTTCAATCCAAAAGCATTTATAAAGCCTATAAAAAGATGTATAAGGAATAAATCTACCCATTTCAGTTCCATTTTCACCAGATACAATATGATAAAGAAGCAAAAAAGCTTTTTCAACTTCTTTATAAGGACCAGGTGTCTCTTTATTACCAAATAAAATATTAATAAAAAAGAATACAGCAGTATAACCTAATCTTTCTAAAAGATAATCTTTTATATATGTAACAGTATTATTTTTAAATTCTTTAATTTTTGTTCTATGATTATATCTATTTTGAATATTTTTCCAAGGCTCATTATAAAAATACCAGTAATTAGCAACTTGAGATTCAATCTCTTCTCTAAGTGCTTTTTCAAATTTATTGTCAACATCCATTATTAAAAAAAGTACCAAAATATAAAGACCTTAAAGTTATATCTATTAGGTTTATTAAAAATACTAATAATCAATATTTTATTTCTATGTATAATTCAATTATTGTTTTAATTTGTCTGACCAAATCCATATAAAAAGTCCGATATCCATATCTATAAATGCTATCTATATATTGCAATATATTTACAGATATTAATAAATTAGTGCTATATAGACTAGTCTGCATACGCGCTAACTGTCGTTGTTTGTTGGAGGGCGGCTAACTTGTCTCGGGCTGTCTGGGTGGCATTGAGTGGCTTGAACTCTTCGATCAGGAGCTTGCGAAACACGGCCCAGTCGCTTATGATATCGCCGTAGCGCTCCTGCTGGCGCCACCAGACTTCGGCCTCACCTCGTAGGAGATTGGCCGCGAACTGTACTTGCGTGATTTCATCAGAGCCTACCAGGTCAGCGTAGCGTTCTAAGGCGGCAATCCATCCGTCGACCGCTGCTGCTGAACGTTCTCCGTGGTATGTGTCCGGGGCGCGTACTTGGATCCTTGGTTTCGTTTCTTTATCTTGCAGAAGACGGTGCATGGCCTAGGGTTCTTTATCGGTCGGTTCGGTTCGGTTATCGCAATAACCGAACCGAACCGACCGATAAGCATTGGTGGTGTGACTTCAATTTCGGTCAAATGTGGCTGGTTTTTTTTTTTTTTTTGATGCGGAAGAAGTTCTTTTGTCCTCTGTCCGAAATGTTATACTTTGCTGGCGCATATAAGACGATTCTTCGAGCTGCATAATAAATATCACCTCTCTGATAATATTATCTACATTAAACAGCCCAAACATACATCTGTACCAATCATATGTCGTTCACTGTCGCGTACATAATCAAACTTCTTCGCCGGTCGAAAAGTTGCATATGAAACCGTAAAGAAGTATTCTGTACTGCTTTCGTCAAACCAATGGCATTATTTCGCATCGAATTCTACCTGGTGATATAGATCCGTTCCTATATGAAAAGTTTTTATCGTATTATAAGTGGTTCTCTTCTATGCAGCTGTATGAAACATATTAAAATTGTCAAAGCTATATAAGACGTACCTTGATCAAACTTAATAAACATCTTAGAAAGTCGAGTTTCGTTCGTCTCTTGTCACCTTGCCATCCACCTCTCTATACTCTTACAATTTTCCCAACTCCATCTTCATTTGGAATCTCAATGTCGTCTCATTCGCATTCCCAGGTACATCTCAATCTCTTTTCTGCATCGAGCTACAAATTGTGGCTCCTTTCGTTCTATTGAAGTAAGACGCTGATACCTGTTATTCCATTCCATGTATTAGTCTCCTGCTCCTGAACCTATTCGCCGCAGCGACTCTGTTATAAGCATCGAAACTTTTGCAGACTCGGGATCGGTGATCAGCGATGTCAATGATGTCAACATTGGAGTCGATGTTGACAATCATCAAGTTCCATTGCTCAACGATTCGCAAGGAAGTGCCAGCACCAGCACCAGCACCAGTAGCCATCCGTCCAGGAGAGCACGATCGTGGGTTTTCACGAACAAGTGGGGCGAGCGGATGGAAAAAGATGGCGAACCGCACGTCGCTTGCCGCGTTAGAGGCTGTAAAAAATTATACAGCGCTAAAAAAGGCAATACATCGAACTTGGTGACCCACCTTAGACAAGACCACAGCATCACCGCCGAGTCGCCACCAAACAATGGCCAGAAACGAGACGGCCCTATGGATGTTTTTTTCGGCCAGGCGCAGCTCCACAAGCAAGCACGCATTTTCAGTCGTGACGAGTTCGACCAATTGGTCAGCCGTTTTATCATCCGTGCCAGGTTACCTTTTTCCATTGTCGAGCAGCAAGAATTCCAGCAGCTCTTGTCGTACACGGCAGCTGCTCCCAGCGTCAATTCGGTCAAGCTACTCTCTGCTGACGCGGCTACATCGCAGGTATATATATACAGTATTTATATTTCATATCACTATCATGTATTTTTATTAATATTATATATATGCTACGTTTTAGATCGTCCCTTTTTTCCATAATTACCAAGATAAGGTCAAGCGCCGTTTGGCTGATGTGGAGAAAATATCAATTACTATTGACGCTTGGACGAGTCCGATGAAGCAAGATTTCCTTGGTGTGACAGCACACTGGATAGACGAACAGTGGAAGCAGCAAGAGATGGTGCTTGGTTTCGAGAGCCTGTCTGGACCCCACACTGGTGAAAACCTGTCGGCGGCTCTCATATGCGTCCTGGATACTTATGGCGTTGGAGCAAAAGTTTTTACTATCACGAGTGATAATGCCTCGAACATGTACAAGATGATGACCGTATTTGAGAGGCACTGCCTCAATGTCGGCTGGTAATGTTTTTTCTTTTTGTTAGTTCGATTCTTGACATGACATGCTGATTCATTTATCAAATTATAATAGGCCCTTTCGTGCCCAGAATCACCATATTTCTTGCGTCGCACATGTCATCAACATTGCCGTGCAGCAAATCATTGGGAGAGGCTTGCAGGCGGAGGCACCTGATAATGACGATGACTATGCTCTCGGTGACGAGGTAGATCAACTTGGGGACATCTCTCGTGATGTGGGCACATGCTTGAACCGTTTGCGAAGCGGTATTATCAAGATCAGGTATGGTTTGGGAAAAATATATTTTTGTAAGTCTTTTATTGAATTCAAGAATAGATCGTCGCCCATGCGCTTGAGTCTGTATAAGCACTGCTGCCGTATCTCCTTGTGTGACGACGTGACCCTCTTGCGTGACGTCCGCACTCGCTGGAACTCGACGCAGGAAATGATTTCCCGAGCTATACGGGTAAAGAAGGCGTACAACTCTTTCTGCTTGTCGGAATCATGCATGGCTGGATTTTCTCTTGTTGAGGATGACTGGACCTTCCTAGAGCAGCTTGACTCTCTTCTGGTCGTCTTCAAGGAGATAACAACAGCGTTATCAGCCAGTACCCAGTACCCCACGATCAGCCGCACGATCATTTCATACAATGAAATGATTGATCACATCGAAGATTTTTCGGACAACCCGCGCAACCACCGTCTCCTGCGCAACGCAGCTTCCTTGGGCCGAGAAGTACTGGTCAAGTACTACGGACGGACCGATGCCACGCATATATATGCCGTGGCGACGGCGATGGACCCCCGTGCTCGCTTCCGATGGTGGACAGCCAACGGCTGGGAGCCCGACTGGGTGAACACATGTCAGCAGCGCGTCCGCGAAACGTAGGAGATGTATTATCGTCGCGACACGAGCAATACCAGCGACTGCAACCCGGACCTCCTTAGAGAGTATGCCAGATACGGCATCGAAGCGAGCTCTCTCCTCGAGGATGACCAGCTGCACCAGTACACGACCGTAGGCGTGACACGTCCCAGCTCGGTGCCCGATCTCGAGCTTTCTTTTTGGCGAGGCCAAGTAGTGACTTGGCCTGAGCTATCTTTGATGGCCAGGCATTATCTGGCTATCCCAGCTATTTCCACGCCAGCAGAACGATGATTTTCCGCCGCTCGACTCCTCCTGCCCTAGGAGATATACCTATATCTAGAATATTAGTTATAAATTATTGATACTTATTTACTAGTCGGGATTTGAATTTCTGCTGTTTATATAGTGTAAACTTGTTCTAAAGATAAAATTGAATATTTATATATAATAAAATCATATTGTTCTTTTATTTTGATAAAAGTTTTAAATTAGACTAAATATATCTTGATATAAAATATAGCATTCTAATATAATAAAGCTATATCTAATAATAATTATTAAGAAATAATTGAATTTATTTATAAACCTTGTATTTTTAGAATATAAATATTATAGATCTGTATTAATAATACATTAAAGTATAAATTTTATAATGAGTAGATTAATTATAGAAGATAATAACTTAGATGATAACATTAACAATGAAATAAAAAGTATTAAAAAGAACTATTGGGCTTTTATAGATGATGTTTGGAAAATGAATGAAAATAAGTATAAACATAGAACTGAGGTAAAACATATTAATGAAATAGAGTTTATTAAGCAAACTTTATTTGAAAAATTAGGTTATATAGCAGTATTCTTCTTTTTGAATGTATTATATGCATCTGTAGAATATCCAAGTCCATATTTTGAATTAGAAAAAGGTTTATTTTTATTATTTCATTTAGTAAGTGGTATATCTGGTAAATATGAAATAGAAAGATATCTACCATATAGTAGTTTTCATAGTTTCTATAAAAAGTTTTGGATGTATGAAGAAAATTATAAAAGAATAAATAAAATTGTTGATGATGCATTAAAAAATATGTTCTCAAATGTAGATTTACGTATTAATTGTGCTAGAAAATTTAACCCGGAACTATTTAAACATATTACTTTATTAGGTGATGGTCATGATTCAAGATTAAATTACGTTAATACAAATATAAAAAAGGAAAAAATGTATAGCTATAAGTTTAAAAAGAATGGTATTAGAACACAAATTATTACAGATATTAATGATATGATCTTATTTGTGTCTAAATCAAATTTATGTTCAGATGCTAGTGATGGAACAATGTTTCTAAATATGAGATTATATAGAAAAATGGATGAATATGATGTATTAGGTATTGATGGTGGTTATACACTTTTTGTTCAAAAAATAATTGAATTATGTAAAAATAAAGAAGTTAATGTTTCAGAAGATAATTTTGTCTATCCTATACGTAAAGAAGTAAATTCACAAATGACTGAAGTTGATAAACATTTTAATAATGTTTTTGGCTCATTTAGATCAAAAATTGAAAATACGTTAGGTACAATTGGTAATAAATTCAAAAGATTTAATAATAATGCCTCTGTTGTTAGGATGGATAATTATCATTTTTATAATCTACAGCTAAAGGTAGCATGCTTAATGTATAACATACAAAAATTCACTGATATGTTTCATATTGAAGCATTACCTCATAATAAACTTTGGATGGATAGTGAATTTCAATTTCCTATAAAAACCAATATTATGGATATGGCTATTTCTAATGAAAACGATAATAGAATTAAATTTAATAATATGATTAGTAAGCAAAATGAAAGAAATAAAAATATAAATAATCAAAATAATAATCAAGAAATTAGTTCTGATGAATATAATCCTGATGATAATGACTTAAGAGATATAGATTCAAATTCTGATAATGAAGGTAAAAATATTAAAATAAATAAAAAGAAACGAAAAGTTAAAGCTATTAAAAATAAACAAGTTTATGAAATGGAGGCTATATTAGGACATAAATATGAAGATAATCAATATATGTTTCTAATTAAATGGATGTATTATGATGAAACACATAATTCATATATTCCATATGAAAATTTCACCAAAAAAGACCTACTAAATGATTATCTTGCTAAAAATAATATAGAAATCTAAGATTATATAAATAGTATCATAAATTATACTCATCTATAATGAATAAAGTATGTAGGTTAGGTTATGTTTAAATTTATATTTTATACAGGTGTAAATCTTAATCTTATATTGGTAAAAAGATTTATTAATAACATAGTCTTGGCATAGTCTTGGCATTAGTAATACATCAATTTATAATGTCGGAGATTAAATATAGATGTCATCCTTAAATAAAATTTATCCAGGAAGATAAAAATTCTCTTTATATAAAAAACGGATTTATAAATCCCATTCTTAAAAATTATAATTATTTTGAAATTCTTTAGAAACTGATATTATACATCTTGTATCATAAAATATTATTACAACTTTTTCACTTCATATATGTCCATTTAACTATTTAAAGTACTTTTATATTATTTGCTATAAAGATACCTATTATTTGAACCTAAATTTATAGATTATAAACTATCAACTATTATTGATATATCCTCCTATACGAGGAATAGGCTCGATCCCGAGAAGGTCAAACTGCTCATGTTGACTAATTCTTGGATAGACCTAGGTTTGGAGTAACTTTAGACCTTCTTACTTTTCTTTTCAGTTTATAAACATACTTCCTAGTGATTCTTTGTGCATTTTTTATTATTTTTAAGTTCACACATCATATAGGATACACATTATCATTATTCAGATCTGTATTGATATATAAATGCCCATATGTATGATATAGCATATATGATGATCACTATATGTATATATATCATTTCATATATATTACTTTCGTTTTATAGTCTAGCATCTTAGAGAGTAGTTATATAGTGAAGAAAGGTGGTGGTCCGTAATCTACATTCGGGTCGTCTGGATTCCGGTGATTCAGGAATCGTCATGGATCTCCAGCATGACTACTCCACGAACTACTCATAGAACTGCTTTTTTATATCTTATAGTAGTTGAAAAAGGTCTACTCAATATATAAAGTACGAAAAACCGGAACTTCGCGACGACATCTGGGAATGATCCGTGAGATTGTTGAACTGCCCCTAGAGAGTGCTTTTACACGCGATGAATGAAGTGATCCGCAGTTCTCTACTGACACTGCGCATAGTCATGGTATATTATGTTCGTTTATTACAAAGTACATAGTAATGTGTCTGAAACGCCTGAAACTTCTCCTCAACTTGGTAGCGTTGCAGTGAAATCAGCATCTTCATCATGATGAGATCCTCGCACGGGAGTGAATCTCAGGGATCGCGTCATGCCAAGAAGAATTTTTTTTTTTACTATGACGCTTTTCCTTGCTCTGTACATGTTCATAAGAAGCTCAAATGTAAGAAAAGTTTGTAGTGTAGACCGTTTGGCAGCTGCTAACTGATATACACGGTTGGAGCTATTAATATCATCAAGAGCTTATATGGATATTAGAGAAATGCATATATATACACCTATACCGAGAAAAATAGACTATTTAACTATCATATTACAACAGAAAATATAATTTGGTATGCTTTGGCCAAACATATACAGTCATTATCTAATCATATCGTGATATTCTATGTTCAATTACTTGTGTGTGATATTGGATATTACAAAATGGGCGCGCAAATCGGAAATGAGACGCTCTGAAGCGCTAATATTGCAATGTACGCATGAACAACAAAAGGTACAAGAGACAGAAGAAGTGAATTAATACAACATATCTTATCTTGTATTATGTATATATTTAAATAGAATTGTTTTTGGGAAAATAAAGAGATGATAAGCAAAAACAAGCTAATCTTATGTATAAAAAACAAAGCCTCCTATTGGCCAATACCGATTCGATACAATCCAATATGAGCGAACCTCAAGGTGGGAAGACACGAAGTCGAACCTGGGGCCTCATCCTGAGCAGCCTCCCGAGACTGGCGCGTTTTCACGAGGGCCACGGACACAATCTAATTTATGGCTAAGGAAATGGCTAAAAAGCCTTAAGCCCAAATATGGTTCCTGATGACCAAAAGCCTGCGTGCATCCATCTAAGGGACACACCCATCCATCTCAATATACCGTGCATCCACCGAAATAACATGTGCATCCGTTTGAATAATGCTTGCATCCACCCAAGGCACACATTCATCTCATTATACCGTGCATCCACCCAAACAAAACATGCATCCATCTCAATAATGCTTGTATCCAACCAAAGGACACACTCATCCATAGAGGTAATGCGTGCATCCAACCGAAGGGCACTTTCTTTTAATCCATTAAAGCCTTCATATGCATTTACCACTTCCATAAGGCCAAACACTTCTTGGACTCGAGGTATCAGGTATCACCGGCATACCGCCTATTTTAAATCCAGACTTATCGGTTATTTCGGTCGGTTATCGGTTATCGGTTATTTTCGCGGAACCCTAGCATGGCCTTCATTAAAAGTCCCATTTCTTCACTGGAGATACTGTTGCTCTGTTCTGGCATGCTATCGCTGTCGTTGTCGTTGAAACTGGGCTCGGATCGCGTGGTAGGGTCTTCTTCGAGCAAAGGGTCTTGTGGGATACGGTACTTCTTGAAATCGGTTGATAGTTCTCTTGACATCAACCTCCGCTACCAATTGTCGGATTCCTTTTGGCTGTAAGGACAGGGCCAGGTGGAATAAGGGAACAAAAGAATAGAGGGTGGATAAGATAATATTTTATTATTATTCTTCTCGCGTATTTATATTTTTCTAAGAGTTTGGCATTAACCTGCGAGAAGGGGATACGTGTATAAAAGGGAATTGGGCTATGACGATTATCATCATAGCCAAGAGAAGTCGGAGAGAGACAGTGAAGGGACCGGTGTCCTGTCCGTAAAAGGATGGACACTTCTTGACGGTATTTCTAAAAGTGGGTTTGTTGCCGTGCGCAGCACTTGACATCATTTTGGAAAAGAGGATGGGAGTTCAATTCCCGACAAACTTGTCGGAATCCTTTTGGCTGTCAGGTACAAGGCCAGGTGGATATGTAGAACAAGGGATAGAAGAGGGTGGATAAGATGATCTTTTATTTACGTCAGACGCAAGGGTATTTATACTATGGATGGACATATGGCATTCGGTTGCCAGGTGTAAAAAGGGAAAGGGTGCCAAGACGCGGGCGAGGAGAGGAAATGGTAATATCTTTTGAGGGACTTATGCCATCGGCGATACTTCGGTCAAGGAACCCAAAAAAGGTAGACTTCTTGTAACAGACGAAAATAGAAGGTGTCGTATACGGCGATACCCAATTGGGATTCTACCCCGACAAACTCCCGACAAGGCTTCTTGAACAAAAGCTAAATAGGACATGTTGTGAAACGAACAATCCCAAATGGGATTTACGCCGACAGAACGACAGCCCCAAACTTCATCTTACACTTTGCCGTGACCTGGAATCGAACCAGGGTCAGTGCGGCCACAACGCAATGTACTGCCACTATACTATCACGGCGAGACGTTGTCGAGCAAAGCGCGCGGCGATTCGCTAGTCTTTTTATACTCTGGACCGGAAAAAAGAAAACTCGATTTACCCGACTTCCCCGACGCTTACGCAACCTAGTACGACATTGGACACCCCAATCATCGTGCAAAGTCCCACGCCCCTGTCCCCAAAGGTACACAAGCGACGTGCTTCCGCGGCTGAATTGAAAATCAGCAAGATTCCCGCACCCAAACGCGTAGATATGGCTACGAAAACCCGTTCTGGCGGTGGAAAAATCCCCGCATCCACCCGCACCGCTACGAGCAACGCTCGTAGTAGCCCACTCCCGAACGGGCCCCGAACTTCCGCTGCCAATAAGGCTGCCGCTCCCCCTGCCACACCCGCTGCTACACCACCCGTCGGTGATACTGAAGGTATCACTGACTGGGCTGAGCACATGGAAGCGCAAGAAACGCGCGACCCACCCCCGCCAGTGGCCACCATCAACAACGCCATCACCGCCACCACCACCGAGCCCACGCCCTTGCCCGTCGCAGACATGCCAGACTTTGTCCAAGAGCTCTGGCATCGTCAGCGCGAGCAAGAAAAAATCAACGAGCAAGTAATTGCTGAACTCTCCGAGTTTAAGCATTTGCTCGCTGAAAATCGCCAGCTTCTTGCTGATAACCAGCAACTCCGCGCGGACCTGGAAGCAGCTCAGGCTGCTATCCAGCAACTCCAAGACCAGCTTGCGGCGGCATCGCATTTCTCCGAGCCGTCGCGTAACACGACCACCGTTTCCCGCTTGCCCTCCGAAGGACTCATGTAGTCCAGGCACGCTCCGACCCCGGCCGAAGCTGCTGCCCGACCCGCACCCGTCACCGCCACTCACGCAGCCCCTACCTATGCTGCCACGGCATCCAAGAAATTGGGAAAAATGCCAAAGCAGCAAGGAAAGACTGCCAAGCCCTCGACCACCGCCACCACCACGCCCAAGGAACCCAGTGCCAAATTAAAGGCCTGGGCTCCTCGCAAGTTCCAACCTCGCCCGTCCTTGGACGGATACTGTAAATATGAAGATAATCAATATATGTTTCTAATTAAATGGATGTATTATGATGAAACACATAATTCATATATTCCATATGAAAATTTCACCAAAAAAGACCTACTAAATGATTATCTTGCTAAAAATAATATAGAAATCTAAGATTATATAAATAGTATCATAAATTATACTCATTTATAATGAATAAAGTATGTAGGTTAGGTTATGTTTAAATTTATATTTTATACAGGTGTAAATCTTAATCTTATATTGGTGAAAAGATTTATTAATAACATAGTCTTGGCATAGTCTTGGCATTAGTAATACATCAATTTATAATGTCGGAGATTAAATATAGATGTCATCCTTAAATAAAATTTATCCAGGAAGATAAAAATTCTCTTTATATAAAAAACGGATTTATAAATCCCATTCTTAAAAATTATAATTATTTTGAAATTCTTTCGAAACTGATATTATACATCTTGTATCATAAAATATTATTACAACTTTTTCACATCATATATGTCCATATAACTATTTAAAGTACTTTTATATTATTTGCTATAAAGATACCTATTATTTGAACCTAAATTTATAGATTATAAACTATCAACTATTATTGATATATCCTCCACGCCGCCACCGCCAACGACACGGACTCCACCGCCATGGAAACCGATGACGACGGTCACGCGACCTCCACCCCACCACGACCAACCTCGAAGCTGCTTCGTCAGAATGAATCGATTCAAAATCGGTTTATTGAATGTGGCCGGCCTCAACCGGTCGCCTGATGAAGTAGTAAATGAGTGTCACCGACGCCATGTGGATATCATCTTGTTGACCGAGACATATCACACCTCTGGCAATCTCTTCACCGACTGGCAACAGTTTCACACTTACGCCCTCATCCCCGGCAACGCGCTTAGAGGCTTCGGCGGGCTGAGCCTGCTAGCGCGTCCTGACCTTCCTTTCCATATCCATCACCTACCGACCGACTCACCTTATGTCCTCTCTGTCCGCATCGGCCAATACACTATCCACGGCCTTTACCTTCCCCCGTCTCTGTCCATCGATGAGTACAATCGTACGCTGGCGTCGCTTTCCATCGATGACAAAACCATCATCCTCGGCGATCTGAACACCCGGATGCGCATCCTTCTTGGTGACGAGCGCGACAACCGTCGTCGTTCTCACTTGCAGTCCTGGGTCTTCAACTTCGGCCTCAACGTGTGGAATGCCGAGCTGGCCTACGGCATACCCACGTATCACTCCACCAACGGCAACAGCATCATTGACTTGTTCTTGTCACGCCCGTCGGCGGTGGAGAACCCCAGCCTCGAAATCATGCAAGACCTCTCGCTTAACTCGGATCACCGGCTGTGCATTTTCTCTTTTGACTTTGCCTCCGGCTCGCTGCCCGTCCTGCCTGATGCTAACGCTCCACGACTCCAGTGGAAGCTGCAGCGCTTGTCTGAACCAGATGTGGCGGATCTGTATCTCAGCAAGTTCAAGGCGTCGATTGAAGGTGTGAATAACGCCATCATCGACTGTCTCGCACAAGGACCCCGCATGCAAATCGACCGACCGCTGATAGAAAGGCTGGGTAAGGAATTGATGGAATCGATTCACCTCGCGCTCGACCAGTCCGTGACCCGTGGCAGGGTTCGCCCTAAAACTTGGAAATGGTTCTGGTCCGATGCTCTGCAAGACCTCGCCGACAAGCGCGAACTGGCCTATCGGCGCTGGCGACGCGCCCCCAATAATTTGGTGGTTCGAGCCACGCGATGGCGCGCGTATCAAGAGGCTCGTACAACGTTCGAACAGGAGGTGCGGCAAACCCGTCGACGGCTCTGGCACCATTTTTGCAAAAAGATGGAGCTGGGCTCTATCGACGAGGTGAATACAATCCTCAAGCGTCTCAAGGATCCTCGTATTGCCAAGCCTACCTTTTCGCACCCGGACGGTCCTCGCCAAGCTGCTGAAGCCATGGTCTCGCACCTAGCAACAGTTTGGAAACAGCACTGCCGTAAGTTTTTTTGCATTAAGAAATATACTGTTATTTCATAAATAACCATATTTCTAAAATAATTATTGTCTACAAAATAATGATTATTTTCTTTTTATACTGTATATTAATTGCAAATTTTATATTTGCTCAAATAATCTAGATAAATATTAATAATAGAATAGCATTCTAATTATTCTTTAACGTTGCTCTTAGGGTTGCGCTCGCTACGTTCGGTGAATTTCTTTGGCTCGCCAAGGAACTTCACCAAAGCACGTCTGCCAAGGTCGGGCAGGAAGTCCTGTCGCTGATGTTGCACAGGTTGTTGCTCATCCTCGAAGGTTTGTTGCTCATCCTCGAAGGTTTGTTGCTGATCCATCACGATCTTAGGACCGGTTGATTGCACAGCGTCCGCGTTTTGCTTGTTTGACATGTTTATATCCCACTCTCTTCACCAAAAATGACACGTGCGGTGCGACTTGTAGTTGTATCAGCTCCGGGGAGGTAGGTTCGGGAGCAAAAATAAACGTAAGAAAAAAAAAAGAAAATCTAGGTCGTCGTACACAGTCCGTCGTGTACAGTTCCAAATCAACCTTTCAGTCAAGAAAAAGAATATATGATCACAAGGTCATTTATTTTACTTGGTCGGTCTGGGTCTTTTATATTTTAGCCATGACCTTCCAATTAATAAAAGAGTGGTTTTTCATCCAAATCCAAAAGGGCAGAAATAAGAAATAAGGACTAAGAAGGGAAAGCAGAAATGAAATTAAAAAGATAAATAAGATCGTTTGTGGGCGATCAGAAGGAAGAAGGGAAGTGTAGGTGAAATTAAACAATAAGTTCCGAGAAAAGACAACACTCCCAAAATTGGAAGTATAAAGAATGGTTACGCAAAAAGGAAAGGGTGGAGGACACAGGGGTCTGATGTCAAGGAACAAGGGGAAAGGAAGTCACGCGCCCAATTTAGAGGAGGACTGATTATAGATTTGTCAAAACAAGAGAACCGGCCTTAGCTCAGTTGGTAGAGCGGAAGACTGTAGTGTCACTGTCATCTTTAGGTCGCTAGTTCGAATCTGGCAGGCCGGAAACTTCATAGACTAATTCATACTTTTTGCCGTTTGTGACGGTGTCGTTGTCGGGAGTTTAACTCCCTTCACCTTTTCTCTCCAAATGACGTCAAATGTTACGCACGGCAGCGCATCCGCATTTGGTATCCTTTCAAAGAAGTACACATCCTTTTGTAGATGCGCCACCGAACATCGTTCATTCCCCCTCCGACCTCTTGGCTATGACGCGTATCGTCATAGCCCATTGAGAAACGTTTCAAATAGTGCTAAAATTATAATTACACAATATCCTATATTGCTAAATAATTTTACGTTTAGGGTGAATAAAATATCTGCGTAAGTTGCAAAAAAACTTACGGCAGTGCTGTTTCCAAAGATAAGTTCTTTGGTTTTTTTGTTACTTTTTAAACAAAAAGTAATGTGAAAGAAATATTGACTACCAATCGTTAAAATTTTAATTTTATAAGTTGCAACAGGAAATATTTCAAATGTGAATTAATATACTGTTATTTCATAAATAACCATATTTCTAAAATAATTATTATTTACAAAATAATGATTATTTTCTTTTTATATATTAATTGCAAATTATATATTTGCTGAAATAATCTTGATTAACATTAATAATAGAATCTCATTCTATTCATTATTTAACGTTGCTCATTATCCATTTATATACTTATCCCCTTCTCGCAGGCAAATGCCAAGCACTTAGAAAAATATAAATACGCGAGAAGTAAAAATAATAAAGAGGATCTTATCCACCCTCTTCTATTCTTTGTTCTAACATATCCACCTGGCCTTGTACCTGACAGCCAAAAGGATCACGACAATTGGTAGCGGAGAAGGTTCTTTATGTCCAGCAAGAACTTAACCGATCAACAACAAAAAGAATTTATTATCCAAGAATTTGTACTCCAAGCCCTTCCATCAAATCTACACGGCACCTACAAGAAAACCACTCAGTACTTTCATATCCCAGAAGAACAGCGAGCCAAGTTCACCGAAGCAAACCTAGCCTACCTGCAAGAAAAAGCACAAGAATTAGCAACAAGTTTCCAGGAGACCGTCGCAAGCAAGAAACAGAGATTAACAATGACAAGCAGCAACAACGTGGAACTCCTAACGACCATGCAGCAAATGCTGCTACAGATGCAACACCAGTAAAAAGAAATCAAGAAGCTACGCGAAGAAGCAGCCGAGAGGACCAGTGACATTTCCTTCCCGGATACGGTCAAGGTAGCCCCGCCCGAATTGTACCATGGTGTCACGAGTAAAACCGCACTGACGATTTGTACTACATTTTCGCAGTTCTTGCTTCTACCTCCGCCTCCGACAGAACCCTTGTCGCATATCAAATGCAGATGTTATAAATACCTTCGCATTTTGTCAAATAAATCATCATCAGATTATCCTGTCTTCTTCCTGATTTCTGTCAAGTCCCATCAGCCTTGTTGACTTCTGTTCTGATCGTCTGTCTTGTCATTGTCTCCGTCAAGTCCTAAGAATCCCTGTGTTTGATCAAGTCCTTGGCCGAATATATATCTCGTACTTCCACATATCTTGTCTGTTCCATCAGTAGAGCCACGCCTTGCCGGTCCTGCTCGCCTCCTGTTCCTGTCTCTGGCCGGACTTGTATGTCTTCATATTAGTATCGAGAATGAAGGTCTTAATACGTAGTTTGTAGATTAGTCCCTATCTCTTGCCCACGTCTCTATCTTGTATCCATATCACACATCTTTGTATATCTTGTCTTGTCATCGGTATGTTGTATTATTCCTTATGTCGTCGAGTAGTGCCTGATACCCTTCTTAGTCTAGTCTTGTCTTGTCCACACCCCTGTCCTTGCCTCTCTGTCTCTTGTCCGCACTCTGTTCCCGACATTATAATCTGATCATCCTGTATCACCCACCTCAGCGATCTGAGGAATAAAACATCATGTCCGAGAACCCCGAACAAATTAAGCCAAAAAAACACCGCTACTCAGACCCTCGTAGCATCTGCCAGCGTCACCGAGGGTATACGAAACCTCTCCATTGAGTCACACGACGACGGCGATACTGACGTACGCGCCCATATTGGTCACGGTAGAAGCCGTTCTCTCCGCATCAACGATCCTGCTCCTTTTTCGGGCAAAGCCGAAGATGTACGAACGTTCGTCACTCAGGTCAAAGTGGCCATCCGTATGAACCAGTGGCAATTCGAAGACGACTTAGCGAAGATCTGTTACATGTTCTCCTTCATGACCGGGATTGCGTACGATTGGGTACAGCCGCTCCTAGAAAACATCGCCTCGGACGATATGGACGTTTGCTTGACTTCGTTTCCTCTATTCTTGGAAGAATTTCACACGACTTTCGGAGAGACGAACGAGCTGGTAGCCACGGAGCAAGAGTTAATCATGTTGCGGCAGGGTTCCGTTGCCGCCTCCGAATACACAACCAAATTTCGGCGTCTCGCATCCCGTTGTAGGGTGTGTAACCCGACACCAAGACACCCCTATATTTTTTTTACTTTCCTCTCTGCAAATTCTACTTTCCTCTTTGCACTTTTTACTTTCCTCTTTGCACTTTCTACTTTCCTCTTTGCAAATCCTACTTTCCTTTTTGCATTTCTTACTTTCCTTCTTGCAAATTCTACCTTCCTCTTTGCAAGACCTACTTTCCCCACATATCTTATATCCCATATCATATTTTTATTTCCAATCAATTAGTATAAATAGGCTTGAGTTCTCGGCCAAACGAATAAATTCAGACTTTACTTTGACTTTACTTTCAGACTACCTTTTCATACTCTCTGACACCTTTTGACGCTAAAAGCGCATTCAGTAATTCGTCTCCGTTGGTTCCTATTGCAAAACACCACCGAAAACACCAAGTTGCAACATTACTTTTCGACATTGCGAAACACTTTTTCTTTCAAATTTCATTTCGGTAAAAGGGTAAGATAGCTGACAAACTATTTTTATCAAATTATAATAATATGAAAATTTTAAAATAAACCACCTCCTTAATATTGTTACACAAAAAAGTAAGGGGTGCATACTTTTAGATATAAAACTGATTTTATTTCTTTAATAGGTTAAAGGGTAAAATAACTGACGAGAATTTTTATCAAAACTTTTACAATTTAAATAAATTTTAATAATAACTACTCCTGCATATTGTTACACAAAAAATTTATCGTGCATACTTTTAGGTATAAAATTGATTTTTTAATTTTATAAAAAAGTTTTATTATTATATTATATTTATAATATTTTCATATTTATTAATACCAGTATGAAATCACACAAAATCGCTAAGTTACAAAAATCTAAATATGACAAAAATTATCTAAAAGTACATCAACCTATGAAAAGATATGATATAATTGAAAATATGAAAAATATGAAAAATATGGAAGATATGCAAAATATGCAAAATATGCAAAATATGGATTCTATGAACAAAACTATGTTAAATAATACAAAATATGCTAAAATTCTAAAATATGATAATTGGACAATTTCTGATATTAGTAGAATAGAACAGAATATGTTAAAAGATGTTAGAAGAAGACATAAATATCAAAAACCTAAACAAGAAATAATAGAAAAAAATATCAAAGCAACAAAAAAACTTGATAATCTATTTAATATTGAATCTTATCATAATTTACATGAAATATTTATTGATGAAAATAAAGCAATACAGTATCTATTTGATAAAGGCTATTTAAATAAAAAATCTAAATGTGAAAACTGTAATAATGAATTAGGTATATATTATAAATCCAAATTATATAGATGTAAAAAAGAAGGATGCAGAAAATCTTTTTCAATTCTAAAAGGTACTATTTTTGCTAATCAAAAGCTACCTATAAATGAGATTCTACATATATTGTATGAATATTTAAAAGAAACACCAAGAAAAAGTATATATTCATCATTAGTTAAATCACCTAAAACTATAACAAAATATAGCAATATATTTAGAGATATATTTCAAAAAAGTAATAAAAGAGTTATATTTGGAGATTATAGTGAAATTGACGAATCTATGATGTCTAGAAGAAAATACAATAAAGGTAGATTACAAAAAGGTCAAACATGGGTTATTGGTATAACTAATAGAAAGATTAATAGTAATAAAAAAGATTATCATATTGAGATAGTTGATAAACGAGATAGAAAAACATGTGAAGATTTTATCAGAAGAAACGTAAAACCTGGTTCAATAATTTATACTGATTCATTCAAGTCTTATCATAATTTGAAAAATATTGGATACAATCATAAAATGGTGAACCATTCAAAGAATTATGTAGATAAAAATAATAAAAGTATTCATACACAGAATATTGAGAATATGTGGGGTTTAATA
Organism: Syncephalastrum racemosum; assembly: GCA_002105135.1. NCBI lineage: Eukaryota > Fungi > Mucoromycota > Mucoromycetes > Mucorales > Syncephalastraceae > Syncephalastrum > Syncephalastrum racemosum. The sequence goes on from MCGN01000012.1 coordinate 820,877, forward strand.
AAAAGAAAGATTAAACCTCAATATAGAGGTAGAAAACATTTGATTAAACACTTTAATGAGTTCAAATGGAGAAATAACAATAAATCTAAAGATATCTTCAAAGAATTTCTTAAAAGTGGTATCAATAACTAAATATTTAGATACAGTATACTGGTCAATATGAATTATATCTATAGAAAAAAAAATACTTACTAATATATTTGACAAATAATTACTTTTTGGTATTTTTTATATTACCAGATATTTTAAATATAGTCTTCAATAAATATTATTAGATCATCATCAATAAAATCGTTTAAACTTACATATATACCAAATTCAATTAGGTAGAGATTATAACATTCTTCATTAATTATAAATATCTTTAATTTATGAATGAATTCATCAAATGTTTCATTAAATACTTTATCTTTTAATATTTCATTATATATATTTTTTATTTCATTATATCTACCATTTAAATTAAACTCATATACTATATTATTATTATATGTAGTTTTATAAAAATTTTGTCTATATAATACTAAGCTAAGTAAAAACTTTTTTGCTTCATCCATAATCATTTTATTTCTATATAAAATTCAATTTTTTGATGTGTAATCTATTAAAAAAGTATATTATATTAATTAATTTTATTTGAGAATACTAAAAGTAATAAATTTCTCAAATACGGATTTAAAAATCCGTTTCTTTATAAAAAATATTATTTCTATTCAAATATTATAAACTAAATTTTGAAATTATGAAATATTCTTATCTTTTTGATACTTACTATAAATAATAAAATATAAATACAGAAATTTAGGTATAAACTAACAAAACATACTTATACATATATTATAGAATATGAACTATTATAAAAAAATGAATCCTTTTGAAGATAACGATTTTAAAAATAATATAAATAATAGTTATATAATAGATCTAATAATAAAGAATAATGATTTTAATATAAAAGAATTTAATATAAAAAAATGTAAAAATAATATTATTATATATACTTTAAAATGTGATAAAATTAAATATGAGTATAAGTTTATGGTAGATGAGTATTCTACCATACCTTCTAAAAATAAAAGTAATCAGAATAAAGATAAAAATAAAAATAAATTAAAAATCAATACAAATGATTTAAAAAATAATAAATCTAATAAATCTTCAGCAATGTCTGAGGACCTGTAAATATAGAAATAATTTAAAACTAATAGTATTATAAGAAAATAAAAATATTATTAATAATTAAGAAATATGTTAATATATATTTTTTTATATAAATCTAAAAATAAGATAAAAATGAAATTTTGATGTAAATTTAATATTTTCATAAAAAATACTGTGATAAGAATTTATTAATTTTTCTCAATTTTATTTGAAGGCTAGCTCAAATACCACTAGCCTGATATTATCTATGGATTCGGAAAGAATCTATGAACTACCTTTATATTACTGGGTTTGAAAAATATTTATGGGCAGAGAAGCATTGTATTGTGTAACAAATTGAATTTTATATATAACAAAAAGTATTTATTTTCTATATTTAATATATAATTTATATATTATCTATAGTTTTATTTCTGTATCTATAAAATATTACTGTATTTATAGCTTCTACATATAAGCATACATTTTAGTTTTAGGGTATTTTTTAAAAATGACGAAAAAAATGATTATAGATAAAGATTTTAAAGAAGAACTTCAAAAATCTATTAATAATTTGGTAGCTAGAAGGTGGGATTTTATGAATTATGAATGGCCCATGTTAACTAATAGAATTAATCATAGAAGCATTATTAAAGATTTAAAGAATAATAGTATCAGATTTATAAAAAATTATTTATTAGAAAAATTAGGATATACAGCAGTATTTTATTTCATAGTAATTTTGTATGGTAATAAAGAGTATCCAGGTCCTTATCATGAAGTTGATAAAGCTTTAGTGTTATTGTATCATATTGTTTCTGGTGAAAATGGAGTTGATATGGATAAATTTCTTCCATATAGCTCATTTTATAGAATATACAAAAAGTTTTGGATTACAAATTATAGTAATATTAATAAAAAAGTAAAATTTGATTTAGAAAAAATGTTTAGTACTACTAAAATTAGAATTTTATCAGCAAGAATTAATAATCCTAATTATTTAAAAAATACAACATTATTATTAGATGGTATAGATACTAAAATTAAATATTATAAAGTAAATGAAAAAAGATCTGAATTATATAGCCACAAGTTAAAATCACCTGGTATAAGAACACAAGTTGTTATAGATGTAAATTCTATGATATTATACACCAGTAAATCCCAAAAATGTGCAAAAGGTAATGATGGTAGTATGTTTATACAAATGGGATTATATAAAAAAATAAGTAAATATGATAATATTTGTGTTGATGGTGGTTATACACAATATATAGATAAATTTAATGAAATAGCTGAACAAGAAGGGTATAATCATTTTAGTAGGAAGAATTTCAATTTTCCTATTAGAAAAGAAAAAAATATAAATCTAACAAATGAAGAAAAAATTATTAATAATACAATTGGATCTTATAGGTCTTTAATAGAACATGAATTTTCGATATTAACAAGTACATTTAAAAGATTCACTAATAATAGAAGTGCTTTACAAATATCAGATATAAAAATATTTAATTTACAGTTTAGAGTAGCTTGTATATTAAAAAATATAAAATTATTTATGGAAAAATTTAATATTAAAGAAGAATCTCATCATATGTTATGGTATGCTGATAATTTTGAATTCCCAAGCAAACAAAATAAAATTAATATTATATTTCAAGATTATCAAAAATCTAATGAAATATATAATGAGTCTATAGATTTTCAAAATAAGTTTCTTGAGAAAGATATCAGTGATGATGAATCAGAAAAAGAACCTAATAATAGTGATTCTGAACATGAAGATAATATAGTAGATGAATATATTATAATTAATGGCAAAAGATTAAAAAAAGCTAAAATTGAAATACCTATTGATGTTCATCAGTAAGTATAGATATAAATAAATATAAATATGAGCTAATATATGTAATAAATATAATTATGTATATTGAAATTCAATTCTTATTAATTAATTTTTAAGGGGTTGTGTAACATGTATGCATACATTAATAATTTAATTGATTTTTATTTTATTTTAAAAAAAAACTCATGAATGTTGATCAAACGAAAAAAGTAACAGAATTTATAATGAACCAAGATAAAGAAATAACAGATTTAAAATTAAAAATATCTGAATTAAATAAATATATTAAAGATCTAGAAACAACAAATGAACAAAATACATTTAAAATATCATTTTTTAGAAATCAATTAAATATGCGTGAAGATAAAATAATAGCACTTGAAAAACAATGTGAGAGACATAAAAATTGGGTAATTGATGTAACTAATAAATGTACAAAAGAAACTAAAGTTATAAAACGAATAAGAGATTTATTAGTAGGCACTGGTTGTATGTCTGGTTTTGATGATGATGCTATAATGGTAAGTATATTAGAGAATATGGTTGTTAAAAGAAATTATTATGCAAACTTTTTAAATAGATTTAAATTAAAAAATATGGCAGAATTAGAAGATATTATTAAAAGCTATAGATCTATAAAAGATAATATTAATAGTGATACACCAGAAAATGAAAATAATGATAAAAATAATAATAAGGATAAAATAGAATTATTTCATTATAGGATACAGGATATTGTTAATAAAGGATTTGATGTAAACACTTTATATAATATAGTACATAATTTAGGTTCTGATAATATTAATAAAAATACAATTGATACTAATACTCCAAAAAATATAATTGTGGAGAATAAAAACATTGAAACAGAAAAAAATAATAAACCAGATAAAAAAGATATAGAACTTATGCATTACAGGGTAAAAGAAATTGTGGAAAAAGGATTTAATACAACAGTATTATATGATATTATTAATAATAATAATAAAAGTAAAAGTAAAAATACCCCAAGAAAACCAAAGAAGTCTACTAATCAGGTTCAAATAGTTGATAATATTATACGTAGAATACAAAAAAATACAAAATTATTACAAAATAAAAATGATGATTATTACGATCTTATATACACCAAAAATAGAAAAGATATAGATTTTTATACAACTATATATAATGATAAAGATTTTAAAGATATATCAAATAAGATAGACATAAAATTGGATAAAAATACACCAAGATTAGATAGAACATGTGGAATATTAAATTTCATAAAGAACAATACTGATTTATATAATTCAGAATATATATTTAGCTACTATACTTTCAAGTCTGTAAATAATACTGGATTGGAGTATTTATATGAAAAATTATTAGAATTATGTCCTTCAGTAGAATCTAATGAAGATAATTGGGAATCTGATACAGAAGAACATATATGCACAGTTAAAAATTGTAATAATTATGTACCAATGGAAGGAATAAAATGTAAAAAACACTAGAATAAATAAATATAGCATATTAACAATATACAGTCCTTCCGGAGTCCAGTGGGGCTAAATCAAATTCGCAGTGTCCCACAAAAAAATTTGGAGTGTCGTGATTTTAGCATGGAGTGTCGCTCACCAGTGTGCCATTTCACAGTTTGGAGTGTCGCTGGATTTGAGCCCAGTGTCGCTCAACAGTGAGCCATTTCCAAATTAGGAGTGTCGCTCGACTTGACCTTTAGTGTCGCTGGATTTGAGCCCAACTGTCGCCCACCAGTGTGCCCATTTCCAAATTTGGAGTGTCGCAGAATTTGAGCATGAGTTTCGCTCACAGTGTACCTGATTTAAAAATTCAGTGTCGTCTAACCACTAAGGCGCGCTTTTCTTTTTAATGTCATGTTAGACAGGTCTATATGGGCCTTCCATTCAAACAATCATCTATACGTCTATGGGAATGACGGACAAAGCCGTACAGATGATCTTGGGGCATCGAATTGCAGGCTTCCTTGATGCGATCCGACAAAATCTCTTCGCTCTTCAGCTCTTGTCGGCGTACTTTGCTCTTCAGGACAGCCCAAAATTGCTCAATAGGGTTGAGCTCAGGGGAGTAAGGTGGAAGGTATACGCACCGGTATCCACGACCGGTGATAACTTCCTCAATTTCGGTGGACTGATGTATCGGCGCGTTATCCATGACAAGATAGTAGCTTTGAAACTCTACATGCCTGTCCATAACGTCCATGACATCCTCCAAGAAAGATAGATAGTGGTGGGTGCGAGTGCCACCTCGTCCAACCACTTTCGTCCCGCTCGTGCCAAGTTTGCGCTTTTTCTCGGCTGCTGGTTTCTTTGCGGGTGGCTTCCGGATGCTAACCTGAACCACACCAGCCGCGCAGATGGCTCCAAGAATCGTATGCGTCTTTGCTCTCGTCGTCTTGGTTTCGACGATTGCTTTCTTTCCGATAGGAGCATAGCCGTACGACCGACGCAAATTGATGCTAAAAGCAGCTTCATCAATGAATACACAGTTCATGACGAAGTCGAGGTCGGTGGCAGCCCATCTCTTCGCCCACAAAAGGCGCTTTTCGATTGTTGCCGGGGAATTGCGGGCCTCCGGCTGCAGAGTGGTTCTCTTCAAAGATAGCCTGCACTCCTCGGTCATGAACTTGTGCACAGACGTTTTCTTGATAGTCAGCCCGTCAAATTTCTCGGTGAGGGCATCCACAACGTCAGCCACGCATGCCGTTGGCTTTTCATCGATGAAGTCAATGACGAAGGATCTGTGCTCGTCACCGAGCACTGGATCCGGCCCATTCACCTTTTCCGGAGCATCCACCCCTCCGGTTTCGATGAAAGCCTTGCACCAGCGCTGTGCGCTTTTAACTGGCACATTATGGGCTCTGGCAGCCTCTGCTGCTGTGCAACAGTTTTCAAGTTTGTAATTGACAACCATCCTCTTCAATTGGTAGGAATAGCGGTTGCCTTTCGAAGGAGCTGCTGTCGTTCGTTCTTCATCCTCTGATTTCTTATCTTGAGCTGCCACTTGCTCATCGCTACCATCAACAATCATTTCGGTCTCGGCTGCCACAGACGTGAATTCATCGAAATTCGTCAGTCTTTCCAATTCGGCCTCCATGGGTTCGTCGTCTGGACCCTCATTATTCGCCAAGTCTTCCTCCTCGTTCTGGAAGGTTCCATCACCTCGTTCATACCGAAAGTAGAATTGCTTTGACATTGAAATCAATTGATAAATGAGAAGAAAAGCGCGCCTTAGTGGTTAGACGACACTGAATTTTTAAATCAGGTACACTGTGAGCGAAACTCATGCTCAAATTCTGCGACACTCCAAATTTGGAAATGGGCACACTGGTGGGCGACAGTTGGGCTCAAATCCAGCGACACTGAAGGTCAAGTCGAGCGACACTCCTAATTTGGAAATGGCTCACTCTTGAGCGACACTGGGCTCAAATCCAGCGACACTCCAAACTGTGAAATGGCACACTGGTGAGCGACACTCCATGCTAAAATCACGACACTCCAAATTTTTTTGTGGGACACTGCGAATTTGATTTAGCCCCACTGGACTCCGGAAGGACTGTAGTATAATGCTATACTACAGACACAGTATATACATATCTACCTAATTAAATAGATCCTCATCTTCAAAATTGAATTTTTATTTAAAATTAAAATTATAATATAATGCCTTTTGAGTTACAATTTAAGCTTTTTTTGGGTGACTTGTCTTTTGCTGCAGATGAATTTGAACTAGTAATAGAAAATAATACCAAAAAAATATATGAAATAGATTTTATAGAACATAAAAATATAATTGAAAATATTTATAATGATAATGACATGGAGAATGATTATACTGATGATTATAATGAATTTATAATTAAAATGGAAGATTATTTAAATGATAACGATATTGATAGGCTATATGTAAGTGTTTATGATATAATAATAGATTTTACAAAGTACCAATATAATAAAACTATTAAAATGGTAATAAATAAATAAATATAAGATTTTTAATATTAATTCTAAATGTATACAATCAAAATACACCATTTTACAACATTTGAGATTATATAATAAGTGTAAGTATAATAACTACAGAAGAAAAAGCTAATAAAGTATCAATTCATGCCAGGAATCCATATAATGATTATTAATATTAAATTATTACTAGAATATGAGCTAGGCCTCTAAGATAGCTGACAAACTATTTTTATCAAAATTATAATAATATAAAAATTCTAAAATAAACCACCTCCTTAATATTGTTACACAAAAAAATAAGGGGTGCATACTTTTAGATATAAAACTGATTTTATTTCTTTAATAAAAAATTATTATTATTATATATTTTACTTTTATTATTAATCCAGTTCAAAATGAAATCAAAACACTTTTCTTTATCACAAAAATCTATGAAAAATATGAAAACTAATTATAAATCTAAGGCTTTTATGAAAAATATGATAAACATTAATAAAACTATGAAAAATAATTTAGAATATGGTCAAATATTAAAATATGAAAATTGGTGTATTGATGATGTTAGTGCAAAAGAACTGAATATGTTAAAAAATGTTAAAAGAACCAAAAAAAAGGGAAAAAAAGAAAAAAAAAAAATAGTAAATGAAGAAAAAATTGTATATAAGCAAAAAGCTCTAGATAATATTTTTGGTTAGGAGGTATTATAGGTGACGAAATAAAATTGAGAAAAATTAATAAATTCTTATCACAGTATTTTTTATGAAAATATTAAATTTACATCAAAATTTCATTTTTATCTTATTTTTAGATTTATATAAAAAAATATATATTAACATATTTCTTAATTATTAATAATATTTTTATTTTCTTATAATACTATTAGTTTTAAATTATTTCTATATTTACAGGTCCTCAGACATTGCTGAAGATTTATTAGATTTATTATTTTTTAAATCATTTGTATTGATTTTTAATTTATTTTTATTTTTATCTTTATTCTGATTACTTTTATTTTTAGAAGGTATGGTAGAATACTCATCTACCATAAACTTATACTCATATTTAATTTTATCACATTTTAAAGTATATATAATAATATTATTTTTACATTTTTTTATATTAAATTCTTTTATATTAAAATCATTATTCTTTATTATTAGATCTATTATATAACTATTATTTATATTATTTTTAAAATCGTTATCTTCAAAAGGATTCATTTTTTTATAATAGTTCATATTCTATAATATATGTATAAGTATGTTTTGTTAGTTTATACCTAAATTTCTGTATTTATATTTTATTATTTATAGTAAGTATCAAAAAGATAAGAATATTTCATAATTTCAAAATTTAGTTTATAATATTTGAATAGAAATAATATTTTTTATAAAGAAACGGATTTTTAAATCCGTATTTGAGAAATTTATTACTTTTAGTATTCTCAAATAAAATTAATTAATATAATATACTTTTTTAATAGATTACACATCAAAAAATTGAATTTTATATAGAAATAAAATGATTATGGATGAAGCAAAAAAGTTTTTACTTAGCTTAGTATTATATAGACAAAATTTTTATAAAACTACATATAATAATAATATAGTATATGAGTTTAATTTAAATGGTAGATATAATGAAATAAAAAATATATATAATGAAATATTAAAAGATAAAGTATTTAATGAAACATTTGATGAATTCATTCATAAATTAAAGATATTTATAATTAATGAAGAATGTTATAATCTCTACCTAATTGAATTTGGTATATATGTAAGTTTAAACGATTTTATTGATGATGATCTAATAATATTTATTGAAGACTATATTTAAAATATCTGGTAATATAAAAAATACCAAAAAGTAATTATTTGTCAAATATATTAGTAAGTATTTTTTTTTCTATAGATATAATTCATATTGACCAGTATACTGTATCTAAATATTTAGTTATTGATACCACTTTTAAGAAATTCTTTGAAGATATCTTTAGATTTATTGTTATTTCTCCATTTGAACTCATTAAAGTGTTTAATCAAATGTTTTCTACCTCTATATTGAGGTTTAATCTTTCTTTTTATTAAACCCCACATATTCTCAATATTCTGTGTATGAATACTTTTATTATTTTTATCTACATAATTCTTTGAATGGTTCACCATTTTATGATTGTATCCAATATTTTTCAAATTATGATAAGACTTGAATGAATCAGTATAAATTATTGAACCAGGTTTTACGTTTCTTCTGATAAAATCTTCACATGTTTTTCTATCTCGTTTATCAACTATCTCAATATGATAATCTTTTTTATTACTATTAATCTTTCTATTAGTTATACCAATAACCCATGTTTGACCTTTTTGTAATCTACCTTTATTGTATTTTCTTCTAGACATCATAGATTCGTCAATTTCACTATAATCTCCAAATATAACTCTTTTATTACTTTTTTGAAATATATCTCTAAATATATTGCTATATTTTGTTATAGTTTTAGGTGATTTAACTAATGATGAATATATACTTTTTCTTGGTGTTTCTTTTAAATATTCATACAATATATGTAGAATCTCATTTATAGGTAGCTTTTGATTAGCAAAAATAGTACCTTTTAGAATTGAAAAAGATTTTCTGCATCCTTCTTTTTTACATCTATATAATTTGGATTTATAATATATACCTAATTCATTATTACAGTTTTCACATTTAGATTTTTTATTTAAATAGCCTTTATCAAATAGATACTGTATTGCTTTATTTTCATCAATAAATATTTCATGTAAATTATGATAAGATTCAATATTAAATAGATTATCAAGTTTTTTTGTTGCTTTGATATTTTTTTCTATTATTTCTTGTTTAGGTTTTTGATATTTATGTCTTCTTCTAACATCTTTTAACATATTCTGTTCTATTCTACTAATATCAGAAATTGTCCAATTATCATATTTTAGAATTTTAGCATATTTTGTATTATTTAACATAGTTTTGTTCATAGAATCCATATTTTGCATATTTTGCATATTTTGCATATCTTCCATATTTTTCATATTTTTCATATTTTCAATTATATCATATCTTTTCATAGGTTGATGTACTTTTAGATAATTTTTGTCATATTTAGATTTTTGTAACTTAGCGATTTTGTGTGATTTCATACTGGTCTTATATATAAAAAAAAACCCACCGCTGAAACTCAGCTAACTTTTTTACTAGAATACAAAAAAGGAAATTTTTAGGAATAAGCCATCAAAACACACACACAAAGGCTCCAAAAAAGCGAACAAGCTCCTTATGATCACCCCGGTTTTTACTACAGAATCGTGTTCTACATCATTGAAGCTATCCTCAGTGCAAGTATGAGGTCGGTACGTTGACTTTGACCCATGTGACTCGCAATCGTCATCTCAACCAAGAGGGGCCTTCTCAGCCAAAAGTAAGAATTGTGCTTTTCTCTGTTATGAATACACTTTTCTTATGATCACCCCACTTTTTATTACAGAATCGTGTTCTACATCATTGAAGCTATCCTCAGTACAAATATGAGGACGGTACGTTGACTTTGACCCATGTGACTCGCAATCGTCATCTCAACCGAGACGCGCCTTCTCAGCCAAAAGTAAGAATTGTGCTTTTCTCTATTCTGGATACACTTTTCTTACGTTCACCCCACTTTTTATAACAGAATCGTGTTCTACATCATTGACGCTATCCTCAGTACAAGTGTGAGGTCGGTACGTTGACTTTGACCCATGTGACTCGCAATCGTCATCTCAACCAAGAGGGGCCTTCTCAGCCAAAAGTAAGAATTGTGCTTTTCTCTGTTATGAATACACTTTTCTTATGATCACCCCACTTTTTATTACAGAATCGTGTTCTACATCATTGACGCTATCCTCAGTACAAGTGTGAGGTCGGTACGTTGACTTTGACCCATGTGACTCGCAATCGTCATCTCAACCGAGACGCGCCTTCTCAGCCAAAAGTAAGAATTGTGCTTTTCTCTGTTATGAATAAACTTTTCTTATGATCACCCCACTTTTTATAACAGAATCGTGTTCTATATCATTGGAGCTAACCTCAGTGCAAGTATGAGGTCGGTACGTTGACTTTGACCCATGTGGCTCGCAATCGTCATCTCGACCGAGGCGCGCCTTCTCAGCCAAAAGTAAGAATTCTGCTTTTATCCGTTATGAATACACTTTTCTTATGATCACCCCACTTTTTATTACAGAATCGTGTTCTACATCATTGACGCTATCCTCAGTACAAGTGTGAGGTCGGTACGTTGACTTTGACCCATGTGACTCGCAATCGTCATCTCAACCGAGACGCGCCTTCTCAGCCAAAAGTAAGAATTGTGCTTTTCTCTGTTATGAATAAACTTTTCTTATGATCACCCCACTTTTTATAACAGAATCGTGTTCTATATCATTGGAGCTAACCTCAGTGCAAGTATGAGGTCGGTACGTTGACTTTGACCCATGTGGCTCGCAATCGTCATCTCGACCGAGGCGCGCCTTCTCAGCCAAAAGTAAGAATTCTGCTTTTATCCGTTATGAATACACTTTTCTTATGATCACCCCACTTTTTATAACAGAATCGTGTTCTACATCATTGACGCTATCCTCAGTGCAAGTATGAGGTCGGTACGTTGACTTTGACCCATGTGACTCGCAATCGTCATCTCAAACAAGAGCGGCCTTCTCAGCCAAAAGTAAGAATTGTGCTTTTCTCTATTCTGGATACACTTTTCTTACGTTCACCCCACTTTTTATAACAGAATCGTGTTCTACATCATTGACGCTATCCTCAGTGCAAGTATGAGGTCGGTACGTTGACTTTGACCCATGTGACTCGCAATCGTCATCTCAAACAAGAGCGGCCTTCTCAGCCAAAAGTAAGAATTCTGCTTTTATCCGTTATGAATACACTTTTCTTATGATCACCCCACTTTTTATAACAGAATCGTGTTCTACATCATTGACGCTATCCTCAGTGCAAGTATGAGGTCGGTACGTTGACTTTGACCCATGTGACTCGCAATCGTCATCTCAAACAAGAGCGGCCTTCTCAGCCAAAAGTAAGAATTCTGCTTTTATCCGTTATGAATACACTTTCTTATGATCACCCCACTTTTTATAACAGAATCGTGTTCTACATCATTGACGCTATCCTCAGTGCAAGTATGAGGTCGGTACGTTGACTTTGACCCATGTGACTCGCAATCGTCATCTCAACCGAGACGCGCCTTCTCAGCCAAAAGTAAGAATTGTGCTTTTCTCTATTCTGGATACACTTTTCTTACGTTCACCCCACTTTTTATAACAGAATCGTGTTCTACATCATTGACGCTATCCTCAGTGCAAGTATGAGGTCGGTACGTTGACTTTGACCCATGTGACTCGCAATCGTCATCTCAACCGAGACGCGCCTTCTCAGCCAAAAGTAAGAATTGTGCTTTTCTCTATTCTGGATACACTTTTCTTACGTTCACCCCACTTTTTATAACAGAATCGTGTTCTACATCATTGACGCTATCCTCAGTGCAAGTATGAGGTCGGTACGTTGACTTTGACCCATGTGACTCGCAATCGTCATCTCAAAGCAGGAGGAGCCTTCTCAGCCAAAAGTAAGAATTCTGCTTTTATCCGTTATGAATACACTTTTCTTATGATCACCCCACTTTTTGTTACAGAACCGAACTCTACATCATTGAAGCTATCCTCAGTGCAAGTATGAGGTCGGTACGTTGACTTTGACCCATGTGGCTCGCAATCGTCATCTCGACCGAGGCGCGCCTTCTCAGCCAAAAGTAAGAATTCTGCTTTTATCCGTTATGAATACACTTTTCTTATGATCACCCCACTTTTTATTACAGAATCGTGTTCTACATCATTGACGCTATCCTCAGTACAAGTGTGAGGTCGGTACGTTGACTTTGACCCATGTGACTCGCAATCGTCATCTCAAACAAGAGCGGCCTTCTCAGCCAAAAGTAAGAATTCTGCTTTTATCCGTTATGAATACACTTTCTTATGATCACCCCACTTTTTATAACAGAATCGTGTTCTACATCATTGCCGCTATCCTCAGTGCAAGTATGAGGTCGGTACGTTGACTTTGACCCATGTGACTCGCAATCGTCATCTCAAAGCAGGAGGAGCCTTCTCAGCCAAAAGTAAGAATTTCGCTTTTCTCTATTCTGGATACACTTTTCTTATGATCACCCCACTTTTTGTTACAGAACCGAACTCTACATCATTGAAGCTATCCTCAGTGCAAGTATGAGGTCGGTACGTTGACTTTGACCCAAGTGACTTGCAATCGTCATGTCAACCAAGAGGGGTCTTCTCCGGCAAAGGTACGAATTGTGCTTTTTTAAGAATGCACTTTGTTTATTATTGGGCTGGACTCTGCTTTGGATTCTGTGGTCGATGATTCGTAAGAGTGCTGCCTGTAGGGCTATGATGGCCCGATCGACGTTTGTGACATGGGTGTCATGTGTGGAAAACAGTCATGCGAATAATTCAGGAACAATAAATATGATTTCATGCTTTATTTTATTTACTTTTTTGCTCTTCTCGGTTCTTTTCGTGTCTGAAGTACATAATATCATGCCTGCCCAGCGTAGACCGTGCCGTTGCGGTTCGATAAATCACTCTCGCATTTCTCATCAGTCCTGCCCTTTGAATCCGGTTAACCTCAGGACGCGTCGTTGTCGCTGCGGTTCAACGACCCACAGCAGGGTTTCGCACCAATTCTGCCCACTTAATCCTGCGAATGCAGTGATAGATAACGTTGTGGGCGTTGCAGAGTACGTTTACCTAAAGGAATACTATGTGCAAGCACTGACATTAGCATTGACATTGTCTTCATCAGATCCCCGATCGTCATCGCTCATGTTGATTCTCAAAGTGATCCTGATGCTGATCGAGATGAGGAAGGGCATAGAGATCTACTTTGCTGCCGCTGTGGTTCGAGCACCCACCGACGAATCTCTCACCGCGACTGCCCGCTAAATTCAGCGAATTTGAATGAAACCGCGATCGAAGCTGCAGAAATGTAAGTCTAAGCGTTGCTTCTGTTATTCGGCTGGCAATTAACAGCTTTAAATCTGCAAAATCACTATAGTCAACGCCGACAAGATAATGTCCTTTTGGAATCAGCATCCATGGAAGATATTCAGTACATGGCTGATGACGATACGGCCACTGATGGGTAAGTCAATATATCTAGCGATCGAGTACTTTATGGCTAAATCGATATGAATCATGTAGGGATGCAGCAGTCGAGGCCGACGCGGTTTTCAGCCCTAATTTCCCAACCTTCTATCGCGTTGCCCGCCAAAACGTATTCACCGAAGACGTTGTGACGGGATCAAACGTCAACGACGGACGCCATATTCTGCCTGTCCACCTGAAATCGTGTCCTTTTTGTCATGCTCAGCTATTCTCTTGGGAAAAGGTCAGGGGATCAGTCGATAACCCCATCTTCAACATTTGTTGCCAGTCTGGGAAAGTCCAAATTACTCTGCCCGATGCCCTGCCGGACCCTCTTCCCCACCTACTTACATCCAGCTCGCGCGATGCAAGACTTTTCCGGCAAAACATACGCCGGTACAACAACATGCTCGCTTTCTCATCCATTGGCCTCAGCGTCGATCAATCTGTCTCGAATAATCAGCATGGAGCGTATTGTCTACGGGTTATGGGTCGCGTTCATCACCGGATCGGTCCACTCCTTCCTGCTACAAGTCAACAAGCCCCTGTCTTCTCGCAAATTTGGATTTATGACCCGGAAGATCAAGTCGGTCATCGCATCTCCCAGTTTCGTGAAGACAGCATCGATCCTTTGACGGTACAAAGACTCCAAGACATGCTGCATACTGTCAATCCTCTCGCTTCACAGCTTCAGTCGGCAGCAGAGCGCATGCGCATCCACCCTGGCGACAATTTTGCTGTTCGCATTTCAGCCAATGCCAGTAGGCAACAAGGACGGCAGTTTGACGCCCCAACGTGTGCCGAAGTTGCCGTTATTTTGCCGGGCGAGATGGATTCGGAGCAGGCAGCTGCTACCAGGGATGTCATTTACATGACCAAAGAAGGGGATCTCAAGTATATAAACGAACTGCATCCATTGTACGATCCGCTGCATTACGTCCTCCTATTTCCTCGTGGCGAAACTGGCTGGAACACGCGCCTAGGTTTAAATGGTACCATTCTTCCTGAAAATCATTCTTCGGATTTTGGCGACCTTCACACTGCTGACCGCGACATGCACGGCGATGACGACGGCGACGTTCAGGATAGGGGCAGCCGGTCGCGTCTGACAACTCGCATGTACTATGCGTTCATGGTACAAAAGCGGCACGGCCAGTTACTCATCAATGCCGGCCGTTTGCTGCATGAATACATCGTGGATAACTACGCCAAAGTGGAGACACAGCGGCTGCGATATGCTCGGCAACAGCAGTCTCGCCTGCGAGCTGATTTATATCAGGGAGCAGTGGATGCTGTTTATGAGGCAGATGGTGCCCATGTTCTCGCGCGGCAAGTCGGATCTAGGGTCATCCTTCCTTCGTCATTTACGGGTGGTCCTCGATACATGCAGCAGCAATTCCAAGACGCTATGGGTATCGTTCGCGCACTTGGCAAGCCAGATCTTTTCATTACATTCACATGTAATCCAAATTGGCCCGAGATTCAGCAGAGCTTAGAGCCCGGACAGGTTGCCAGTGACAGACCTGATCTCATCTGCCGCGTCTTTAACGAGAAAGTCAAATGCCTTCTGGAAGACCTCAAACAGAAGGAGATATTCGGGACTGTACTTGGCGCTGTGCATGTCATTGAGTTCCAGAAGCGCGGCCTTCCTCACGCGCACATACTTTTGATTTTGCACCCTCGTGACGAACCATTGACAGCCGATGACATAGATGCCATCACCTGTGCTGAGCTGCCGGACCGGGCTACTGAGCCAGCGCTTTACGAGACTGTTCTGGGTAGCATGATCCATAGACCCTGTGGTTTATTCAATCCGAATTCACCATGTACCGATGGCAACCGCTGCACGAAAGGATTTCCAAAGCCGTTTTCTACACATACCGTCATTGACGAAAGGGGTTACGTCCAGTACCGCCGTCGAGATAATTCTGCGCAAGCTATCCCTCGGTCCAACCGCAACCATCCCCCGATCGATAACTCATGGGTCGTACCGTACAACAAGTACATTTCATTGAAGTACAACGCCCATGTGAATGTCGAAATTTGCACGACAGCTCAGTCTGTAAAATACCTGTACAAGTATGTGTACAAAGGCATTGACAGGGCATCTGCACGACTGGACAACGATGAACAAGACCTCGACGAAATCCGCCAATGGCAAAATACTCGATACATCTCGGCTACAGAAAGCATTTGGCGTCTTTACTCCTTCCGGCTCCACAACCAGTATCCTACCATCTGCAGACTAGATGTCCATCTTCCAGGAATGGAGAGAGTCTATTTCCGAGATGACGATGATGTCGCCCGGCTCCTTGATCGACCGCGCATCACAAAGCTTACCGCATGGTTCCGTTTGAACGAGTTAGACGAAGAAGCCCGGCAACTTGCCTACGTGGATATCCCCAAAAATTATTCTTACGATCCGCGAAACAAACGGTGGATAGCCAGGACCAATTCAAGATCGGCAATTGGACGATTATACTTTGTCCAGCCTCGAGATTTGGAGCGCTATTCTTTGCGCTTATTGCTTATCAACGTCAGAGGTGCAACATCGTGGGACTCTTTGAAGACTGTCGAAGGGTTTATACACCCAACCTTTCAAGCTGCCGCCATTGCCATGGGTCTTTTGGACAACGACCAGGAATGGGAAGATTGCCTAGATGAGGCATGTACATTCCAAGTTTCAGCCGAAAAGCTTCGGCAGCTGTTTGCTATTATTTTGACGTTTTCGAATCCTGCATCACCTGGCCACCTTTGGGAGCGTTTTCGCGACCACCTTGCAGCTGATCACATATATGCGCAGCAACGCCTTAATGACAGCAATGCCGACGTTGACCACCAGCTCGCGTACGATGTCGCTTTGCACGGTCTTGATGAAGCACTCCATGAAATAGGCAGCTCTCTTTCCGCTTTTGGTTCTTTGCCGACTCCCCGCCCGCTGACCAGTATCGCGACAAGTGCCATCGCATCACAAGCAGTTCATCGCACTCCTGAGCAAGTAGCTGAAGGTCTGCCCGGCCGTATTCGCGCTTTGAATGCTGATCAGGCCAACATATATCAAGAGATCATTTGCGCATCCCTGACCGATAGCACGTCGCAGCCGAAGATATTTTTTATCGATGGTCCAGGTGGCACGGGCAAGACATTTTTGTACAACGTTTTAATTGATGGTCTCTACGCCGAGGGCCACCAGACGACGGCTGTTGCTGCATCCGGTATCGCTGCTCTCTTGCTTACCGGCGGCCGGACAGCGCATTCAACTTTCGGTCTTCCTCTGGACTTGAACGAGCACTCTACTTGCAACCTACAGATCCAGTCGGTCAAAGCGGGCGTTCTCAAGAGAAGCAGGCTGATAATTTGGGACGAGGCTCCTATGATGGATCGTTTCGCAGTTGAAGCTGTCAATCGCTTCTTTCAGGATTTGATGGGTAGCGTTGATCGGGCCTTGGAGCAAGTACCATTCGGGGGTAAGACAGTTGTCTTTGGTGGCGACTTTCGCCAAACGCTTCCTGTCATCCAAAATGCCGACAAATCCGGTATTATTGGTCGCTGCATAAAGAGCTCTCCTCTGTGGCACCACGTACAAATACGTCGTCTCCAGCAGAACATGCGAGTCCAACGAGCTGTCTCGAGCGGTCAAGATCCCGCGATAATCCAGCAGTTTGCTGATTATCTTTTGCGCATTGGAGATGGTCGTGAGCCGCACGTTGAAGGATCCATGATACCATCAGATGACTTTATCTCGCTCCCGCGTAATTGGTGCACTTTTGTTGCTCGCGATGACTATGATCGTATCATCGATCACACATGGCCGTTCCTTCGCACACACCAACAACATCAAAGGAATCATGCATTCACATCTGCCGCAATCCTCAGTCCGTTAAATCGAGTGGCGGCGCACATCAACGACCGCGCAATGCAGCTGATGCCGGGCCAGTCTCGTGTATTTACAGCAATTGACACACCAGTTGATGCGCAAGATGGAAATCTGTACCCACCTGAATTTTTAAATACGCAAACTCCATCCGGCATGCCGCCTTACAAACTCGAACTAAAGGTTGGCCAACCTATCATGCTGCTTCGGAACCTCAAGCCCCAGCACGGTTTATGCAACGGTACAAGGTTGATATGCCGACAATTCCTTCGCTTCATCATCGTCGCCGAGATTGCAGTTGGTGAAAACACAGGCATGTACTATAGACCATTTCTACTTTTGTTCATTTGATTTATTAATTCTGATCGTCTTGCAACAGGTCAAATCGTACACATACCTCGCATCAAAATGCGCACAAAGGACACAGATCCCATTGCATTCCAAAGAAAGCAATTCCCTGTACGGCCTGCCTTTGCCATGACGGTCAACAAGAGTCAGGGACAGACGCTCGACAGTATGAGTCTATTCCTTCCTTCGCCTGTTTTTACTCATGGCCAGCTCTATGTCGCACTCTCCCGTGTCTCATCCCCTTCTTCCGTTCATGTTTTCCTTACGCTACCTGATTCACAGAATTCGACCGCCACTTTACCACCACCTAACATTACCCGCAATGTGGTATATACTGAGGTTCTTAATTAGTTCTCCATATCTTAAATACAATATCACAATTTTCAAAGAATACTTCAGCACTATCTTTTAGATCGACCATCTATGAAATTGTCTGTCCCGCCGAGATACAAAAACGCTACCCTCTGATTAAGAAAACGGGGGTTTGGGGGCTGGCCCCCAACAAGCTTTGCGACGCGGGAGGGAGCAAGCCGAAGATCAAGTGGAGGTTGTGATGACCCGGAGCCGCAGGCGAAGGGGCTCAATCACACCCGGAGCGCAGTTCGAAGGTTTGCGGACGACCGCAGCGAAGCGGTCGCAAAGCTTGTATTAATAAATATGAAAATATTATAAATATAATATAATAATAAAACTTTTTTATAAAATTAAAAAATCAATTTTATACCTAAAAGTATGCACGATAAATTTTTTGTGTAACAATATGCAGGAGTAGTTATTATTAAAATTTATTTAAATTGTAAAAGTTTTGATAAAAATTCTCGTCAGTTATTTTACCCTTTAACCATGTTATCTTTTATAGATCTATAGCTTTTAATAATATCTTCTAATTCTGCCATATTTTTTAGTTTAAATCTATTTAAAAAGTTTGCATAATAATTTCTCTTAAAACCCATATTCTCTAATATACTTACCATTATAGCATCATCATCAAAACCAGACATACAACCAGTGCCTACTAATAAATCTCTTATTCGTTTTATAGCTTTAGTTTCTTTTGTACATTTGTTAGTTACATCAATTACCCAATTTTTATGTCTCTCACATTGTTTTTCAAGTGCTATTATTTTATCTTCACGCATATTTAATTGATTTCTAAAAAATGATATTTTAAACATATTTTGTTCATTTGTTGTTTCTAGATCTTTAATATATTTATTTAATTCAGATATTTTTAATTTTAAATCTGTTATTTCGTTATCTTGGTTCATTATAAATTCTGTTACTTTTTTCGTTTGATCAACATTCATGAGTTTTTTTTAAAATAAAATAAAAATCAATTAAATTATTAATGTATGCATACATGTTACACAACCCCTTAAAAATTAATTAGTAAGAATTGAATTTCAATATACATAATTATATTTATTACATATATTAGCTCATATTTATATTTATTTATATCTATACTTACTGATGAACATCAATAGGTATTTCAATTTTAGCTTTTTTTAATCTTTTGCCATTAATTATAATATATTCATCTACTATATTATCTTCATGTTCAGAATCACTATTATTAGGTTCTTTTTCTGATTCATCATCACTGATGTCTTTCTCAAGAAACTTATTTTGAAAACCTATAGATTCATTATATATTTCATTAGATTTTTGATAATTTTGAAATATAATATTAATTTTATTTTGTTTGCTTGGAAATTCAAAATTATCAGCATACCATAACATATGATGAGGTTCTTCTTTAATATTAAATTTTTCCATAAATAATTTTATATTTTTTAATATACAAGCTACTCTAAACTGTAAATTAAATATTTTTATATCTGATATTTGTAAAGCACTTCTATTATTAGTGAATCTTTTAAATGTACTTGTTAATATCGAAAATTCATGTTCTATTAAAAGACCTATAAGATCCAATTGTATTATTAATAATTTTTTCTTCATTTGTTAGATTTATATTTTTTTCTTTTCTAATAGGGAAATTGAAATTCTTCCTACTAAAATGATTATACCCTTCTTGTTCAGCTATTTCATTAAATTTATCTATATATTGTGTATAACCACCATCAACACAAATATTATCATATTTACTTATTTGTTTATATAATCCCATTTGTATAAACATACTACCATCATTACCTTTTGCACATTTTTGGGATTTACTGGTGTATAATATCATAGAATTTACATCTATAACAACTTGTGTTCTTATACCAGGTGATTTTAACTTGTGGCTATATAATTCAGATCTTTTTTCATTTACTTTATAATATTTAATTTTTGTATCTATACCATCTAATAATAATGTTGTATTTTTTAAATAATTAGGATTATTAATTCTTGCTGATAAAATTCTAATTTTAGTAGTACTAAACATTTTTTCTAAATCAAATTTTACTTTTTTATTAATATTAGTATAATTTGTAATCCAAAACTTTTTGTATATTCTATAAAATGAGCTATTTGGAAGAAATTTATCCATATCAACTCCATTTTCACCAGAAACAATATGATACAATAACACTAAAGCTTTATCAACTTCATGATAAGGACCTGGATATTCTTTATTACCATACAAAATTACTATAAAATAAAATACTGCTGTATATCCTAATTTTTCTAATAAATAATTTTTTATAAATCTAATACTATTATTCTTTAAATCTTTAATAACGCTTCTATGATTAATTCTATTATTTAACATGGGCCATTCATAATTCATAAAATCCCACCTTCTAGCTACCAAATTATTAATAGATTTTTCAAGTTCTTCTTTAAAATCTTTATCTATAATCATTTTTTCGTCATTTTTAAAAATACCCTAAAAATAAAATATATGCTTATATGTAGAAGCTATAAATACAATAATACTTTATAGATACAGAAATAAAACTATAGATAATATATAAATTATATATTAAATATAGAAAATAAATACTTTTTGTTATATATAAAATTCAATTTGTTACACAATATAATGCTTCTCTGCCCATAAATAATTTTAAAACCCAGTAATATAAAGTTAATTCATAGATTCTTTCCAAATCCATAGATAATATCGGGCTAGTGGTATTTGAGCTAGCCTTCTTACCCTTTTACCGTAACAAAAAAACCAAAGAACTTATCTTTGGAAACAGCACTGCCGTAAGTTTTATTGCAACTTACGCAGATATTTTATTCACCCTAAACATAAAACTATTTAACAATATAGGATATTGTGTAATTATAATTTTAACAGTATTTGAAACGTTTCTCTTCTGTCGGGCACAATGGACGTGCTGGACCGACATGAGGAGATTAAGGATAACTACATCGTGATGGATAATGCGCCAATTCACCAACACGAAGATATCCGCAAACACATAGAAAACAGAGGATACCGCTGCATATACCTGCCACCTTATTCACCAGAGCTAAATCCTATTGAGCAATTCTGGTCCGTTTGCAAAAGCAAACTAAAGAGAGAACAGCTTCTGGAAGACGAAACTCTGAGTACCAGGGAGAAACGTTTCAAATAGTGTTAAAATTATAATACACAATATCCTATATTGTTAAATAATTTTATGTTTAGGGTGAATAAAATATCTGCGTAAGTTGCAAAAAAACTTACGGCAGTGCTGTTTCCAAAGATAAGTTCTTTGGTTTTTTTGTTACTTTTTAAAC
The DNA here is from genome assembly GCA_002105135.1 of Syncephalastrum racemosum. NCBI lineage: Eukaryota > Fungi > Mucoromycota > Mucoromycetes > Mucorales > Syncephalastraceae > Syncephalastrum > Syncephalastrum racemosum. The sequence goes on from MCGN01000012.1 coordinate 842,990, forward strand.
AAAAAGTAATGTGAAAGAAATATTGACTACCAATCGTTAAAATTTTAATTTTATAAGTTGCAACAGGAAATATTTCAAATGTGAATTAAGAAATATACTGTTATTTCATAAATAACCATATTTCTAAAATAATTATTATTTACAAAATAATGATTATTTTCTTTTTATATATTATTTGCAAATTGTATATTTGCTGAAAGAATCTAAATAAACATTAATAATAGAATAGCATTCTATTTATTATTTAACGTTGCTCTAAGGTGACAGGAATCAAAAGGAAAAAGAAAAGGAACAAGATGACAGAAATAATTTTCGGGGGAAGGGAACAAATCAGAGGGTGTTCGGGCACTCAACTGTGATGGCAGGTGGGATTGGGCAAACTCCCAAACGCCTACACAATGACGTCGCCCGTGCATAAATGATATTAAAATAACGAAAGGAATGGAGGAAAACAGCGTCACATCTTGCTCCAGAGGTACCTGGGCGTGGCTGGCAAGCTTCACACGCCTTTTGTCAGACCAAGTGTGGTCAGTTGGTGTAGTTGGTTATCACACCTGTCTCACACACAGGAGGTCGCCAGTTCGAACCTGGCACTGATCATTTTAAGCATATTTGTCGGGAGCTGAAGTTCCTTCCTCTTTTCTCTCGAAATGACGTCAAATGCCGCGCACGGCAAGCCACCCGCATTTGGGATCACTTTAAAGAAGTGCATCTCCTTTTGCGGACGCGGCACCGAATACTCCCCTCTTTGGCTCTCGCTCTCTCGCTCTCTCGCTCTCTCTTCCTCTCCGACCTCTTGGCTATGACGTTACGCGTCATAGCCCACTATCCTTTTATATACTTATCCCCTTCTCGCAGGCAATTGCCAAGATCTTAGAGCAACGTTAAATAATGAATAGAATGAGATTCTATTATTAATGTTAATCAAGATTATTTCAGCAAATATATAATTTGCAATTAATATATAAAAAGAAAATAATCATTAATTTGTAAATAATAATTATTTTAGAGATATGGTTATTTATGAAATAACAGTATATTTCTTAATTCACATTTGAAATATTTCCTGTTGCAACTTATAAAATTAAAATTTTAACGATTGGAGTCAATATTTCTTTCACATTACTTTTTGTTTAAAAAGTAACAAAAAAACCAAAGAACTTATCTTTGGAAACAGCACTGCCGTAAGTTTTTTTGCAACTTACGCAGATATTTTATTCACCCTAAACATAAAATTATTTAACAATATAGGATATTGTGTAATTATAATTTTAACACTATTTGAAACGTTTCTCTTATCATAAATGATTAGCTGTATTTAGCTTTATTTAGCTTTATTTAGCTTTATTTAGCTTTATTTAGCTGTATTTAGCCGTATAGATAGCTGTATATTCATTTTATATTTATATTTCATGTTTATATTTATTCTTATTTATGGTTACACAATCGATAATACCTGCATGTATTAGTATAAAAATTTTATTTTTATTTTATTTAAAAAATAATAAAAAGAAACAATACCAGGTATTGTTAGGATAAGGTTATATAAGGTTATATAAGGTTAGGTTTATAAGGTAAAATTCAATTATGGGTTCATATGAAAATTTATTAAATGCTGAATATAAAAATATTTATGAGGAGAATTGGAGTTTTATGAACAATACGTATAAGTCTAATATCGAAAAACAATATAATAGGTCAAAAATTGGAAATTACATTTCGATTCAAAAAGTTAAAGATCATGTTTATGATTTATTAGGTGCAATCCCAGTATTTATTTTTCTGACAGAAATATGTAGCAGAATAAAATTACCTTCTCCTATATATAATATAGAAAAAGGTGTACTTATAATTGAACTTTTGTTAAATGGTTTCTCTATTTCAGAGATGAAAATGTATGACCCAAATGATTCATTCTATAAAGTTTATAAAGCTATATTTATAGATAATGCAGATTTTCTTGAGAATTGGATTGATAAATTAATGAATACTTGTTTTAGCAGTAATGATTCAAGATTATTATATAGCAAAATACATAATCCACCAAATTTTGAACATATAACATTACTACTGGATGGTAGAACAAATAAAATAATAATAGAAGATATTGATTTGAAAAAATCAGATTTATATAGTTATAAAATAAAAAATAATGGTTTAAATACACAATTTATTATAAGCAGTGAAGGTTTTGTAATGTATGTTTCTGAGTCTCTACCTTGTAAATATAACAATGATGATAATATGTTTATATCAAATATAAATTTAAATAGGTTTTTTAAATTAACAGATTGTTTAGTATTTGATGGTATATATGAAAATGTAGTAAATGAAGTAATAGCTAAATATAATAATATAGGTTTACCTATATCTTTAGATAATTTTTGTTTCCCTATAAGAAAAGAAAAAAATGTACCATTAGATTTAGATGAAAGTAATTTTAATAAACAATTAGGTTCTTACCGTTCAACAATTGAAACATTTTTTGCTAAATTTTCTAATACATTTTCAAGATTTGGCCCTAGAGCAAATGTTAGAATTACAAAAGAAAGAACATTTAATATACAAATTAAATTGGCTTGTTTATTATATAATATTAAACACTTTGTTGAATTAAATAATATTGAAGAAAAATCTTATTATAAATTATGGATGGATGAGAATTTTGATTTCTTTAATAATATAGATAGTTTCAATAATATAGTTAATACACCAAAAACTTTATATAAGAAAGAAAATATTAATAATATGAAATCAAAACAACAAGAAAAATTAGATCAATTATTAGCTGAAGGTAATATTAAAAAGAGTAATCAAAAGAATAAAATGATTCTAGATGAAGAAGCAATAGATTCAAATGAATTTGAAGTGCAATATATTATATCACATAAAGAAACAACAGATGGTATAGAATATTTTGTGAAATGGAGAAATTACAATAAATCTTATAATTCATATGTAAAAGATGAGGATCTTATTGGAGAAGAAGTTAAAACTCAATATTGGAACTCTTTAAAACAATAAAAAATAATTTTTATAATAATTTTTAGTTTATATCTTTTTCATTAAATAAAGTTATTATTATTTTTTATTATTCAGTGAATATAATAATATTATCATCTATAAAGTTATCAAGATAGAAAGTAATTTCGTATTCTATTAAAAAAACAGTATAAAATTCTTCATTAATTATAAATTCTTTAAATAAATACATATATCCATCAAAATTATAATCAAAAACTCTATCTTTTAAAATATTATTATAAATTGTTTTAATTTTATTATAGTCATCATTTAAATTTATTTCATAAATTTTATTATTATCTTCTATATATTTTAAAAATTCTTCTTTATATAATATTAAGCTCAATAAAAACATTTTAGCTTCTTCAATAATCATTTTTATTTTTGGATAAAATTCAATTTTTTATCCAAATTATATTTCAGATGGAATATATATTGTATATTCTTATACATCAGAAATAACTGTATATATTGACCATATCTAGATATGGTATGTTAATACTTTTTTGGTAAAGAAGTAGTAAAATTCAAATTCATTCCACATGTATTTCATTCCATCCTTTCATTCAAGAATCCTCCTTTCTTTGAATTTCACATATAAAAAGTTCTAAATATATGTATTTCTTCGAAATATTTCATTTATGAAAAATTATTAACATTAATATATACATATCCAAATATTCTATTTGATTAAAAAAATATTAGATATTTTAAATTTATTATTATTTATATATTATATTTATAGTAGCTGTATAATAGCCGTATAATAGCCGTATCTTATATTTATAATAGGTTTATATAATATATCCATACTTAATAGAGATGTATAAGAGCAACGTTAAATAATGAATAGAATGAGATTCTATTATTAATGTTAATCAAGATTATTTCAGCAAATATATAATTTGCAATTAATATATAAAAAGAAAATAATCATTAATTTGTAAATAATAATTATTTTAGAGATATGGTTATTTATGAAATAACAGTATATTTCTTAATTCACATTTGAAATATTTCCTGTTGCAACTTATAAAATTAAAATTTTAACGATTGGTAGTCAATATTTCTTTCACATTACTTTTTGTTTAAAAAGTAACAAAAAAACCAAAGAACTTATCTTTGGAAACAGCACTGCCGTAAGTTTTTTTGCAACTTACGCAGATATTTTATTCACCCTAAACATAAAATTATTTAACAATATAGGATATTGTGTAATTATAATTTTAACACTATTTGAAACGTTTCTCTTAGAAAAATATAAATACGCAAGAAGTAAAAAATAATAAACATGATCTTATCCACCCTCTTCTATTCTTTTGTACATTCATCCACCTGGCCCTGTCCTTACAGCCAAAAGGATCTCGACAATTGGTAGCGGAGATTGATGGCAAGCGACCCATCGAACGAATTCAAAAAATATTGTGTCCCACAAGATCCCTTGCTCCTAGAAGAAGAAGACCCAACTACACGATCATAAGTCAGTTTCAACGATAGCGATAGCATGGCCGAACACTCCGATAAAAAAGCCAGCGAATAAATGGAGCTCCTGATGAAGGCTATGTATCGCCTTCTGCAGGATAAAGAAAGCAAACCAAGAATTCAAGTCCGGGCCCCAGACACTTACAATGGAGAACGCTCGGTAGCAGCAGTCGATGGCTGGATTGCGTCTCTAGAACGATACGCAGACCTCGTAGGCTCCGATGAAGTAACGCAAGTCCAATTCGCGGTCAATCTCTTACGCGGTGAAGCCGAAGTTTGGTGGCGCCAACAAGAGCGCTATGGTAACGACATTTGCGATTGGATCACTTTTCGTAAACTGCTGATCGAAGAGTTTAAGCCGCTTAATGCCACCCAAACGGCGCGTGATAAGCTGGCCGCCCTTCAGCACACCACAACGGTCAGCGCCTATGTGGCGGCCTTCAGAAGTGTGCGTATCGAGCTGCCAACCATGACAGACGAAGACGCCCTCGACCGTTTCACCCGCGGATTGCAGCATGAGGTGCGTGCGCACGTAGTCACTCGATATCCGACTATATGTGCCGAAGCCGAGCGCATGGCGCTGGCCTATGAAAGCGCCAAGAGCATTCAACACACAATTCTGGCGCCCGCGCAGCCCCCGTATAGTCATATGCCACCACAACAACCGATGCGATCTGACTATGTGCCCGAATACATGCGTTCATCCGGCGTAGCCCCCATGGACCTAGACGCCGCACACCTACGATCCCGAGCAGACTGGCGGCCCCGTGCGACTTCTCGACAAGGATCTTCGTGGCGACAAGGTAACAACAACAACCGATGGCAAGGCCGAAATGGCGAGCGTTGTTACAATTGCGGTGGCATTGGCCACATGGCCCGCGAATGCCCATTTCCCCAGGCCCCACGATCTGATTCGTATCAGCGCTCACAGCGCCCCGGACCCGGTGGTCATTAAAAAGACCAAGCGCGGCGGTTCTGAGGGGACCCCCGCGCACGCAAGTAAACGCCCTCAATATGGAACACCGTGCCGCTAACGTCCCCGAAGCGGACCTGATCGATCTGACCGAGCCAGAGCCCAACAAGGAGCTCATAGAAAAGTTAGCTAGGGACGTGGACCACCTCAATCAACTGAACACAATAAACAACACCGACTTGCCCCTTTATTCCATGATTTGTAACGGACATACTGTACTATCCAAGTGCTCCTTGATACCGGTGCCAGCGAATCGTATATCACAGCCCGCGTGGCGCAAGGCTTACCTCGTCAGGCTATCCAAGGGCGCGAAGTGGAGACGGCAGGCGGTCACACGACTGCAGTAACTAGCAAGGTATGGTTCGACCTAACCATGGCGGACGGTTACAAACACCTCTGGTCGGCCTATGTCCTTGATACCAAGTTCGATCTTATTTTGGGACAAGACTGGTTCCATCATGTGAAGCCTGAACCGCACTGGGAGCACGACACCTGGAGCATCAAGACCACGGGTGGACAAGTATCCGTTCTTAAGCCCGCTCACTTCCGTCGTGAGCACGAACTCGACTACCTAATCTCTCACCGTCAAGTACAACATTGGAGCCGCTCCAAAGATATCCAAGACACTCTTGTGCTCTTCTGCACAAACGAGAAGATCAAGAAGCACGAAAGCGGCGATGAATTTGATGCAGTACTCCAGACCTATCAAGATGTATTCAAAGACGCACTGCCAGGTTTACCTCCAGACCGCGCCGTAGAGCATGTTATTGACACAGGTGACGCTGCGCCGATAAACCGGCACCCATTCAAGATGAGTCCACTCGAACTCGATGAACTCCGCAAGCAGCTGGCAGAGCTCCTCGACCTACGCTTAATTCGCCCACGCAGCTCACCCTGGGGTGCACCAGTTCTGTTCGTTCGCAAGAAAGATGGCTCCATGAGATTGTGTATTGATTATCGCGCGATCAACCGAGTAACGAAGCGCAATTCACATCCTCTGCCACGGATTGACGAGTGCCTAGAACGACTCGGTGGCGCTCGGTACTTCTCGAGCATCGACCTAAAGAGTGGCTACCACCAAGTCCGGATCAGACCTGAGGACGTTCCAAAAACCGCCTTTAACACGAGATACGGATCGTACGAGTTCCTGGTGCTCCCGTTTGGTTTAACCAATGCGCCTCCCACCTTCCAGCGACTCATGAATTCGGTGCTTGGGGACTGCCTAGACAAGTTTGCCCTAGTATACCTGGACGATATCCTCATTTTTAGCAAGACCGCCAAAGAACACAAACAACACGTACAGCAAGTTCTTGAGTGTTTGCGTAAAGCCAAGTTATACGCGAATCTCAAAAAGTGCGAATTCAATAAGACAAGTCTCGAGTTTGTTGGTTTCCGCGTCAGCGCCGAAGGTATATTGCCAGCTGCATCGAAAATCAAAGCTATACAAGAATGGCCGCAACCGACCAACGTCCAAGAAGTGCGTCAGTTCATTGGTTTAGGATCCCATTACCGTCGGTTCATTCGCGACTTTTCGACGATTGCAGCGCCCTTGACGGACCTGACGAAAGGTACTGGAGCAAAGAGGCGTGCAATTGTTTGGACTGCCGAATGCCAAACAGCCTTTGACGAGATCAAGTCACGCATGACAAAAGCTCCGATTCTACAGCCCCCTAATCCTGACCTACCCTACGTGATCGAGACCGACGCGTCCGACTTCGGTGTAGGCGCTGTGCTACTCCAAGAAAGTCCGCAAGATGGACAGCTGCATCCTTTAGCCTTCGAATCTAAAAAGCTCTCTTCCGCCGAACGAAATTACCCCGCTCAAGAGCGCGAGTTATTAGGCATTCTCCACGCTCTCCGTACCTGGCGCTGTTTCATCGAAGGCCGACCCTACACTGTGTACACCGACCATCACCCTCTCAAGTACTTCCGATCTCAGATAAAGCCTACCCCCCGATTAACACGCTGGATTGCAGAGATCGAATTATACGACCCTGACATACAATACAAGCCCGACAAAGACAACCATGTCCCCGATCTGCTCTCTCGCCGCGACTCACCGCTCCAGGCGGCACATCCATCAGATACAGAGCCAGACTACCTTTATGCCGCTCGGCTATCCGTTCAAGAATCCGATTGGCCCAAATTCTATGTGCGCGCCGAAGCTGACTGGCCTCCTCTCTTTGCCGACCTAATGCGGCAACACAAGGATAAGTTTGTGGTTCATGGCCAGCAAGTATATCGCTTAGTCAAAACCGGTCAAGAATCCCGCGAGGTCCGGTACGCCCTTTTCGCCCGCCGCGCCGACCTCGTAGAAGAATTCCATACAGGATATGGCCACGCCGGTACAGCCACTGTATATGACCTCATGAAGAAACGTTGGTGGTGGCCTGACATGAAGAATGACGTCCAAAACTGGCTCTCTCACTGCCGACAATGTCAACTCGCAGCCAAAGCTGATCGACAAACCCACCATTCTCCGATGCACCTGCCTGCCGTGCCTGCCCCTTTTGCTCGATGGCACCTGGACTTTATTGGCGAATTACCGGCAACGCCGCAAGGCAACCGCTGGATTCTCGTAGCCGTGGATTATACCACGAGTTACCCCATTGCACGAGCCGTCCCTGATGCCACGGGTGAAGCCATCGCGAACTTTATTTTCGAAGAGATCGTGATGCGTTTTGGTTGCCCTACGGAGATCGTGACCGATCGCGGTGCTAATTTTATGTCCAAGGTCCTGGCTATGTACCTGGGTCGTATCAAACTACATCATCGCTTTACATCGGCGTTCCACCCAAGGTCCAATGGTAAATGCGAGCGCACCAACGGCATCCTTAAACCCATGCTCCGCAAGTACGTCGACGGCGCCATCTACCGTTGGGATGAATTTCTACCGACGGCCGTCTTCGCCTGTATGATCCGCAAGCATCGCACCACCGGTTACTCGCCGTTTTTCCTGACGTATGGTCAAGATCCTGCTCTTCCTGGGGATTTATTACCGCCCTTAATCACAACAGAAGCATCGCCCACGGATCAAGCAGCAGCAGCAGAACACCGCGTCGGCGGCACTTTACGTGAACTACGTGTCGCCCGGCAGGCCGCTCTAGACCGCACGAACACGGACCGGCAAAAGGACAAGGCAATCTGGGATCTACTCATGAAGCGACAAGTCTTCTCTGTTGGCGATTTTGTTCTCATGCGCCACGAGAACCGGCTCGGCCTCGAGTATACCTGGAAAGGTCCTTATAAGGTCGTCGCTACCAACCCGGACACTGATATTTACCAGCTCGAATCCACCGATGGCAAGCCTTATGCATCTTGGGTGCACACAGACCGTCTTCGCCCGGTCCACGTCAAAGACCCCTCCGCCCTGTCCGACTCGTGGTACGACCCGACCACTGCTCGCAACGAATGGCGCACGACCATGGATACCCTCAATGCCCTTTTCTCGTCGCTGCTCGAGGACGAGCATCATTCTGGAGAGGGGGTATTATCGGGAGCTGAACTCCCTTCCTCTTTTCTCTCGAAATGACGTCAAATGCCGCGCACGGCAAGCCATCCGCATTTGGGATCACTTTAAAGAAGTGCATCTCCTTTTGTGGACGCGGCACCGAATACTCCCCTCTTTGGCTCTCGCTCTCCCGCTCTCTCTTCCTCTCCGACCTCTTGGCTATGACGCGTTACGTCATAGCCCATTATCCTTTTATATAGTTATCCCCGTCTCGCAGGCAATTGCCTAGATCTTAGAAAAATATAAATACGCAAGAAGTAAAAAATAATAAACATGATCTTATCCACCCTCTTCTATTCTTTTGTACTGTATATTCACCCACCTGGCCCTGTCCTTACAGCCAAAAGGATCTCGACATAATTTGTTTCACCCTTTTGTCGGATTCCTTTTGGCTGTAAGGACAGGGCCAGGTGGAATAAGGGAAGAGAAGAATAGACGAGGGTGGAGAAGATATCCTTTATTATTTTTACTTCTCGCGTATTTATATTTTTCTAAGATCTTGGCAATTGCCTGCGAGAAGGGGATAAATATATAAAAGGATAATGGGCTATGACGCATAGCGTCATAGCCAAGAGGTCGGAGAGAGAGAGAGAAGAGAGTGTTCGGTGCCGCATCCGCAAAAGGATGTATACTTCTTTACATTGATTCCAAATGCGGATGGCTAACCGTGCGCAGCACTCGACGTCATTTGGGTGGAAAAGAGGAGGGGAGTTCAACTCCCGACAATACTCCCTCCCCAGAATGATGCTCGTCCTCGAGCATCGTCGAGAAAAGCGCGTTGAGGGTGTCCATGGTGGTGCGCCATTCTTGCCTTGCAGTGGCAGGATCATACCAGACTGTAGATATGGCGAATGAATCTTGCACGTGTACTGGTCGTAAGCGATCAGTATGGACCTAGGAGGAATAAGGCTTGCCATCGGCAGATTCGACTTTATAGGTATCAGAGTCTGAATTTACGCCAATGATTTTAAAGGGACCCTTCCAGTTGTATTCGAGACCGAAACGGTTTTCGCGCCTCATCAGAACAAAATCACCAGGAGAAAAAATTTGCTTCTTCATGGTCAGGTCCCAACGAGCCTTATCTTTTCCGCGGTCCGTGTTGGTCCGGGTCAGGGCAGCTTGGCGGGCCGAACGGAGCTCTTGGAGGGTGCCGCCAATGCGCCTTTGTTCCGTGGATTCTTGGGACTCATCAGCGGGGCCAGGTACGATAAATGGAGCCAAAGCGTCACCAGGCAAAACGGGGTCTTGACCATATGTAAGGTAATAAGGTGAGAAACCAGTCGTACGATGTTTGCGAATAAGACATGCAAAAACAGCTGTGGGTAAAAATTCGTCCCAAGGATGTATGGCGCCATGAACATATTTCCGTAGCATCGGCTTGAGAATGCCATTCGTGCGTTCGCATTTACCGTTAGACCGAGGGTGAAATGCTGAGGTGAAACTGTGCCGTAGATTGATGCGACCTAAATACATTGCGAGGACCTTGGACATGAAATTCGCACCACGGTCAATGACGATCTCGGGAGGCTAGTTCATGTCTATATGATTTGCTAATATTAGTAATATAGCAAATTACTATTGATAGGTTATTTATATCTGTATTAGTAATACATCATATAAATATCGGAGATTCAATTATATAATAAATTCTATTTGACTTCACATTTATTCTAAAGATAAAAATTATTTTTATATAAAGGAATGGATTTATAAATCCCTTTTTATAATGTTCAAGATCTTTATATAATTTGGATATATGATAAGATCTAACAATATGTATTTTTTACTCCATATCAATATTACTAAATGCTTCACATTCTTGATAGTATTCTCTTGCTTTATTTAAATTATTTATGCCTATAGTGCTTGCATAATGGTATATACAAAAATCACCATATTGTCTTGGCATTTCACATGATTCATTAGTTCTAATTGAGATTCCTATACATAGATTATTTTTATTTCTTGTGTTACAAGAAGGTTGGTAATGTGTTTTTGAAACATGTTTAGCACACCTCCATTTACCATATTTGTTGTAAACTTCAATATTTATCTTTTTATTACATATAACATTAGGATCAGATTCCATTATATAATCACAATGGCCATAATCCATTGAATTTTGCCAGAATCTATTCTTATGTAAATTTCCATTTACTGTATATCTTTCATTATTATTTCATATGCTTCTTTATAATGTTTATATTTTTCCAGCTTATCAGGATTATGCTTTTCTGCTATATCTATATTGTCATTTATACCATTTAACCTACTTTCCATTATCTCACATAGGTTATTATACAGTTTATTAGGTACAATATTAATACCTATCTTGTCTTTAGAGTTCAACTTAATTTCTTTTCTTTCCATAGTAACAAAAATTTAATAATTATTATAAATGGGATTTATTAATCCGTTTTTTTATATAGAAAGATTTTCTAAAAATATATCAAATGTATGCATGAATGTTACACACCCTTTAAAATTAAGGAGACTATACTAATATACTTGAACAGGAATTTCAATTCTAGCCTTTTTTAATCTTTTACCATTTACTAATATATATTCCTCAGGAATATTGCCTTCATGATCTGAATCTGGATCTGAAAGATTGTCATCTTTTTTATTATTTTTAAGTTCATTTATATTAATCTTTAATATATCTTCTTGTATATTTAAAATTTCATTATAATTGGCATCATTTTTTTGTTCTTTATTAAATACAACCTGTATTTTATTTGTTTTAGATGGGAACTCAAAAGACTCACTATACCATAGCTTACGTACTTCATCAGGTTCCATATCAGATTTTTCCATGAAGAATCTGATATTTTTTAATAAACATGCTACCCTAAGTTGAAGATTATATACTTTTACAAGCGGTGGGACTCGCTTCGCTTCGTCCAAGAGTGACACTCCGATTGCGCTTCGGGTGTGAATGAGCCCCTTCGCCTTCGGCTACGGGTCATCACAACCTCCACTTAATCTCCGGTCACTCTAGTCCGTTTCCCACCGCTTGATGGGGGCCAGCCCCCATACCCCCGTTCACGCTTCGCGTGTGTGGGGCGCTGCTAGTGTACATATTTATTTTGTGGATTAAATCTGCTTGCGTCTATTATTATTTCAAAGCGGCAATATATAGAGTTGAAAATACGAAAATCAGTTGCATAGCTATGAATGTTAAGTTTCGTAAAACATTCCAGCATATGATGTGGAAGTATACAAAGAAAGGAGCTGGTAGCAGTTTCTCAAACGATTATCATGAATAACGCTGTTCATAAGATATTTCATTATGGTTGGCAATTTCCATATTGTACCTGAAAGATGAAGCCTCATTAAGGTAAGGGGTCCGTTTTTGAAGATTCGCAGAAAGAGACTCAAGATATCAAATACTGTAAAGTGTATATACAGATAGTAGAATAGATGTAATGACATTTATTTATTGATTACGCATGTTTTCCCCAGTTCTTCGCTTGACCCGTACTTACCTTGTCATTATCATGCTTCTTACGTTATAATATCAACGCAGCGCTTTGTGTCAAGTGAAGTCGTATACAGTATGCAGTAGGCAAAAAATACTTGCATAAGAACAAAGATATTCTGTTCCAAAAATTACGAAGACAACTTGTTAGTATGCGAAGTTGCAAGAGAAACTAAGATGAAAACGGTGCACTTACTGTTAATGTCACGGAAACGCAGCTGAAAAATATCACCATCAGCCCCAGTAGAGGAAAAATAATATCGAGTTACGTATAGTGCAGAACTCTTGTGTGAATATACTGTAAAAAGGGCTGTCAGACGTCGTAGGAGCAGGAAGCAGGTAGAAGGTCTATGGATACGCAAGTAAAGCTATCGTAATAAAAACGAAATAGTTTAGGTTGTTACTATACCTTCGCGACGTGTTTATGCAGTGGTGAGTTGAGTCGTCACAGCGAATATCGGCCTGCGTACAGTATGTGTACCGTATATTGAAGGAGTTGTCACGTGGTATGAAACTTGGATAGCCACTTTGCAGACGTATAAGCTGGTATTCGTAACAAAAGAAGTGCGTCGCTTTATCGTATTATACAATATAGCGTGAGTCATGTTTTGAAGTTTGCCCATCTGGTTAATGATCGTAATGATGGAAGATCAATGAACGTGATGAGGGAAGCCAATGTCGCAACTGGGCAGAAGGGTAGATGGATAGACTGTAGACTTTATGTCAGTACTTGTTTATTCAAAAAATAAAAAGTACAGGAAAGTATCTGCTCGACGGTCACTGGTTGAAGAAACGGCCTATATGAAAACTTTTAGTGTGGCTTACGGAATGTACATGAGCCCATGTCAAGAATGAGTAACTCCATCGCGGTTGTGATTGTCAATGTTGGTTGAATTGGTGGAAAAAAAGTATGCTCTTTTCGCAAGAGAAGAAGTAAAGAGCCGAAGAAAGGAAAACGAAAAAGAAAAATAAAGAGCGTCACAAAGGGAAAAGACGAAAAGTCGATTTCAGCAGAATAAAAGACCGACCATTTTCGCTTGTCACATATAATATACTGTGCATAGCTTATAGCTTTTGCATAGCGATCAATGCATTATTTCTATGGGCAGAAGTGATTCAGTCCTATGACACTGTATATCAAAATAGACGAACTGCGCTATTATGACTGTGTCTACGGTGGTCTCGCCTGACTGCGAATGAATGAGCTCATTCGCACGGGTAGGTATGACTTGCACGTCTGGCAATAGCTTTTGTAGTGTTCGTAAAACGTAAGGAGAGTAGACTATGACTGCACCATAAAACCGTATGGTCATATATACCGTCTGCGTAAAAGATTAAGATCATAATACTATAGTTTGTTTATTGTTTTGCGTTTGTCTTTCGTTTCGCCATTTCGACACGTTCAAAGTGAAAGTCTTCAAAACAGTCCTTCTATAGCATACAGTGACTCAAAAAACTGGCGCAATGTTTTCGATATTTTCGAAAAACCGCTATAACTCGGCATCTACGGCTCGTACAAGCACCTAACTTAGACCAATCAGTAGCGCGAACAAATGTGTATCACGTAACATGTTTGAAACTCCGTCATATACTATATATAGAAAGTTATGCGCCTTCCAGGATTCGAACCCATTGCGCCAGTTTTTTGTGTTGCTATCGAGAAAATTGAAACCATACGGCAGACCTACACAAACCCTCATAGCTCAGTGGCTAACACGTTGTACTTGTAGGCAGAGGTATCAGGATCAAATCCAGGCATCTACCGTAACGTAAAGCGCACTTTCCTTGGTACTGATTACCGTTGTGTCATAGATGAAGGCCACCCCCAAGGAAAAAGTGTCGACTGTCCTGCAAATGATAGATGAAGGCCTCAGCGAGCGTCAGATTCAGGCCAAGACAGGTCTCCATAAAGCCACAGTCGGTAGAATCCGGAAAGTTCACCGTCCGGGTCTCCAGACGTCGAAAGGGGGGAGACCAAAACTGGTGCCAAAGCGGCTTGAGAGGGCTATTGTCCGGTCTGTGCTCAGCACGGAAGCGGGAACAGCTGTGGAAGCTCATGCTGTTGTTCAGGAGGTGGCAATGAAGACGTTCAGTGTTGAAACCGCCCGAAATATACTCCGCCGAGGTGGTCTACGGGCCCGCGTAAAACGCAAGAAACCGCTCCCGACAGCTCGACATGCAAAAGCACGTCTCCAGTTCGCACAAAAATACGGCTCCTGGACTGTTGAAGACTGGAAACGTGTGATATGGTCTGATGAGACCAAAATATGTCGCTTTGGGTCTGATAGACGCAAGTGGGGCTGGGAGAATGTGGCCTCAGTGGGGATCGATCCTAGGACGGTCCAAGGCACCATCAAACATGGCGGTGGGAGCATCATGGTTTGGGGCTGCATGCTTGCGAAAGGCGTTGGATACATGTGCTGCATCGACGGCGGCATGGACAAGCACCTGTATAAGGATATTCTGCAAGACTATCTCCAGCAGTCGGCAGAATATTACGGCCAAACCATGGAGGAAATGGTGTTCCAGCACGACAATGACCCGAAACACAAGTCGAAGCTGGTCAGTGAGTGGTTATCCACCCAGCAAATCACTGTCCTAGACTGGCCTGCGTAATCCCCAGACTTGAATCCGATTCAACACTTCTGGGACCACCTTAAACGCAAGCTAAACGCCTATGAAAATAAGCCAGCCAGCATGCAAGAATTATGGGTGCGAGCCGAGCAAGAATGGGAGAACATCGATCCGCAGGTGTGCCAAAACCTTGTAGAAAGTATGCCTAGACGTCTAGAAGCAGTTAGAAAAGCGAAAGGAAAATATACAAAGTACTAAAGTTTTTTTTTAGCTAACACAAAAAACTGGGGCAATGGGTTCGAATCCTGGAAGGCGCATAACTTTCTATATATGGTATACGACGGAGTTTCAAACATGTTACGTGATACACATTTGTTCGCGCTACTGATTGGTCTACGTTAGGTGTTTGTACGAGCCGTAGATGCCGAGTTATAGCGGTTTTTCGAAAATATCGAAAACATTGCGCCAGTTTTTTGAGTCACTGTATACTGTACGTGTTGTGACAGAACTCTATAATATATCTCTCATGGTTGAAACAGAAATATTCAAGTGACTTGATGCGTAAAAAGGAAAAAGTTATATCTCATAGGGAGAAGGGCTGGTGATTTCAATAAATATATTTATAAGACGTCTTTGTATACGACGTTGCTTGTCTTGTACGGTGGGAGAAGGGCAGGTTGGTGAGGTTCGGGCGAAGGAAAGAAAATTCTAACGCCATCACGGGAGGTGACCCGTGAGAGGGCGACGTACAGTTGGCCGTGCGAAAAGACGGGGCGAGGAAGAAAAAGAGATGCGCGTTGTAATGTCTGTCCCTGGCTCTTGTTAATTGTCATGGCAAATGAAGGGACAACAGGGAACTGACGGCGGGTAAACATGGTTGGGACAGGATCTGTGTCCCGTGTAGTAAGCGGTATGCGTGGCATATGGACGATATTGCGTCTGTACTCGCCGCTGGCGATCTCGGCCTCGATGAAGTGATCTTCCAGTCGGCGGCAAATAAGTCTCGTGCCGTTGCAAAGACCTCTTCCAGGATCAATGTTTCGGATGCACATGACTGGCATGCCTATATTCAAACGAAGGATGGAAGGCTGCAGACCATGGCCATTGATCCTTTCGAGTTGCTCCAGCTGGACGTTGGTGTTGCGGTGGTTTGGCGGGAAAGAATGATGTGCGTGGTACACGTGAAACTCGCCTTGAAGCAACTGAGATGCAACATCGTTGAGCTCAGCTACGTGCGAGTTCAGAGGTGTTAATATGGCAGCATCGATGAGGGAGAGAGGTTGGTTGGTGGCGATGTCATTGAGGGAGGGCCATGTTGCGTGCACGATTTGCTCAATATTGTTAACGACGCAAACCAAATCTTGCGGAAGGCCAATGGTTGACGGGCCCTCAGGGCTCAAAGGAGGTATCTCGCCACTACCGACCTGCAGGAGGAAGGTAGTAAATGCCTCTATCTGGTCAGCTTCATCTTGGTTTGCAGAACGTGCCCTTTGCACTCGCATGTTTTCCGTCAGCCGGAGAGAATGGATGTGCGACCACAAAGGAGAGCTTTTGATGCAGGCATCCACAATCTCTGAGGCACTGCCATGAGGCACGACGAGAAGACATTGCCGAAAATCACCTCCGAAAAGAACCACTTTTCCTCCAAAAGGGACAGACTGGAGATGGCGACAGCCAGGTGATGCGCTCATGATATCTCTGAGCAGCCGGTCAACCAACTGAACGCCGAGCCGATGCGACATGGGCGCCTCGTCACAGAGAATCAACTTGGCTGCCTTGAGAAGTCGGGCGGGCTCGCGAGAGATATCCAAAGAGGAGCTGGAGTCGTTGCCAAGGGTGAGAGGTATTCCGTAGGTGCTACGAGCAGTTCGTCCTCCACGAAGAAGTGCAGCAATACCCGAAGACGCCGAAGCAATAGCGACATCACCTCGTGCACGAATAGTGTTGAGGATGATATTATATAGATAGGTCTTGCCTGTCCCGCCTGGACCGTCCACAAAAAAAAGCTTTTGCTGACCTACATTGTCTGCTGGTGCGTCAACGGCAGCAAGAATGGTATCGTAAACATGACGCTGGCCAGCATTCAAAGAGGCAACTTGCTCGGGCAACTCGTCGGAAAGCAGATTTGCATCATAGCGAACGCGCTCGCGGTCCGCAACTGGCAAAGATCTTAGTTGCTGGCGTCGATCGCGGTTGCGAGCTTCCAGAGAGGGCGTTGGTATGCCGGCAAACTGCGTGAGACTGGTACCATGCGTTTCGAGAATGGAATCTATCTCGACGAGTGCGTTATCATAAGCCTCTGCCTCATCTCTAGGACGACCTTGCTGGCGTTGGGCGTAAAAAAAGTCAGCAGCGAGCTCGTCACGAAACTCTTCCCAAAGCTCGAGATGGTTGCCTGGACGACATCGTGCAAGGATAACACAAAATGTGTTGCGATAATTACACGCAGAAGTCTCGAAGCTTGCCAATTGCTGCAGGAGATCACGCCACTCGTTCTCATTGTGCATGAAACCACGGGCAACAGCACAGGCGTGGAACGTCGAGTGCAGCACACCGCGATCATCTGTCCTAAGAGCATCGAAAGACTGGGCGCCCGGGACGTGGAGCAAGAGCACACGTAGAGATAAACGCTCCATATCGATCTGCGTAACAGCGTACACACGGGCGACGACATGATGCGTTCGGCTGCGACGGACCCATCGTCGAGTATCGTTCGCGAACCGGTAATGCAATGGAATGTCAGGATACAGAAATGATCGTGCGCTAGCGTCTTGCTGATTCAAAACAAACCACGCAGTGAGCTTCGTATGCGCGTTCGCCTCAAGGATCTGCTGCAGGTTTCCACTTGCATTAAAGGTGACGTACTGCTGACCTGAAAGATGAACAGGAAGCCTATAGACACTGGGCGACTGTTGCTGCAAGAAGAAAGCAAACAGACGCCAGGCTGCTTCGCAGGCCGCGACGTATCGCGAGTTCAAGTACTGCGTTATTTCGTTGGCAACGAGGATAATGAGGATGTGCGCGTGCGGAAGACCTCTTTTCTGGAATTCGACAACATGCACATTGCCTTTGACGCGACCAAAAATGCTTCGCTTCTTGATATCTTTCACCAGAGCGTTGAGTTTCTGACGAAAAACGCGACAGACAATGTCAACGCGGTCGGCTGCTGTTTGGGGTGGAGTGAGCTCACGCTCAATCTCCGGCCAAGCAGGATTGCTGGTGAAGGTGATAAAAAGGTCTGGGTCTCCGAGAATCTGGACGACGGCCATCGCGTCTTGGTAACGCTGCTGCATGTAGCGATCACTGAAAGTGAAGCTGGCAGGCAGGTACACACGACGACCGATCAGACGTGCGTCATGGTCTCCTGCCGCGAGAGCATCAACAGCACCTTGGTAGATCGCGCTACGGTACTCGCGCTGGTTGTTCATGTGCCATCGCAGGCGACCATGCTCGACTTTGGCATATTGGTCAACGATGTACTCATGGAAAAGCCGGCCATAGTCGTGTAGGAAAGAACCATCGCGTTCCTGGAGCATGTACGCGTAATACTCTCGAATACTGACGGACCGCGCGTTTTCCTCAGGGTCAGCGTCCTCATCATCAGTCGCATTACCGTCATCTTCTTCGTCGCTGCTGCCAGAGTCGTACTCAAGGTCGTTGCCAACGTCTGCCAAAAGAGCAGCACCACGGGCGTCGGGCGCAGGTCCAGTAGGAGGATTGCCAGGTAAAAACTTTTGGATATTGGGCGTCCAGCCTAGCTCACCACGGGGCAAAATGAGGACGAACCGCAGGGCATCGTAATACGAGTGCGTCTCATTGATAGTGACGAGACCACCCTGCTTGGTCATGTACGCGACGTCACGGTACTGGCCTGCGCCTGGGCCATTTTCTGAACCGGGCAGAATGACGGCTACTTCGGCGCTGGTGGGTGCATCGTAGCGTCGACCTAAGCGCGCAGAGTCACCAGAGATCCGAATAGAGAGGTTGGTCTCTGGCTCGTCTCGAAGTCGTTCGGCGGCTGTCTGCAGCGTGTGTGCGAAGGGGTTGTGACCCTCGAGCATAGTTTGCAGCTCGGCCAGCAGGACACGGTCCAGAGCTTGTTCACCAAACATATCAGCTCGGCGATTGAGCTGATCGTTGGAGTCCAGGATATATATCTGGGCGAACGTGGGTGGGGTGGTGGCGTCGGGAGGAAGGAGAGGACCCATGCGGTGACAGAGCGAGCCACTGATGCGAAAGGTGTATGAACCTTGAGTAGCGCGTATCAGTTGCTCGTCAAGGTTCACGCGCAAAGAGCAGAAAGCAAAGACGTTGTTGTATGCGCGCAGCATACGGCGGAAATCACTGCCCTCTTGACTGCGAAGCAGTCTTTGGACAGGTTGAGGAGGAGGAGAGAGAAGAGGGAGACGAACGCGGCCACCTTTGCAGCACAGGTTGAAGACTGGAAAGCCTTGGGTGCTTGACTGCACTTTTTCGGTGGTCCACATGCGCGCGCGGCAGAAAGGACACTCGGCAGTGCGAGGTGGCAGGACGTGGTGGTGGTCAGTAATGTTTGGACCAAACACGGTGGCAGGACGGAAGTCGTGAATGGATCCAAGGGCACTCTGAAAGGAGGTGGGTTAGCCTTGCTCGATACGCTGACGGACACGACGCTCAGCCTCTCCATTACGTGGGTCACTGTAAAAAAAAAAAAGGAAAAAGGTCAGGACACGTTAAAAAGAGAAAAGAACTGTAGGCACTCACTTGTCGGTCAAGCCGTATCGAGTGTTACGGGGACAGCGAGTATGCATTGGCAGACGATGGTCTGTGCCGCCGCATTTCTGGCAAGCAGGTGGCCTATTAGGACATAACGGACTGGAGGAGCGTTGGTGCTCGGTCTGACCGCACTCAGGGCAGGCTTCACTTTATTTATGACCTCAGTTCTACTATTCTTTGAAATAGATATGGTTTTATTTTTTTACGGGAGGACAGGACGTGAACGTGCGGTACGCATGGGGCAGAGGTGGTGCGTAGAACGACTATGGTCAGTTCGCTGGCATACAGAGCAAGGCATAATGGGCGTTTGGTTTGAAAAGAAGGCAGAAGACGTACGGTATGAAAAGAATCAAGGGCAGACGAAACGCTTCACGAAGAGAATGGGTTTATTGAAAAATTTTAAGGTAGTACGATGGGTTACGCAGTAGAAGTCGACTTGAAGTCAGTATACCACTTTGGAAAAGCATAGGATATGGAAGGCAACCTGGCTATACGAAAAAAGAATAAGTGGCACAGTATCATCAAACTCAGTCATAAGTGTGCGCTGTCTGGGGGGTGATCGTAGGCGCAGTCGGCGTGGCAGCAGTCAATGAGGGCAGGTCAGTCAGCAAAGTGTCGTATAGAAATAAAAACTTTATTGAGTAGAGTAGTCAGTCAAAGCGATAGAGTGAAGGGCAGCCAGCTATAGGAATAGTACTTGGATAAAGGGAGGGTGATTCGTTACGGTCAGCTGTGGTGTAGTGAGAAACGTTTCAAATAGTGTTAAAATTATAATTACACAATATCCTATATTGTTAAATAATTTTATGTTTAGGGTGAATAAAATATCTGCGTAAGTTGCAAAAAAACTTACGGCAGTGCTGTTTCCAAAGATAAGTTCTTTGGTTTTTTGGTTACTTTTTAAACAAAAAGTAATGTGAAAGAAATATTGACTACCAATCGTTAAAATTTTAATTTTATAAGTTGCAACAGGAAATATTTCAAATGTGAATTAAGAAATATACTGTTATTTCATAAATAACCATATTTCTAAAATAATTATTATTTACAAAATAATGATTATTTTCTTTTTATATATTAATTGCAAATTATATATTTGCTGAAATAATCTTGATTAACATTAATAATAAAATCTCATTCTATTCATTATTTAACGTTGCTCTTATACATCTCTATTAAGTATGGATATATTATATAAACCTATTATAAATATAAAATACGGCTATTATACGGCTATTATACAGCTACTATAAACATAATATATAAATAATAATAAATTTAAAATATCTAATATTTTTTTAATAAAATAGAATATTTGGATATGTATATATTAATGTTAATAATTTTTCATAAATGAAATATTTCGAAGAAATATATATATTTAAAACTTTTTATATGTGAAATTCAAAGAAAGGAGGATTCTTGAATGAAAGGATGGAATGAAATACATGTGGAATGAATTTGAATTTTACTACTTCTTTACCAAAAAGTTATTAACATACCATATCTAGATATGGTTAATATATACAAATATTTCTGATGTATAAGAATATACAATATATATTCCATCTGAAATATAATTTGGATAAAAAATTGAATTTTATCCAAAAATTAAAATGATTATTGAAGAAGCTAAAATGTTTTTAATGAGCTTAATATTATATACAGAAGAATTTTTAAAATATATAATAAAATTTATGAAATAAATTTAAATGATGACTATAATAAGATTAAAACAATTTATAATAATATTTTAAAAGATAGAGTTTTTGATTATAATTTTGATGGATATATGCATTTATTTAAAGAATTTATAATTAATGAAGAATTTTATACTGTTTTTTTAATAGAATACGAAATTACGTTTTATCTTGATAACTTTATAGATGATAATATTATTATATTTACTGAATAATAAAATAATAATAATAACTTTATTTAATGAAAAAGATATAAACTAAAAATTATTATAAAAATTATTTTTTATTGTTTTAAAGAGTTCCAATATTGAGTTTTAACTTCTTCTCCAATAAGATCCTCATCTTTTACATATGAATTATAAGATTTATTGTAATTTCTCCATTTCACAAAATATTCTATACCATCTGTTGTTTCTTTATGTGATATAATATATTTCACTTCAAATTCATTTGAATCTATTGATTCTTCATCTAGAATCATTTTATTCTTTTGATTATTTTTTTTAATATTACCTTCAGCTAATAATTGATCTAATTTTTCTTGTTGTTTTGATTTCATATTATTAATATTTTCTTTCTTATATAAAGTTTTTGGTGTATTAACTATATTATTGAAACTATCTATATTATTAAAGAAATCAAAGTTCTCATCCATCCATAATTTATAATAAGGTTTTTCTTCAATATTATTTAATTCAACAAAGTGTTTAATATTATATAATAAACAAGCCAATTTAATTTGTATATTAAATGTTCTTTCTTTTGTAATTCTAACATTTGCTCTAGGGCCAAATCTTGAAAATGTATTAGAGAATTTAGCAAAAAATGTTTCAATTGTTGAACGGTAAGAACCTAATTGTTTATTAAAATTACTTTCATCTAAATCTAATGGTACATTTTTTTCTTTTCTTATAGGGAAACAAAAATTATCTAAAGATATAGGTAAACCTATATTATTATATTTAGCTATTACTTCATTTACTACATTTTCATATACTGTACCATCAAATACTAAACAATCTGTTAATTTAAAAAACCTATTTAAATTTACATTTGATATAAACATATTATCATCATTGTTATATTTACAAGGTAGAGACTCAGAAACATACATTACAAAACCTTCACTGCTTATAATAAATTGTGTATTTAAACCATTATTTTTTATTTTATAACTATATAAATCTGATTTTTTCAAATCAATATCTTCTATTATTATTTTATTTGTTCTACCATCCAGTAGCAATGTTATATGTTCAAAATTTGGTGGATTATGTATTTTGCTATATAATAATCTTGAATCATTACTGCTGAAACAAGTATTCATTAATTTATCGATCCAATTCTCAAGAAAATCTGCATTATCTATAAATATAGCTTTATAAACTTTATAGAATGAATCATTTGGGTCATACATTTTCATCTCTGAAATAGAGAAACCATTCAATAAAAGTTCAATTATAAGTACACCTTTTTCTATATTATATATAGGAGAAGGTAATTTTATTCTGCTACATATTTCTGTCAGAAAAATAAATACTGGGATTGCACCTAATAAATCATAAACATGATCTTTAACTTTTTGAATCGAAATGTAATTTCCAATTTTTGACCTATTATATTGTTTTTCGATATTAGACTTATACGTATTGTTCATAAAACTCCAATTCTCCTCATAAATATTTTTATATTCAGCATTTAATAAATTTTCATATGAACCCATAATTGAATTTTACCTTATAAACCTAACCTTATATAACCTTATATAACCTTATCCTAACAATACCTTGTATTGTTTCTTTTTATAATTTTTTAAATAAAATAAAAATAAAACTTTTATACTAATACATGCAGGTATTATCGATTGTGTAACCATAAATAAGAATAAATATAAATATGAAATATAAATATAAAATAAATATACAGCTATCTATACGGCTAAATACAGCTAAATAAAGCTAAATACAGCTAATCATTTATGATAAGAGAAACGTTTCAAATAGTGTTAAAATTATAATTACACAATATCCTATATTGTTAAATAATTTTATGTTTAGGGTGAATAAAATATCTGCGTAAGTTGCAAAAAAACTTACGGCAGTGCTGTTTCCAAAGATAAGTTCTTTGGTTTTTTGGTTACTTTTTAAACAAAAAGTAATGTGAAAGAAATATTGACTACCAATCGTTAAAATTTTAATTTTATAAGTTGCAACAGGAAATATTTCAAATGTGAATTAAGAAATATACTGTTATTTCATAAATAACCATATTTCTAAAATAATTATTATTTACAAAATAATGATTATTTTCTTTTTATATATTAATTGCAAATTATATATTTGCTGAAATAATCTTGATTAACATTAATAATAGAATCTCATTCTATTCATTATTTAACGTTGCTCAGTGGCAGTTGTAGTGAGTCGGCGGAAACGCAATGAGGCTTCATGTCAGTCAGCGAAGTGAAGAAAAAGGAAAAAGGACTTCGTGGGAAGTGCGTAGAAAGAGTAACAGAAAAGGACGCAACTGTTGAAAAAAATTTCTTTTTAGTAAATTGGATGGCAAAAATAGTCCTGGTATGGTCATACCTTAAAGGGGTCTTCCGAATGCTAATGAGTACGCAAGGGAGTCAGCGAAGCACCGAAGACGGAAGATTTTTCTCTTGACATGGGTCCCGACAGAGTGGAAGAACAGGGTACAAAAGACTGTGGGTCGATTGTATTAGTAAAGTGGGCGATGGTTTTATGTTTTGTGTGTTATGGTACCATACCGTGAAAAAACGCAGCCGAACTCAATTGAATTATAATCGTCAAAGTAAGTTGTCGAAACGGGGCGTTTTATTGATATAGAAAGTTGCAGATGGAGTGGAAGAATACAATAAAACAAACTACAGGTCGATTGTATTAGTAAAGTGTGCGATAGTTAACATAGTTTCTTTATTACGCGTACATACCTTGAAAGACCCCTGCCGAGCTCAATTGACTTGGAATCGCTGAAAAATATTTGCGGCGACGGACGCTTTCTTGACGGAAAAGCGTGCAGACGGAGCGGAGGAACATGATACAAAAGACTGCACGTGGATTGTATTAGTAAAGTGGGTAGTAGTTCTGTATTTTCTATGTTGTCAGTTGAAACGCACCTTCAAGGCTTGCGTTAGCTTCATTTCAGAGGCAGATGTCGTAAATCTTTGAACGATGAGCGAAGAGATCGGACAACCGAACGAAGTTGAAGCCGTAGAGAGTAATCCTGATGTGAAAGCGTGGCTAGGGCAGGACCGTGGAACTCTTTTATCCGAAGAAAAGAAAAAGGAAAAGGCCCCAGTAAGTTTTATGAATACCATAACAATAGCACTTTTTGGTGACTTACATATGCCAATGTTGAGCTCATCTCAAGTGAATGAAGTTGGCATTCGTGGAGATGTTGCTCATTCGCGTACAAAGACAACGTGAGGGGGTGGTGAAGTCGACGTGAGAATCGTGAAAGGGAAAAAGAAGCACGAGGAAAAAAAAAATTTTCTGTGGTCTTGTTTGGTAAACGACCACACCTGGCTTTTTACAGCCAAATCACCGTCCCATTTAAAAGAATGCTATGATCGGAAGGTCAAGGCATAAAGAGACCATCCTTACAGTTGAAATTCGCTGCCCAAAAATTCTTTAATCATGTTGCAGAACGTAATTCACCAAGAGGTGTCCAAAGGTCATTTATTAGACCTATAGGCGGAGGCTCCCTCCACCAAAAACCGTCCCTCCCACCCAAAATTCGCTGCCCAAAAAATGTTTCCCTCCCAGGTCAGGTGATTTAGCTAGTCTCGAGCAATCGTTTATTATTATATAGATATCAGATAGTTGTAAAGATGACCTATTATTAGTAAACCTTTTGAATATACTAGTTAATTGTTGAAACTGATTTTCCATATGCGATCTAAAAGATCCTATTTTTTGATTTATTGTAATTTCTTTACTAGATAATGTTTTATTTTTTTCTTTTCTTATAGGTACTTGAAAGTTTCTGGTTTTAAATTCATCATACAGTCGTTTGCGTTTGAAAATCTAGAAATTGGGGGAGCCGAATCCACATTTTCAGTTTCCGCAATCCACATTTTGGTAGCTTAGTAGAGTTTTGGTTGGCCAATAGAAATTTTGAGCAGATGATGCAAAATCACAGTCAGCCAATCCAAATTTAGGTCAGTTAAAATACAGTTTTTTTTGCTGGGACGATACACTTTCAAAATAATGCAATCCAAAATAATGTAATATCAATGCAGGATGTATATAATATAGAATGGGACTTGGCGCCAAGAGAAAAAGTAGGATATTCACATATGGTCTCTGTATTAAGAAAAGCTTGGCCTGAGGCCTGCTTTTAAAATGGGCGGAAGTGAAGTTGCTTTAACTTGACCACAACTTCTTCGTTCTCATTCCAACATGCAAGCGACTTTTTATCATTACCATCCTTCTGGCGACTACGTGCGCGATGGACCGGACAGCAATTCCGAGGATGATAGCGTAGCGAAGATCGACAAACTGCATCAGTTGCAGCACCTCTCCGATGATTCCATGTCAGATGAGGAGGAGGAAGAAGTTCCTGACGTTCCTGAGATCTCTATGGAAGAACGTGATCTGGGCCTGGTGCACCAACCTGACCTCGTTTGGACTCTGACGAAGTACACGCCCCAGCAAGTAGCTCAGTTCATTGCGTTGCATCAGAACGAGGAGACGAAAATTGCTCGGGCTGCTGCGCGGGCTTGTATTAGTCCATCGACAGCTTACAAGCTGCATAAGCAATGGGAGAAAGATGGTGGAAGAGTCCTGCCCGGTTATGTCCCGACATCGCAATTACGCCCCAAAGGCAACAACCGAAAACTTACCGCGGAACACTCCCAATTCTTGAAAATTATGTTGAGCAGCATCCTACTTGCTACGTCAAGGATGCTACCAATGAACTTTGCAAAGAATTTGAGGGTTTGACTGTCAATGACTCGACAGTTTACCGCCATCTCACAGACAAACTATCGTTTACCCTAACACGCACAAGACCGCAAGCGGAGGCAAGAAACTCGGAGGATACCCGCGAGCAGCGCAGACAATTCGTCGAGCGTCTCATGGAGCAAGGCGTCGATTACCAAAAGAAGTGCGTTTTCATTGACGAAAGCGGCTTCTTGAAGACTATCGTGCGACCAGTGGCGTGGTCAAAGAAAGGAACGCCAGCAAACGTGACGGTGCCAACAAGTCCGGGCGCCAACCTGAGCATCCTTGGTTGTATCTCGAGATACGGCATCATTGCCCTTTCGCAGCAAGTTCCTCAGCGACCTGGCTCCAAGAAACGCAAGGCTGTCAGTGGGAAGGCTAGAGCTCTTCCACATGGCACAACGTCTTCTCACTTTCAGCTGTTTGTTGAGCAAGTGGCAGAGGTCCTAAATGAACATGGCTTGCAAAACATGTACATTGTGATGGATAATGCCTCTATCCATAAAACGCGGGAGGTTCTTGCTGCGATCGAGAAGCATAACCACATCCCGCTTTTTTTGCCGCCCTACTCGCCTTTCCTCAATCCCATCGAGGAATGCTGGGCTAAGATCAAGGCGGAGGTGCGGAAGAGCCCTCTGAAGAGCAGAGACAGTCTCGCCAATCGCATTCAAGAAGCAGCGCAGACTGTTACTGCAAAGGACTGTCAAGGCTGGATTCGCCACTCTCGTAAGCACTTTGGCAAGTGCCTTGATATGGAGCATCTTTAAATATACCTCGTTCTCCATTGGTCACTTTGTATTGATATTACATTATTTTGGATTGCATTATTTTGAAAGTGTATCGTCCCAGCAAAAAAAACTGTATTTTAACTGACCTAAATTTGGATTGGCTGACTGTGATTTTGCATCATCTGCTCAAAATTTCTATTGGCCAACCAAAAACTCTACTAAGCTACCAAAATGTGGATTGCGGAAACTGAAAATGTGGATTCGGCTCCCCCAATTTCTAGATTTTCAAACGCAAACGACTGTATCCATCATTAATGGCATTTTCTATAAATTTATCTATATGTTGAGTATATCCACCATCTGCACAAATTACATCAGCTGAACTAATTTTCTTATGTAAACCCATATTTATAAACATAGAACCATCATTACCAACAGCGCATTTTTCAGATTTACTTGTATATAATATCATACCATTAACATCACAAACTAATTGTGTACGTATACCTTTTCCATGTAATTTATAACTATAAAGATTTTTCTTTTGTTCAAATGGTTTATAATATTTAATTTTTGAATCCACACCATCAATAAATAATGTTACATTTTCAAGATAATCAGGATTATATAGCCTGGCAGATAATATTCTAATTTTTATATTGGAAAATAAATTTTCCATATCATATTTAACAATTTTATTTAGTTCAGCATATCTTTCAATCCAAAAGCATTTATAAAGCCTATAAAAAGATGTATAAGGAATAAATCTACCCATTTCAGTTCCATTTTCACCAGATACAATATGATAAAGAAGCAAAAGAGCTTTTTCAACTTCTTTATAAGGACCAGGTGTCTCTTTATTACCAAATAAAACATTAATAAAAAAGAATACAGCAGTATAGCCTAATAATTCTAAAAGATAATCTTTTATATATGTAACAGTATTATTTTTAAATTCTTTAATTTTTGTTCTATGATTATATCTATTTTGAATATTTTTCCAAGGCTCATTATAAAAATACCAGTAATTAGCAACTTGAGATTCAATCTCTTCTCTAAGTGCTTTTTCAAATTTATTGTCAACATCCATTATTAAAAAAGTACCAAAATATAAAGACCTTAAAGTTATATCTATTAGGTTTATTAAAAATACTAATAATTAATATTTTATTGCTATTGTATAATTCAATTATTGTTTTAATTTGTCTGACCAAATCCATATAAAAAGTCCGATATCCATATCTATAGATGCTATCTATATATTGCAATATATCTACAGATATTAATAAATTAGTGCTATATAGACTAGTCTGCTTAGGGTGGACCAATGAAATTGGTCGTGTCGGAAATCGAATTGTCATACTGCGTGGAAATAAGGCATCCTTCTGGAGAGAATTACTCTCCCACTGCCTACGTGACGTCGTTCCACGCACTTAATAAATACTTTTGATGTAAGGAATGGAGGAAAGAGTGTAAAATCGGTTTTGGGGGGCTCCGTGAGCGTGGCCGGTAAATTGCACACGTCACGTGTCACAATTGACACGTGCGGTGCAATGAGTGATAGTATCAGCTCCGGGTTCGGGAGCAAAGGAAAAATAAAAGGTAAGGAAGAAAAGAAAAATAAATAAAAAATGTAAGAAACAAGACAAATCGTCGTACACAGTCCGTCGTGTACAGTAAGATTCAATCCTCCAAAAGATTATAACCGGAAAAATGTATATCTTTATTTCACTCGTCTGATCTGGGTCTTTTATATTTTACCCAAGACCTTTTCGATCAGTAAAACTATCATACTTTCATCTAATATCAAAAATAACAAAATAAAGTGAAGAAAGGAAAGATGAGAAATGAAAAAATGAAAAAGGAAACGAAAACGAAAATGAAAATGAAAATGAAAATGAAAGTAAATCTACAGTGTTTCCCGTTTGAAAATCTAAGTCTTGGGGGAACAAAATACAGATTTTCAGTTTCCGAAATCCAACTCTTGGGACTTTAGTAAACTTTTTGGTTGGCTAATAAAGCTTTAGGCTGACCAATCCAATTTTTAGTACGTCAAAATACGGTTTTTTATTATCCAAAAATACATTTTCAAAGTATGCGATCCGGAGAACCTCGTTCAGCCAATCCAATTTTTGGTCAGTCAAAAATACAGTTTTCATTATTCAAGAATACAGTTTCCAAGTGATCCGGTTCAGGATCGATGTCCAACTGTAAAGATATAGTATCGAATGGGACATGGCGTCCAAGGAGAGTGTAGGATAAACCGCATACCGATGTTTGCGTATTGCGTATGTGGATGTTCAAGAAAAGCTTGGCTCGAGGCCGGTCCTTTATGGAGTCGGAAACGAACGTTACGTGATTATATTCCTTTGATTTTTACTTCGAACATGCAGACGACATTTTTTCACTACCATCCTTCCGGCGATTACTTCCGCGATGGGCCCGACAGCGACTCCGAGGGGACTACTGTCAAGAACTTGCTTCAGCTGGAGCATCTCTCTGACGATTCCATGTCGGATGAGGAGGAGAATGAAACCCCTGAGATTCCTGAGATCTCCATGGAGGAGCGTGACCTGGGCTTGGTACATCAGCCAGAGTTAATCGGGACTCTGACGAAGTACAAGCCCAGGCAAGTAGCGCAGTTCATTGCCTTGGTGCAGAGCGAGGAGCCAAAAATTGCTCGCGCTGCTGCCAGGGCTGGTATCAGCTCAGCCTCAGCTTACAAGCTGCATAAACAGTGGGTGGAGAATGGTATGAGAGTCCTGCCCGGTTATGTCCCTGTCTCTGAGGTCCGCCCTAAAGGCAATAACCGCAAGCTTACCGAGCAGCACTCTCAGTTTCTTGAGAGCTATGTGGAGCAGCATCCTACTTGCTGTATAAAGGATGCTACAGCTGAGCTCTGCAAGGAGGCCTAGCTCATATTCTAGTAATAATTTAATATTAATAATCATTATATGGATTCCTGGCATGAATTGATACTTTATTAGCTTTTTCTTCTGTAGTTATTATACGTACACTTATTATATAATCTCAAATGTTGTAAAATGGTGTATTTTGATTGTATACATTTAGAATTAATATTAAAAATCTTATATTTATTTATTTATTACCATTTTAATAGTTTTATTATATTGGTACTTTGTAAAATCTATTATTATATCATAAACACTTACATATAGCCTATCAATATCGTTATCATTTAAATAGTCTTCCATTTTAATTATAAATTCATTATAATCATCAGTATAATCATTCTCCATGTCATTATCATTATAAATATTTTCAATTATGTTTTTATGTTCTATAAAATCTATTTCATATATTTTTTTGTTATTATTTTCTATTAATAGTTCAAATTCATCTGCAGCAAAAGACAAGTCACCCAAAAAAAGCTTAAATTGTAACTCAAAAGGCATTATATTATAATTTTAATTTTAAATAAAAATTCAATTTTTTAGATGAGGATCTATTTAATTAGGTAGATATGTATATACTGTGTCTACAGTATAGCATTATACTATATTGTTAATATGCTATGTTTATTTATTCTAGTGTTTTTTACATTTTATTCCTTCCATTGGTACATAATTATTACAATTTTTAACTCTGCATATATGTTCTTCTGTATCAGATTCCCAATTATCTTCATTAGATTCTACTGAAGGACATAATTCTAATAATTTTTTATATAAATACTCTAACCCAGTATTATTTACAGACTTGAAAGTATAGTAGCTAAATATATATTCTGAATTATATAAATCAGTATTGTTCTTTATGAAATTTAATATTCCACATGTTCTATCTAATCTTGGTGTATTTTTATCCAACTTTATGTCTATCTTATTTGATATATCTTTAAAATCTTTATCATTATATATAGTTGTATAAAAATCTATATCTTTTCTATTTTTGGTGTATATAAGATCGTAATAATCATCATTTTTATTTTGTAATAATTTTGTATTTTTTTGTATTCTACGTATAATATTATCAACTATTTGAACCTGATTAGTAGGCTTCTTTGGTTTTCTTGGGGTATTTTTACTTTCACTTTTATTATTATTATTAATAATATCATATAATACTGTTGTATTAAATCCTTTTTCCACAATTTCTTTTACCCTGTAATGCATAAGTTCTATATCTTTTTTATCTGGTTTATTATTTTTTTCTGTTTCAATGTTTTTATTCTCCACAATTATATTTTTTGGAGTATTAGTATCAATTGTATTTTTATTAATATTATCAGAACCTAAATTATGTACTATATTATATAAAGTGTTTACATCAAATCCTTTATTAACAATATCCTGTATCCTATAATGAAATAATTCTATTTTATCCTTATTATTATTTTTATCATTATTTTCATTTTCTGGTGTATCACTATTAATATTATCTTTTATAGATCTATAGCCTTTAATAATATCTTCTAATTCTGCCATATTTTTTAATTTAAATCTATTTAAAAAGTTTGCATAATAATTTCTCTTAAAAACCATATTTTCTAATATACTTACCATTATAGCATCATCATCAAAACCAGACATACAACCAGTGCCTACTAATAAATCTCTTATTCGTTTTATAACTTTAGTTTCTTTTGTACATTTGTTAGTTACATCAATTACCCAATTTTTATGTCTCTCACATTGTTTTTCAAGTGCTATTATTTTATCTTCACGCATATTTAATTGATTTCTAAAAAATGATATTTTAAACATATTTTGTTCATTTGTTGTTTCTAGATCTTTAATATATTTATTTAATTCAGATATTTTTAATTTTAAATCTGTTATTTCGTTATCTTGGTTCATTATAAATTCTGTTACTTTTTTCGTTTGATCAACATACATGAGTTTTTTTTTTAAAATAAAATAAAAATCAATTAAATTATTAATGTATGCATACATGTTACACAACCCCTTAAAAATTAATTAATAAGAATTGAATTTCAATATACATAATTATATTTATTACATATATTAACTCATATTTATATTTATTTATATCTATACTTACTGATGAACATCAATAGGTATTTCAATTTTAGCTTTTTTTAATCTTTTGCCATTAATTATAATATATTCATCTACTATATTATCTTCATGTTCAGAATCACTATTATTAGTTTCTTTTTCTGATTCATCATCACTGATATCTTTCTCAAGAAACTTATTTTGAAAATCTATAGATTCATTATACATTTCATTAGATTTTTGATAATCTTGAAATATAATATTAATTTTATTTTGTTTGCTTGGAAATTCAAAATTATCAGCATACCATAACATATGATGAGGTTCTTCTTTAATATTAAATTTTTCCATAAATAATTTTATATTTTTTAATATACAAGCTACTCTAAACTGTAAATTAAATATTTTTATATCTGATATTTGTAAAGCACTTCTATTATTAGTGAATCTTTTAAATGTACTTGTTAATATCGAAAATTCATGTTCTATTAAAGACCTATAAGATCCAATTGTATTATTAATAATTTTTTCTTCATTTGTTAGATTTATATTTTTTTCTTTTCTAATAGGGAAGTTGAAATTCTTCCTACTAAAATGATTATACCCTTCTTGTTCAGCTATTTCATTAAATTTATCTATATATTGTGTATAACCACCATCAACACAAATATTATCATATTTACTTATTTTTTTATATAATCCCATTTGTATAAACATACTACCATCATTACCTTTTGCACATTTTTGGGATTTACTGGTG
This sequence comes from Syncephalastrum racemosum, assembly GCA_002105135.1. NCBI lineage: Eukaryota > Fungi > Mucoromycota > Mucoromycetes > Mucorales > Syncephalastraceae > Syncephalastrum > Syncephalastrum racemosum. Next base: position 875,927 of record MCGN01000012.1, read on the forward strand.
TATAATATCATAGAATTTACATCTATAACAACTTGTGTTCTTATACCAGGTGATTTTAACTTGTGGCTATATAATTCAGATCTTTTTTCATTTACTTTATAATATTTAATTTTGGTATCTATACCATCTAATAATAATGTTGTATTTTTTAAATAATTAGGATTATTAATTCTTGCTGATAAAATTCTAATTTTAGTAGTACTAAACATTTTTTCTAAATCAAACTTTACTTTTTTATTAATATTAGTATAATTTGTAATCCAAAATTTTTTGTATATTCTATAAAATGAGCTATATGGAAGAAATTTATCCATATCAACTCCATTTTCACCAGAAACAATATGATACAATAACACTAAAGCTTTATCAACTTCATGATAAGGGCCTGGATACTCTTTATTACCATACAAAATTACTATAAAATAAAATACTGCTGTATATCCTAATTTTTCTAATAAATAATTTTTTATAAATCTAATACTATTATTCTTTAAATCTTTAATAACGCTTCTATGATTAATTCTATTAGTTAACATTGGCCATTCATAATTCATAAAATCCCACCTTCTAGCTACCAAATTATTAATAGATTTTTGAAGTTCTTCTTTAAAATCTTTATCTATAATCATTTTTTTGGTCATTTTTAAAAAATACCCTAAAAATACAATATATGCTTATATGTAGAAGCTATAAATACAATAATATTTTATAGATACAGAAATAAAACTATAGATAATATATAAATTATATATTAAATATAGAAAATAAATACTTTTTGTTATATATAAAATTCAATTTGTTACACAATACAATGCTTCTCTGCCCATAAATATTTTTAAAACCCAGTAATATGAAGGTAGTTCATAGATTCTTTCCAAATCCATAGATAATATCAGGCTAGTGGTATTTGAGCTAGCCTTCAAGGAGTTCGAGGGCTTCTCGATCAGTGATTCGTCGGTTCACCGTCACCTCACCGAGAAGCTATCGTTCACCCTCACTCGGACTAGACCACAAGCGGAGGCTCGGAACTCGGAAGATACCCGAGAGCAGCGCAGACAGTTCGTTGAGCGCCTAGTCGAGCAAGACATTGACTATCGACGGAAATGTGTCTTCATCGACGAAAGCGGCTTTCTGAAGACCATGGTGCGTCCAGTGGCATGGTCAAAGAAAGGAACGCCTGCGAATGTGACGGTGCCAACAAGCCAGGGCGCCAACTTAAGCATCCTCGGCTGTATCTCCCGGCATGGCATCATCGCCCTTTCGCAGCAAGTTCCCGAGCGACGCGAGCAAAAGAAACGCAAGGTTGCCAGTGGGAAGAAATCTGGTCTCCCCCATGGTACGACCTCTTCCCACTTCCAGCTGTTTGTGGAGCATGTGGCGAAAGTCCTGAACGAGCATGGCATGCAGAACATGTACTTCGTGATGGATAATGCCTCTATCCACAAAACGTCGGATGTTATTGCGACGATAGAGAAACATCATCACGTCCCTCTGTTTTTGCCACCATACTCCCCCTTCCTCAATCCCATCGAAGAGTGCTGGGCTAAGATTAAGGCGGAGGTGCGGAAGAATCCGCTGAAAAGCAAAGACAATCTCATCGACCGTATTGAAGAAGCAGCACGGTCTGTCACCGCGAAAAACTGTCAAGGTTGGATCCGCCACTCTCAGAAGTTTTTGGTTAGCTGCCTTGACATGAAGCATCTTTAAATATACTACATTTCTCGCTACCATCCTTTGTCTAATCCTGAACCGCATCACTTGGAAACTGTATTCTTGAATAATGAAAACTGTATTTTTGACTGACCAAAAATTGGATTGGCTGAACGAGGTTCTCCGGATCGCATACTTTGAAAATGTATTTTTGGATAATAAAAAACCGTATTTTGACGTACTAAAAATTGGATTGGTCAGCCTAAAGCTTTATTAGCCAACCAAAAAGTTTACTAAAGTCCCAAGAGTTGGATTTCGGAAACTGAAAATCTGTATTTTGTTCCCCCAAGACTTAGATTTTCAAACGGGAAACACTGTATCGTTCATTAACGATAGAAAAGGAAGATGAGATGGAAGTAAGGAAGGCAGCAGCACCAAAAAAGGAAGTATCAAGAATAGTGCCGAAAAAGGAAAAAGTGAGAGGACAACGGTCTGACGTCAGGTACGAGAAATCAAGGTAGTCAAGGTACGGGAGGTATGGCGGTCACGTGCTGAGCTTGGCCGGAGGGTCGATTATACCTTTGTCACAATAACGTCTCTCCTCTATGGTCTAGTGGCTAGGATTTCGGTCTCTCACACCGACGGCCCGGGTTCAATTCCCGGTGGGGGAATGTAAACGTCTTCGGTCCCAGAAAACAAATAGTTGTACTTTTGCGACTGTCGGGAGTTTAACTCCCTTCCTCTTTTCCCTCGAAATGACGTCAAATGCCGCGCACGGCAAGCCGTCCGCATTTGGGACCACTTTAAAGAAGTGCATCTCCTTTTGCGGACGCAGCACCGAATACTCTCCTCCCTGGCTCTCGCTCTCCCTCTCTTCCTCTCCGACCTCTTGGCTATGACGTTACGCGTCATAGCCCATTATCCTTTTATATAGTTATCCCCTTCTCGCAGGCAATTGCCAAGATCTTAGAAAAATATAAATACGCGAGAAGTACGAATAATAAAGATCATCTTATCCACCCTCTATTCTTTTGTTCCCTTATTCCACCTGGCCCTGTCCTTACAGCCAAAAGGAATCCGACAACCTTTTCTCTCCAAATGACGTCAAATGTTACGCACGGCAGCGCATCCGCATTTGGTATCCTTTCAAAGAAGTACACATCCTTTTGTAGATGCGCCACCGAACATCGTTCATTCCCCCTCCGATCTCTTGGCTATGACGCGTATCGTCATAGCCCATTATCCATCTATATACCTATCCCCTTCTCGCAGGCAAATGCCAAGCACTTAGAAAAATATAAATACGCGAGAAGTAAAAATAATAAACAGGATCTTATCCACCCTCTTCTATTCTTTGTTCTTACATATCCACCTGGCCTTGTACCTGACAGCCAAAAGGATCACGACAATTGGTAGCGGAGAAGGTTCTTTATGTCCAGCAAGAACTTCACCGATCAACAACAAAAAGAATTTATTATCCAAGAATTTGTACTCCAAGCCCTTCCATCAAATCTACACGGCACCTACAAGAAAACCACTCAGTACTTCCATATCCCAGAAGAACAGCGAGCCAAGTTCACCGAAGCAAACCTAGCCTACCTGCAAGAAAAAGCACAAGAATTAGCAACGAGTTTCCAGGAGATCGTCGCAAGCAAGAAACAGAAGGCTAGCTCAAATACCACTAGCCTGATATTATCTATGGATTTGGAAAGAATCTATGAATTAACTTTATATTACTGGGTTTTAAAATTATTTATGGGCAGAGAAGCATTATATTGTGTAACAAATTGAATTTTATATATAACAAAAAGTATTTATTTTCTATATTTAATATATAATTTATATATTATCTATAGTTTTATTTCTGTATCTATAAAGTATTATTGTATTTATAGCTTCTACATATAAGCATATATTTTATTTTTAGGGTATTTTTAAAAATGACGAAAAAAATGATTATAGATAAAGATTTTAAAGAAGAACTTGAAAAATCTATTAATAATTTGGTAGCTAGAAGGTGGGATTTTATGAATTATGAATGGCCCATGTTAACTAATAGAATTAATCATAGAAGCGTTATTAAAGATTTAAAGAATAATAGTATTAGATTTATAAAAAATTATTTATTAGAAAAATTAGGATATACAGCAGTATTTTATTTTATAGTAATTTTGTATGGTAATAAAGAATATCCAGGTCCTTATCATGAAGTTGATAAAGCTTTAGTGTTATTGTATCATATTGTTTCTGGTGAAAATGGAGTTGATATGGATAAATTTCTTCCATATACCTGTAGCTCATTTTATAGAATATACAAAAAGTTTTGGATTACAAATTATACTAATATTAATAAAAAAGTAAAATTTGATTTAGAAAAAATGTTTAGTACTACTAAAATTAGAATTTTATCAGCAAGAATTAATAATCCTAATTATTTAAAAAATACAACATTATTATTAGATGGTATAGATACAAAAATTAAATATTATAAAGTAAATGAAAAAAGATCTGAATTATATAGCCACAAGTTAAAATCACCTGGTATAAGAACACAAGTTGTTATAGATGTAAATTCTATGATATTATACACCAGTAAATCCCAAAAATGTGCAAAAGGTAATGATGGTAGTATGTTTATACAAATGGGATTATATAAAAAAATAAGTAAATATGATAATATTTGTGTTGATGGTGGTTATACACAATATATAGATAAATTTAATGAAATAGCTGAACAAGAAGGGTATAATCATTTTAGTAGGAAGAATTTCAATTTCCCTATTAGAAAAGAAAAAAATATAAATCTAACAAATGAAGAAAAAATTATTAATAATACAATTGGATCTTATAGGTCTTTAATAGAACATGAATTTTCGATATTAACAAGTACATTTAAAAGATTCACTAATAATAGAAGTGCTTTACAAGTATCAGATATAAAAATATTTAATTTACAGTTTAGAGTAGCTTGTATATTAAAAAATGGTTAGAAGGTATTATAGGTGACAAGTGTAATTCAGTAGAAATATAAATTATTTATCATAAAAAGTATATTTGAAATAAATCCAAATTATGTTTATAAATCAAAAAGAAACCATTTTTAGATATATAATAACTTTTAACAAAATAATACATTTTATAATTTTATGTTATTTTTTAATTCATGTTAAGACAAAATATATTTTACATGTATTCGAACAATTTTAAAATTATTTTTATTATTACAAATCCTCTGACATTGCAGAAGATTTATTATTTTTAATTTTATTATTATTTATATCATTAGTATTAATTTTTAATTTATTTCTATTTTTATTCTTATTTTTGTTTTTTGATTCACTAGTATTATACTCTTCTAACATAAATTTATATTCATATTTAACTTTATCACATTTTAAGGTATATATAATTACATTATTTCTAGATTTTTTTATATTAAACTCTTTTATATTGAAGTCATTATTATTTATAATTAAGTTTATAATAAAACTATTATTTATATTCTTTTTAAACTCTTGATCTTCAAAAGGATTCATATTTTATTGAATTTACTAATTTCTATAAGATACCCATATATAAGTTTATATAGTTCATTTCTAAATCATATATTAATTTTACATTTATTGTCAAAAGATATTAATACCAGTATATAAATTTAAAATAATACTATTATAAAGAATTCATTTAAGAATATAATTTACCTTTACATGTATATACTATATAGAAAGATAAAAAAATATTTTATATAAGAGAACGGATTTATTAATCCCTTTTTATAATATTTATATTTTTTTCCTTATTAACAATAACACAAGGTAATTCTTGGCATTTTAATTTAAAATAGTTTTTTTTTTAAAAATATTCTTCAACATTTACATATCGTTTTCAACTATTATTGTAATGCTTTTATTATAGGCATATCTACTAAAATCTACTATTACATCATAAACGCTTACATATAATCTTTTAATATCATTATCACTTAAAAAATCTTCCATTTTTAATATAAATTGATTATATTCATCATTATAATCATTCTCCATCATATTGTCATCATAAATATCTCTAATTATTTCATTATCTTCTATAAAATTTATTTCATATAATTTTTTATTATTATTTCCTGCTAATAGTGTAAATCTTTCAGCATTAAGAGAAAGATCACCTAAAAAAAGCTTAAATTCTAATTCAAATGGCATTTTTGTTATTCTTAACTAATAATAATTTTTATTTTATTTCAAAATTCAATTTTTTGATCCAGAATCTATTAAATTAGTATATTTATACCTAAATTCATATATTCTATATTAGATATTTACATATATCTAGTTAGCTGCACTATTGCTAAGAAATTCATTAAATATATCTTTTGATTTATTCTTATTTCTCCATTTAAATTCATTGAAATGTTTAATTAAATGTTTCTTACCTCTATATTGTGGTTTTATTTTTCTCTTTATTAGTCCCCACATATTTTCTACATTCTGTGTATGTATAGATTTATCTTTTTTATCTACATAATTCTTAGAATGGTTTATCATTTTATGATTATAACCTATATTTTTCAAATTATGATAAGATTTAAATGAATCTGTATAAATTATAGATCCAGGTTTTACATTTCTTTGTATAAAATCTTCACAAGTTTTCCTATCTCTTTTATCAACTATCTCTATATGATAATCTTTAATTTTATTATTAGGTGATGTTCTATTAGTTATACCAATAACCCATGTTTGACCTTTTTGTAATCTGCCTTTATTATATTTTCTTCTAGACATCATAGATTCATCAATTTCACAATAGTCACCAAATATTACTTTTTTATTTTCTTTTTGAAATATTTCTCTAAATATATTACTATATCTTGTTATTGTTTTTGGTGATTTTACTAATGAAGCATAAATACTTTTTCTTGGTGTTTCTTTCAAATATTCATACAATATGTGCAATATTTCATTGACAGGTAATTTTTGATTAGCAAATACAGTATTTTTAAATATCGAAAATGATTTTCTACATCCTTTTTTCTTACATCTATATAATTTTAATTTATAATATACACCTAGTTCACCATCATCACAATATTCACATTTAGTTTTTAATGATAAATAATCTTTTTGAAATAAATATTCAATAGCTTTTTCTTCATCTATAAATATATCATGTAAATTTTTATATGCTTCAATATTAAAAATATTATCTAGAGCTTTTTGCTTATATATAATTTTTTCTTCTTTCACTATTTTTTTTAAATTTTCTTGTTTTTCTTTTTTTTTGGTTCTTTTAAAATTATTTAATATATTACGTTCTTTTGCACTAACATCATCAATACACCAATTTTCATATTTTAATATTTGACCATATTCTAAATTATTTTTCATAGTTTTATTAATGTTTATCATATTTTTCATAAAAGCCTTAGATTTATAATTAGTTTTCATATTTTTCATAGATTTTTGTGATAAAGAAAAGTGTTTTGATTTCATTTTGAACTGGATTAATAATAAATGTAAAATATGTAATAATAATATTTTTTATGAAAGAAATAAAATCAGTTTTATATCTAAAAGTATGCACCCCTTATTTTTTTGTGTAACAATATTAAGGAGGTGGTTTATTTTAAAATTTTCATATTATTATAATTTTGATAAAAATAGTTTGTCAGCAATCTTACCCTTTTACCCACCCTAAACATAAAATTATTTAACAATATAGGATATTGTGTAATTATAATTTTAACACTATTTGAAACGTTTCTCTGGGGAACGAGCCCATCGAAGGATAGGCCGGGTAATCTGGGTGAAGAGCCACGGAACCATGGACAAACCGAACGGGGTCGTACGGAATTGGAACGTGTTGCCCTCGAAGCGAAACCGGAGATACCGGCGGGAGTGCTTGTGAACTAGAAGATGTAGGAACGCATCCGAGAGATCGATGGACGTCAGGAAGTCGTGGGGCTGCAGCATGGTGACGACTTGCTGGAGTGTTTCCATGCGGAAGTGTGGAGCAGTTAAGTACGTGTTCAATGTCTTCAAGTTGAACACGGGACGATGGCCGCCTGAGCGTTTGGGTATCACAAACATGGGACTTGTGAAGCCTGGGGAAGGGTCGGCCGGCTCGATCGCGCGTTTCAAGAGCAGATCGGCGACTTCCTGGCGTAAAAGACGCCGTTGATCTGGAGTGGCCGGTCGCGTGTCGAAGCTGCGATGAGAAAGGGGTGGATCCTGCTGAAAAATCAGCTTGAAACCGTCCTTGATGACCGAGTGGATCCATTGAGAGTCGGTCAGACGGCGCCAGGCAAGGGCGAAGTGTGATAGACGACCCCCTACTGGTGGGGACCGTCCACGCCCTGCCGGTACGGGTTGTTGCTTGGGCGGCCGGGATGTGGGCGGCGCGGAGCATTGCGGTTTTGGGCCTGGCGATGTTGCTGGCGCGGCTGTGGTGGCCAGTTTGAGACGGGTTGCCCGCCACCTCCCAGCGGCGGGACGCCTCGAAAAAACGAAGGTTGAGGAGCGGGTGGACCACGGCGAGCGGGCTGGGGTGGCCGGGGGCGTGCTTCGTCTATCGCCTTGCGCATAGTTGCATGGGATGTAAGGGCATCCCGGAAATCTTCAACACGCATGGTAAATTGGCGCGGCTCGAGCTGGCGCGAGAAATCAGAAGCGAAAGAGGGGTTAACCGCCCTCAAAGCGAGATGGTTGCGGAGCGTGTTGGCAAGACCACCAACATGAAGGGTAAGTGTACGCGCATCGTGCAGTACAGCAAAAACGCGGGCCAGTTGCTCAGGGGGGAGCACCTGTAACAAAATATGGCCCAGGACATCAAGCGGACGGAGAATAGCAGAGGATGCGTACTGGACATCCTGGAGTGCGTGGTCTTCACGCTTGTGACCGGTGTTAAAATGTTTGGCGGCTTCCGGTAACGTAGCAGGGGGACTATAATTGAGACCCGCCACCGGAGGATACCGTTCGATCAGCTCGCGGCGCTCCTCAGGGGCAAGAGCATTTCCAAAAACAGGGTGGCCCAAAGTAGGCATGAGCTGTTGGAGTTGCTCCGAGGGGTGCCAGTCATAATGTGGTCTAAGCGGCAGGTCATGGAGAGGCCCTGTGGCTGGAGATGGAACAGGGGCAGGTTGGGCGGCTAGCAGTTGTTGCAATAGCTGCTGCTGCTGAGCTATTTGATCCGCTAGCTGCTGGATCTGAACTTGTTCCGTAGTAGGGGGAAGGGAAGTACTGGATTCCATAGAAACTCTTAGTGAGCTGCGGTAATGACCTGCGAGCGAAGAAGAAGATCAATTTGTATTCACGTACTCTTCCCTCTCTCTTATAGACAACCATCAAAATTTTTATTGGATATGTTTTATAATTTCGCTAATAAAAGTCGAAGAAGATGGTCACAGCATTTGGTGCCTCAGCTTATGGGGTCCGTAGGAGTAATTTTATTGTCCCAGCGTAGCGTGAGGACAATTATATTTATTTATATCTATACTTACTGATGAACATCAATAGGTATTTCAATTTTAGCTTTTTTTAGTCTTTTGCCATTAATTATAATATATTCATCTACTATATTATCTTCATGTTCAGAATCACTATTATTAGGTTCTTTTTCTGATTCATCATCACTGATGTCTTTCTCAAGAAACTTATTTTGAAAATCTATAGATTCATTATATATTTCATTAGATTTTTGATAATCTTGAAATATAATATTAATTTTATTTTGTTTGCTTGGAAATTCAAAATTATCAGCATACCATAACATATGATGAGGTTCTTCTTTAATATTAAATTTTTCCATAAATAATTTTATATTTTTTAGGTAAAAGGGTAAGATTGCTGACAAACTATTTTTATCAAAATTATAATAATATGAAAATTTTAAAATAAACCACCTCCTTAATATTGTTACACAAAAAAATAAGGGGTGCATACTTTTAGATATAAAACTGATTTTATTTCTTTCATAAAAAATATTATTATTACATATTTTACATTTATTATTAATCCAGTTCAAAATGAAATCAAAACACTTTTCTTTATCACAAAAATCTATGAAAAATATGAAAACTAATTATAAATCTAAGGCTTTTATGAAAAATATGATAAACATTAATAAAACTATGAAAAATAATTTAGAATATGGTCAAATATTAAAATATGAAAATTGGTGTATTGATGATGTTAGTGCAAAAGAACGTAATATATTAAATAATTTTAAAAGAACCAAAAAAAAAGAAAAACAAGAAAATTTAAAAAAAATAGTGAAAGAAGAAAAAATTATATATAAGCAAAAAGCTCTAGATAATATTTTTAATATTGAAGCATATAAAAATTTACATGATATATTTATAGATGAAGAAAAAGCTATTGAATATTTATTTCAAAAAGATTATTTATCATTAAAAACTAAATGTGAATATTGTGATGATGGTGAACTAGGTGTATATTATAAATTAAAATTATATAGATGTAAGAAAAAAGGATGTAGAAAATCATTTTCGATATTTAAAAATACTGTATTTGCTAATCAAAAATTACCTGTCAATGAAATATTGCACATATTGTATGAATATTTGAAAGAAACACCAAGAAAAAGTATTTATGCTTCATTAGTAAAATCACCAAAAACAATAACAAGATATAGTAATATATTTAGAGAAATATTTCAAAAAGAAAATAAAAAAGTAATATTTGGTGACTATTGTGAAATTGATGAATCTATGATGTCTAGAAGAAAATATAATAAAGGCAGATTACAAAAAGGTCAAACATGGGTTATTGGTATAACTAATAGAACATCACCTAATAATAAAATTAAAGATTATCATATAGAGATAGTTGATAAAAGAGATAGGAAAACTTGTGAAGATTTTATACAAAGAAATGTAAAACCTGGATCTATAATTTATACAGATTCATTTAAATCTTATCATAATTTGAAAAATATAGGTTATAATCATAAAATGATAAACCATTCTAAGAATTATGTAGATAAAAAAGATAAATCTATACATACACAGAATGTAGAAAATATGTGGGGACTAATAAAGAGAAAAATAAAACCACAATATAGAGGTAAGAAACATTTAATTAAACATTTCAATGAATTTAAATGGAGAAATAAGAATAAATCAAAAGATATATTTAATGAATTTCTTAGCAATAGTGCAGCTAACTAGATATATGTAAATATCTAATATAGAATATATGAATTTAGGTATAAATATACTAATTTAATAGATTCTGGATCAAAAAATTGAATTTTGAAATAAAATAAAAATTATTATTAGTTAAGAATAACAAAAATGCCATTTGAATTAGAATTTAAGCTTTTTTTAGGTGATCTTTCTCTTAATGCTGAAAGATTTACACTATTAGCAGGAAATAATAATAAAAAATTATATGAAATAAATTTTATAGAAGATAATGAAATAATTAGAGATATTTATGATGACAATATGATGGAGAATGATTATAATGATGAATATAATCAATTTATATTAAAAATGGAAGATTTTTTAAGTGATAATGATATTAAAAGATTATATGTAAGCGTTTATGATGTAATAGTAGATTTTAGTAGATATGCCTATAATAAAAGCATTACAATAATAGTTGAAAACGATATGTAAATGTTGAAGAATATTTTTAAAAAAAAAAACTATTTTAAATTAAAATGCCAAGAATTACCTTGTGTTATTGTTAATAAGGAAAAAAATATAAATATTATAAAAAGGGATTAATAAATCCGTTCTCTTATATAAAATATTTTTTATCTTTCTATATAGTATATACATGTAAAGGTAAATTATATTCTTAAATGAATTCTTTATAATAGTATTATTTTAAATTTATATACTGGTATTAATATCTTTTGACAATAAATGTAAAATTAATATATGATTTAGAAATGAACTATATAAACTTATATATGGGTATCTTATAGAAATTAGTAAATTCAATAAAATATGAATCCTTTTGAAGATCAAGAGTTTAAAAAGAATATAAATAATAGTTTTATTATAAACTTAATTATAAATAATAATGACTTCAATATAAAAGAGTTTAATATAAAAAAATCTAGAAATAATGTAATTATATATACCTTAAAATGTGATAAAGTTAAATATGAATATAAATTTATGTTAGAAGAGTATAATACTAGTGAATCAAAAAACAAAAATAAGAATAAAAATAGAAATAAATTAAAAATTAATACTAATGATATAAATAATAATAAAATTAAAAATAATAAATCTTCTGCAATGTCAGAGGATTTGTAATAATAAAAATAATTTTAAAATTGTTCGAATACATGTAAAATATATTTTGTCTTAACATGAATTAAAAAATAACATAAAATTATAAAATGTATTATTTTGTTAAAAGTTATTATATATCTAAAAATGGTTTCTTTTTGATTTATAAACATAATTTGGATTTATTTCAAATATACTTTTTATGATAAATAATTTATATTTCTACTGAATTACACTTGTCACCTATAATACCTTCTAACCTTAGGGTGAATAAAATATCTGCGTAAGTTGCAAAAATACTTACGGCAGTGCTGTTTCCAAAGATAAGTTCTTTGGTTTTTTTGTTACTTTTTAAACAAAAAGTAATGTGAAAGAAATATTGACTACCAATCGTTAAAATTTTAATTTTATAAGTTGCAACAGGAAATATTTCAAATGTGAATAAAGAAATATACTGTTATTTCATAAATAACTATATTTCTAAAATAATTATTATTTACAAAATAATGATTATTTTCTTTTTATATATTAATTGCAAATTTTATATTTGCTGAAATAATCTAGATAAATATTAATAATAGAATAGCATTCTATTTATTATTTAACGTTGCTCTTATACATCTGTATTAAGTATGGATATATTATATAAAGCTATTATACGGCTATTATACAGCTACTATATATATAATTTATAAATAATAATAAATTTAAAATATCTAATATTTTTTTAATCAAATAGAATATTTGGATATGTATATATTAATGTTAATAATTTTTCATAAATGAAATATTTCGAAGAAATATATATATTTAAAACATTTTATATGTGAAATTCAAAGAAAGGAGGATTCTTGAATGAAAGGATGGAATGAAATACATGTGGAATGAATTTGAATTTTACTACTTCTTTACCAAAAAATTATTAACATACCATATCTAGATATGGTCAATATATACATTTATTTCTGATGTATAAGAATATACAATATATATTCCATCTGAAATATAATTTGGATAAAAAATTGAATTTTATCCAAAAATAAAAATGATTATTGAAGAAGCTAAAATGTTTTTCTTGAGCTTAATATTATATAAAGAAGAATTTTTAAAATATATAGAAGATAATAATAAAATTTATGAAATAAATTTAAATGATGACTATAATAAGATTAAAACTATTTATAATAATGTTTTAAAAGATAAGGTTTTTGATTATAATTTTGATGGATATATGTATTTATTTAAAGAATTTATAATTAATGAAGAATTTTATACTGTTTTTTTAATAGAATACGAAATTACGTTTTACCTTGATAACTTTATAGATGATAATATTATTATATTTACTGAATAATAAAAGAATTATAATCACTTTATTTAATGAAAAAGATATAAACTAAAAATTATTATAAAAATTATTTTTTATTGTTTTAAAGAGTTCCAATATTGAGTTTTAACTTCTTCTCCAATAAGATCCTCATCTTTTACATATGAATTATAAGATTTATTGTAATTTCTCCATTTCACAAAATATTCTATACCATCTGTTGTTTCTTTATGTGATATAATATATTGCACTTCAAATTCATTTGAATCTATTGCTTCTTCATCTAGAATCATTTTATTCTTTTGATTACTCTTTTTAATATTACCTTCAGCTAATAATTGATCTAATTTTTCTTGTTGTTTTGATTTCATATTATTAATATTTTCTTTCTTATATAAAGTTTTTGGTGTATTAACTATATTATTGAAACTATCTATATTATTAAAGAAATCAAAATTCTCATCCATCCATAATTTATAATAAGATTTCTCTTCAATATTATTTAATTCAACAAAATGTTTAATATTATATAATAAACAAGCCAATTTAATTTGTATATTAAATGTTCTTTCTTTTGTAATTCTAACATTTGCTCTAGGGCCAAATCTTGAAAATGTATTAGAGAATTTAGCAAAAAATGTTTCAATTGTTGAACGGTAAGAGCCTAATTGTTTATTAAAATTACTTTCATCTAAATCTAATGGTACATTTTTTTCTTTTCTTATAGGGAAACAAAAATTATCTAAAGATATAGGTAAACCTATATTATTATATTTAGTTATTACTTCATTTACTACATTTTCATATATACCATCAAATACTAAACAATCTGTTAATTTAAAAAACCTATTTAAATTTACATTTGATATAAACATATTATCATCATTGTTATATTTACAAGGTAGAGACTCAGAAACATACATTACAAAACCTTCACTGCTTATAATAAATTGTGTATTTAAACCATTATTTTTTATTTTATAACTATATAAATCTGATTTTTTCAAATCAATATCTTCTATTATTATTTTATTTGTTCTACCATCCAGTAGCAATGTTATATGTTCAAAATTTGGTGGATTATGTATTTTGCTATATAATAATCTTGAATCATTACTGCTGAAATATGTATTCATTAATTTATCAATCCAATTCTCAAGAAAATCTGCATTATCTATAAATATAGCTTTATAAACTTTATAGAATGAATCATTTGGGTCATACATTTTCATCTCTGAAATAGAGAAACCATTCAATAAAAGCTCAATTATAAGTACACCTTTTTCTATATTATATATAGGAGAAGGTAATTTTATTCTGCTACATATTTCTGTCAGAAAAATAAATACTGGGATTGCACCTAATAAATCATAAACATGATCTTTAACTTTTTGAATCGAAATGTAATTTCCAATTTTTGACCTATTATATTGTTTTTCGATATTAGACTTATACGTATTGTTCATAAAACTCCAATTCTCCTCATAAATATTTTTATATTCAGCATTTAATAAATTTTCATATGAACCCATAATTGAATTTTACCTTATAAACCTAACCTTATATAACCTTATCCTAACAATACCTTGTATTGTTTCTTTTTATTATTTTTTAAATAAAATATAAATTAAATTTTTATACTAATACATGCAGGTATTATCGATTGTGTAACCATAAATAAGAATAAATATAAATATGAAATATAAATATAAATATAAAATAACTATACAGCTATCTATACGGCTAAATACAGCTAAATAAAGCTAAATACAGCTAATCATTTATGATAAGAGAAACGTTTCAAATAGTGTTAAAATTATAATTACACAATATCCTATATTGTTAAATAATTTTATGTTTAGGGTGAATAAAATATCTGCGTAAGTTGCAAAAAAACTTACGGCAGTGCTGTTTCCAAAGATAAGTTCTTTGGTTTTTTTGTTACTTTTTAAACAAAAAGTAATGTGAAAGAAATATTGACTACCAATCGTTAAAATTTTAATTTTATAAGTTGCAACAGGAAATATTTCAAATGTGAATAAAGAAATATACTGTTATTTCATAAATAACTATATTTCTAAAATAATTATTATTTACAAAATAATGATTATTTTCTTTTTATATATTAATTGCAAATTTTATATTTGCTGAAATAATCTAGATAAATATTAATAATAGAATAGCATTCTATTTATTATTTAACGTTGCTCCCAGGCATCCGTATCACGGCATATCTGGACGACTGGCTTTTGATGGCGTCCTCCCGTCTCGAAGCCCGCAGACAGACCCACCAGGTGGTCTCCAAACTTCAGGAATTAGGTTGGCTCCTGAACCTCAAGAAATCACAACTTTCTCCAGCCCAGTCCATGGAGCACCTTGGCTTTCGTCTGGACACGACGAACATGACAGCCCAGCTCCCGGGGCCCAAACTTCGCGACATCCGCCGGTCCATTGTGCAGTTGCTTCGCAATCCATTGCAGACACCCCGGAGAGTCCACAGTCTCACTATGCGCATTCGCGCAGCCACTCTAGCCATTTTTCCTTGCAACCTTTACACGCAGGAATTAATGCGCTTCAAGAATTCCGTCGTCCGGAATGCCCGCGCGTGGGATGTGCCTCGTCAGCTTCCAGCAGCATGCCAACAGGAACTCCGCACATGGCTCCACAATCTTCACAAGTGGAATGGCCGCTCTCTGCTACCAGCTACTCCACAGTATACTCTATTCGTGGACGCAAGCGATACCGGGTGGGGAGCGGTCCTGGACGACCAAACAGTGCACGGCCTCTGGTCACACAGCGAAGCCCAGACGTCGATCAATTGGCGCGAACTGAAAGCCATCGACCTTGCCCTGTCTTGCTTTCCCCACCTCCGCAACACCACTGTCCTGATCCGCACCGACAATGTGACAGCTCGCGCCTACGTGAACAAACAAGGCGGCACTCGCTCGCATCAGCTCAGTTCGTTGGCGACCCATCGCTGGGAGACATGCCTCTCGCGTCGCCTCCGGATCGTGGCTCAGCATATCGCCGGAGTGGACAACGTTCTCGCAGACAGAGCCTCCCGACACATCACACGCACCCAGCAATGGCGCCTGCACCCCTCGACTTTCGGCTGGCTTCAGCGTCACTGGGGTCGCCACGACGTCGATCTCTTCGCAGATCGTTTGACACGTCTCCTCCCCACCTATGTCACCAGAGTTCCGGACCCGTCAGCCGTGGCCACGGACGCCATGTCCATCCCGTGGCGTCAATTTGTTCGCCCGTGGATTCATCCTCCATGGTCTCTCATTCGTCAAGCTCTCCTCAAGATACGACAAGAAGGGATACGAGCGACGTTGGCAGTCCCCTTTTGGCAGACCGCCCTGTGGTATCCCCTCCTGAGGTCTATGTCGACGAACCCTCCTCTGTTGCTGAACCCAGCACACCACATCCAACTTTGCTCACCCTCCGCGACATCCCCATGGCGCAATCCGACTTGGATGCTCTCCGTATGGCAGGTGTGCGGAGCCGGTTCGCCGGACAAGGCTTCTCAGCCCAGGCGATAACCTCGCTTTGTGCTGCTCATCTCCGGCCATCAGCCACCAATCGCACCTATCTGGCGGCCCAACGACGCTTTGTGTACTGGTGTCATACACAGTCCATTGATGTGAACCGGTACACCCCGCCCCAACTAATCAATTTCCTCGCGCTTGTCCATGCCGACGGTTTTTCCCCCAACACGGTCATACTGTATAAATCGGCAGTTGCCGTTTTTCATGTAAACAGCTCCACGGTCACGCAAGACCCCACTGTGCGTGCCTACTTGCGCAGAATCCTGCGGGATGCACCACCTCGCGAGACCAGCCAGCCATTGATAGACTTGACGCCTTCAATCAATTTCGTGGGCTCTATCGACTCATCGCCATCCACGCCCCTCTCGCTCCTCAACCGCAAAGCCGCTTTCCTTTTGGCCATGGCTGCTTTCCTTCGTCCCTCAGACTTGCATCGCATTGACCTAAGCAGGTGCTCTATCTCCGAACCAGACGGTCTCTTGCATCTTGTCGTGGTAGCCCCCAAGGAAACACGCCAGGGACGCCGCATTGTCAAGACCTTGACACTCCACCCTCTTGAGCAGGATCCCACACTTTGCCCAGTCCGTGCGTTCACGGCATTGCGCGACCACCCTGACGCATCGTCCCGACCACAGGGAGCCTTATTTGTCAACTCGACCAATCCTACAGCGCCCCTTTCCGTCGTCACGATCTCGCTGTGGTTACGCAACATTGTGCGGAAGTCCTGCCCAGATATTGGGGACTCGACTTCCCGCTCCCCCATGCCATCCATTCGTTCCCTGGCCTCAGATCGGGCGCTCAGTCAAGGCGCCTCTTTACAGGATATAGTTGTCATGGGCAACTGGTCCACGAGCACTGTCTTTGACAACCATTATCGCAGACAACGGCAAGTCTCCACCAATATTTCCGCACGAGCAATCCTAGGCAATTCGGCCGTGAGCGAAGACGCTTAGTTCACTGCATATGTGCAATATCAGCATTTGGTGCCTCAGCTTATGGGGTCCGTAGGAGTAATTTTATTGTCCCAGCGTAGCGTGAGGACAATTACTCCTTAGTCCGTTAGGACCCCATAAGCTGAGGCACCAAATCTCCCGCCCATCCCTCCCTTGACCTGCTCGCTATAGATCAATTTGTATTCACGTACTCTTCCCTCTCTCTTATAGACAACCATCAAAATTTTTATTGGATATGTTTTATAATTTCGCTAATAAAAGTCGAAGAAGATGGTCACAGCATTTGGTGCCTCAGCTTATGGGGTCCTAACGGACTAAGGAGTAATTATTAATAATAATAATAGAAGTAAAAGTAAAAATACCCCAAGGAAACCAAAGAAACCTACTAATCAGGTTCAAATAGTTGATAATATTATACGTAGAATACAAAAAAATACAAAATTATTACAAAATAAAGATGAAGATTATTACGATCTTATATACACCAAAAATAGAAAAGATATAGATTTTTATACAACTATATATAATGATAAAGATTTTAAAGATATATCAAATAAGATAGACATAAAATTGGATAAAAATACACCAAGATTAGATAGAACATGTGGAATATTAAATTTCATAAAGAACAATACTGATTTATATAATTCAGAATATATATTTAGCTACTATACTTTCAAGTCTGTAAATAATACTGGATTGGAGTATTTATATGAAAAATTATTAGAATTATGTCCTTCAGTAGAATCTAATGAAGATAATTGGGAATCTGATACACAAGAACATATATGCACAGTTAAAAATTGTAATAATTATGTACCAATGGAAGGAATAAAATGTAAAAAACACTAGAATAAATAAATATAGCATATTAACAATATAGTATAATGCTATACTGTAGACACAGTATATACATATCTACCTAATTAAATAGATCCTCATTTTAAAAATTGAATTTTTATTTAAAATTAAAATTATAATATAATGCCTTTTGAGTTACAGTTTAAGCTTTTTTTGGGTGACTTGTCTTTTGCTGCAGATGAATTTGAACTAGTAATAGAAAATAATAACAAAAAAATATATGAAATAGATTTTAAAGAACATAAAAATATAATTGAAAATATTTATAATGATAATGACATGGAGAATGATTATACTGATGATTATAATGAATTTATAATTAAAATGGAAGATTATTTAAATGATAACGATATTGATAGGCTATATGTAAGTGTTTATGACATAATAATAGATTTTACAAAGTACCAATATAATAAAACCATTAAAATGGTAATAAATAAATAAATATAAGAATTTTAATATTAATTCTAAATGTATACAATCAAAATACACCATTTTACAACATTTGAGATTATATAATAAGTGTAAGTATTATAACTACAGAAGAAAAAGCTAATAAAGTATCAATTCATGCCAGGAATCCATATAATGATTATTAATATTAAATTATTACTAGAATATGAGCTAGGCCTCACAGAGATTAACAATGACAAGCAGCAACAACGTGGAACTCCTAACGACCATGCAGCAAATGCTGCTACAGATGCAACACCAGCAAGAAGAAATCAAGAAGCTACGCGAAGAAGCAGCCGAGAGGACCAGTGATATTTCGCTCCCGGATACGGTCAAGGTAGCCCCGCCCGAATTGTACCATGGTACGCGCTCTCCGCCAGCAGTCGAAGCATGGCTGCACACAATGGAAAAGTACCTGAGCCTACACCGCCGGATGACACCTCAGCAACGCGTGGAGTACGCGACCACCTTCCTCCACGGCCAAGCAGCGACATGGTGGCAGCACCTCGAAAGAGATCTCCACTCGCATCTGCCCGCCTAGGGTTCCGCGAAAATAACCGATAACCGATAACCGACCGATAAACCGATAAGTTATCGGTTTCGGTTAGGGTCATAACCGAACCGATAACGTTTCGGTCGGTTATGGCCATAACCGATAACCGACCGAAATAACCGATAAGTCTGGATTTAAAATAGGCGGTATGCCGGTGATACCTGATACCTCGAGTCCAAGAAGTGTTTGGCCTTATGGACGTGGTAAATGCATATGAAGGCTTTAATGGATTAATAGAGAGCCCTTCGGTTGGATGCACGCATTACCTCTATGGATGAGTGTGTCCTTTGGTTGGATACAAGCATTATTGAGATGGATGCATGTTTTGTTTGGGTGGATGCACGGTATAATGAGATGAATGTGTGCCTTGGGTGGATGCAAGCATTATTCAAACGGATGCACATGTTATTTCGGTGGATGCACGGTATATTGAGATGGATGGGTGTGTCCCTTAGATGGATGCACGCAGGCTTTTGGTCATCAGGAACCATATTTGGGCTTAAGGCTTTTTAGCCATTTCCTTAGCCATAAATTAGATTGTGTCCGTGGCCCTCGTGAAAACGCGCCAGTCTCGGGAGGCTGCTCAGGATGAGGCCCCAGGTTCGACTTCGTGTCTTCCCACCTTGAGGTTCGCTCATATTGGATTGTATCGAATCGGTATTGGCCAATAGGAGGCTTTGTTTTTTATACATAAGATTAGCTTGTTTTTGCTTATCATCTCTTTATTTTCCCAAAAACAATTCTATTTAAATATATACATAATACAAGATAAGATATGTTGTATTAATTCACTTCTTCTGTCTCTTGTACCTTTCGTTGTTCATGCGTACATTGCAATATTAGCGCTTCAGAGCGTCTCATTTCCGATTTGCGCGCCCATTTTGTAATATCCAATATCACACACAAGTAATTGAACATAGAATATCACGATATGATTAGATAATGACTGTATATGTTTTGCCAAAGCATACCAAATTATATTTTCTGTTGTAATATGATAGTTAAATAGTCTATTTTTCTCGGTATAGGTGTATATATATGCATTTCTCTAATATCCATATAAGCTCTTGATGATATTAATAGCTCCAACCGTGTATATCAGTTAGCAGCTGCCAAACGGTCTACACTACAAACTTTTCTTACATTTGAGCTTCTTATGAACATGTACAGAGCAAGGAAAAGCGTCATAGTAAAAAAAAAATTTCTTCTTGGCATGACGCGATCCCTGAGATTCACTCCCGTGCGAGGATCTCATCATGATGAAGATGCTGATTTCACTGCAACGCTACCAAGTTGAGGAGAAGTTTCAGGCGTTTCAGACACATTACTATGTACTTTGTAATAAACGAACATAATATACCATGACTATGCGCAGTGTCAGTAGAGAACTGCGGATCACTTCATTCCATCGCGTGTAAAGGCACTCTCTAGGGGCAGTTCAACAATCTCACGGATCATTCCCAGATGTCGTCGCGAAGTTCCGGTTTTCTGTACGTTATATATTGAGTAGACCTTTTTCAACTACTATAAGATATAAAAAAGCAGTTCTATGAGTAGTTCGTGGAGTAGTCATGCTGGAGATCCATGACGATCCCTGAATCACCGGAATCCAGATGACCCGAATGTAGATCACGGACCACCACCTTTCTTCACTATATAACTACTCTCTAAGATGGTAGACTATAAAACGAAAGTAATATATATGAAATGATATATATACATATAGTGATCATCATATATGCTATATCATACATATGGGCATTTATATATCAATACAGATCTGAATAATGATAATGTGTATCCTATATGATGTGTGAACTTAAAAATAATAAAAAATGCACAAAGAATCACTAGGAAGTATGTTTATAAACTGAAAAGAAAAGTAAGAAGGTCTAAAGTTACTCCAAACCTAGGTCTATCCAAGAATTAGTCAACATGAGCAGTTTGACCTTCTCGGGATCGAGCCTATTCCTCGTATAGGGCAGGAGGAGTCGAGCGGCGGAAAAGCATCGTTCTGCTGGCGTGGAGGTAGCTGGGATAGCCAGATAATGCCTGGCCATCAAAGATAGCTCAGGCCAAGTCACTACTTGGCCTCGCCAAAAAGAAAGCTCGAGATCGGGCACCGAGCTGGGACGTGTCACGCCTACGGTCGTGTACTGGTGCAGCTGGTCATCCTCGAGGAGAGAGCTCGCTTCGATGCCGTATCTGGCATACTCTCTAAGGAGGTCCGGGTTGCAGTCGCTGGTATTGCTCGTGTCGCGACGATAATACATCTCCCACGTTTCGCGGACGCGCTGCTGACATGTGTTCACCCAGTCGGGCTCCCAGCCGTTGGCTGTCCACCATCGGAAGCGAGCACGGGGGTCCATCGCCGTCGCCACGGCATATATATGCGTGGCATCGGTCCGTCCGTAGTACTTGACCAGTACTTCTCGGCCCAAGGAAGCTGCGTTGCGCAGGAGACGGTGGTTGCGCGGGTTGTCCGAAAAATCTTCGATGTGATCAATCATTTCATTGTATGAAATGATCGTGCGGCTGATCGTGGGGTACTGGGTACTGGCTGATAACGCTGTTGTTATCTCCTTGAAGACGACCAGAAGAGAGTCAAGCTGCTCTAGGAAGGTCCAGTCATCCTCAACAAGAGAAAATCCAGCCATGCATGATTCCGACAAGCAGAAAGAGTTGTACGCCTTCTTTACCCGTATAGCTCGGGAAATCATTTCCTGCGTCGAGTTCCAGCGAGTGCGGACGTCACGCAAGAGGGTCACTTCGTCACACAAGGAGATACGGCAGCAGTGCTTATACAGACTCAAGCGCATGGGCGACGATCTATTCTTGAATTCAATAAAAGACTTACAAAAATATATTTTTCCCAAACCATACCTGATCTTGATAATACCGCTTCGCAAACGGTTTAAGCATGTGCCCACATCACGAGAGATGTCCCCAAGTTGATCTACCTCGTCACCGAGAGCATAGTCATCGTCATTATCAGGTGCCTCCGCCTGCAAGCCTCTCCCAATGATTTGCTGCACGGCAATGTTGATGACATGTGCGACGCAAGAAATATGGTGAGTCTGGGCACGAAAGGGCCTATTATAATTTGATAAATGAATCAGCATGTCATGTCAAGAATCGAACTAACAAAAAGAAAAAACATTACCAGCCGACATTGAGGCAGTGCCTCTCAAATACGGTCATCATCTTGTACATGTTCGAGGCATTATCACTCGTGATAGTAAAAACTTTTGCTCCAACGCCATAAGTATCCAGGACGCATATGAGAGCCGCCGACAGGTTTTCACCAGTGTGGGGTCCAGACAGGCTCTCGAAACCAAGCACCATCTCTTGCTGCTTCCACTGTTCGTCTATCCAGTGTGCTGTCACACCAAGGAAATCTTGCTTCATCGGACTCGTCCAAGCGTCAATAGTAATTGATATTTTCTCCACATCAGCCAAACGGCGCTTGACCTTATCTTGGTAATTATGGAAAAAAGCGACGATCTAAAACGTAGCATATATATAATATTAATAAAAATACATGATAGTGATATGAAATATAAATATATATATACCTGCGATGTAGCCGCGTCAGCAGAGAGTAGCTTGACCGAATTGACGCTGGGAGCAGCTGCCGTGTACGACAAGAGCTGCTGGAATTCTTGCTGCTCGACAATGGAAAAAGGTAACCTGGCACGGATGATAAAACGGCTGACCAATTGGTCGAACTCGTCACGACTGAAAATGCGTGCTTGCTTGTGGAGCTGCGCCTGGCCGAAAAAAGCATCCATAGGGCCGTCTCGTTTCTGGCCATTGTTTGGTGGCGACTCGGCGGTGACGCTGTGGTCTTGTCTAAGGTGGGTCACCAAGTTCGATGTATTGCCTTTTTTAGCGCTGTATAATTTTTTACAGCCTCTAACGCGGCAAGCGACGTGCGGTTCGCCATCTTTTTCCATCCGCTCGCCCCACTTGTTCGTGAAAACCCACGATCGTGCTCTCCTGGACGGATGGCTACTGGTGCTGGTGCTGGTGCTGGCACTTCCTTGCGAATCGTTGAGCGATGGAACTTGATGATTGTCAACATCGACTCCAATGTTGACATCATTGACATCGCTGATCACCGATCCCGAGTCTGCAAAAGTTTCGATGCTTATAACAGCGTCGCTGCGGCGAATAGGTTCAGGAGCAGGAGACTAATACATGGAATGGGATAACAGGTATCAGCGTCTTACTTCAATAGAACGAAAGGAGCCACAATCTGTAGCTCGATGCAGAAAAGAGATTGAGATGTACCTGGGAATGCGAATGAGACAACATTGAGATTCCAAATGAAGATGGAGTTGCGAAAATTGTAAGAGTATAGAGAGGTGGATGGCAAAGTGACAAGAGACGAACGAAACTCGACTTTCTAAGATGTTTATTAAGTTTGATCAAGGTACGTCTTATATAGCTTTGACAATTTTAATATGTTTCATACAGCTGCATAGAAGAGAACCACTTATAATACGATAAAAACTTTTCATATAGGAACGGGTCTATATCACCAGGTAGAATTCGATGCGAAATAATGCCATTGGTTTGACGAAAGCAGTACAGAATACTTCTTTCCGGTTTCATATGCAACTTTTCGACCGACGAAGAAGTTTGATTATGTACGCGACAGTGAACGACATATGATTGGTACAGATGTATGTTTGGGCTGTTTAATGTAGATAATATTATCAGAGAGGTGATATTTATTATACAGCTCGAAGAACCGTCTTATATGCGCCAGCAAAGTATAACATTTCGGACAGAGGACAAAAGAACTTCTTCCGCATCAAAAAAAAAAAAAAAAACCAGCCACATTTGACCGAAATTGAAGTCACACCACCAATGCTTATCGGTCGGTTCGGTTATAACCGATAGTTATCGGTTCGGTTTCGGTTATGAGTCTTATCGGTCGGTTCGGTTTCGGTTATCGCAATAACCGAACCGAACCGACCGATAAGGAACCCTATGCCCGCCACTTGGCAAGACTTTGTGATCGCATTCCGAAAGGAGTTCAAGCCCGCCAACTCGAGCCAGCTCGCCCGCCAGAGACTACAGAACCTAGAGCA
This sequence comes from Syncephalastrum racemosum, assembly GCA_002105135.1. NCBI lineage: Eukaryota > Fungi > Mucoromycota > Mucoromycetes > Mucorales > Syncephalastraceae > Syncephalastrum > Syncephalastrum racemosum. Next base: position 900,638 of record MCGN01000012.1, read on the forward strand.
AGGACGCAGCATTCGCGAGTATATCGTCGAATTCCGCGATATCATGCTCGACCTACCCGAGATGACCGATGAAGACGCCACACACCAGTTCGTCCGAGGCCTGAAGTACGAGGCGCGCCTCCAGGTCCTACTCAAGAACCCCGTGAATTTAACTGCTGCGTACAATGCTGCCGAAGCTTATGAAGCAGCATACGAATGCGCAAAAGGTCTACGTGACGTGCCAGTCCGCAATAGCCAAGCCAGTCGTTTCCAGCAAGCCTATCCCGATGACCCGATGGACTTGGACGCCGTGCAGTTTCGTTCTTCCCAATTCACTGGTCAGCCACGCAGCGGTAAACCCATCGGACCCCGCGCTTTCCATCAAGGTACCCCAAGACGCCAAGCGTTCGATGACTCGTGCTACAACTGTGGCGGTTACGGACATATGGCACGTGAATGTCCGTCTCCACCTCGTCGCCCTCGCCAGCAGCCACACAATAACCAAAGATCGCAAGGTTCTCGTTTCGGCCAACGACAAGATGATTTAAAAGGCCACGCGCGGCGGGTTTAAAGGGAGGACCCCCGCGCACGACCCAAGCTTTCTCCCTTGAAGCCGCACCGCCCACCGAGGTACCGGAAGGAAATTTGATCGATTTAGCCGACGAAGAACCCGACAGGGCCCGCAAGCAACTCGCTCAAGGCATAGAACATTTCGATCAGCTACATTCAATAAACGATACACAGTTGCCTCTTTATTTAATGGTCTGCAATGGCACTAAGGTGCGAGCCCTCCTCGACACCGGCGCCAGCACATCGTACATCTCGCCTCGAGTCGCAGAAGGTCTCCCTCAGGAACAGGTCCATGGGCGGGAAGTCGAATCAGCAAGCGGACACACGATCAGCGTCAAGTCCAAGGTACAATTCACGTTAAGTACCGCCGAAGGTTACAAGCAAAGATGGGCAGCATATGTACTTGACACGAAATTCGACGTGATCCTCGGACAAGACTGGTTCCGCTGGGTCAAGCCCGTTCCAGATTGGGACCACGACAGCTGGAAGGTCGAAAAAGACGGAAGCATGCACCTGCTGAAACCTATATATCAACGTGACGTACCTGAGCTGTCCTACCTGATTTCACATCGACAAGTCCAGCGATGGTCCCGATCCAAGCAAACGCAAGATATATTCGTTCTCTTCTGCACAAGCGAAAAGATCGAGAAACCGGACAACGCGTCGTTTGAAGCAACCCTGGTAGAAGAATACCCAGATGTATTCAAGGAGAGCTTGCCCGGCCTTCCCCCGGACCGCCCAGTCGAACATGTTACTGACACTGGCGATGCGGCACCCATCAATAGGCATCCGTTCAAGATGAGCCCGCTCGAGCTAGACGAACTTCGAAAGCAATTAGCCGAATTATTGGACCTACGCCTAATCCGCCCAAGCAGCTCACCATGGGGTGCACCAGTCCTCTTCGTCCGTAAAAAGGATGGCACTATGCGATTATGCATCGATTACCGGGCCGTTAATCAAGTCACCAAACGCAACTCACATCCCTTACCACGGATTGATGAATGCCTTGAACGCCTTGGCGGAGCACGATACTTTTCAAGCATTGACCTCAAGTCAGGATACCATCAAGTCAAGATTCACGCCGAAGACGTTCCTAAGACAGCTTTCAACACGCGTTACGGATCATATGAATTTCTGGTACTCCCTTCGGCCTTACCAACGCCCCACCAACATTCCAACGACTTATGAATTCGGTACTTGGTGACTGCTTGGATGAGTTTGCACTGGTGTATCTGGACGATATTCTGATATTCAGCAAGACCAAGGACGAGCACGAGCGCCACGTACGAGAAGTTCTGGAACGACTACGTAAGGCCAAGCTGTATGCCAACCTCAAAAAATGCGAGTTCAACAAACGCGAGCTCGAGTTCGTCGGTTTTCGTGTAAGTGCCGACGGTATTCTCCCGGCCGAATCCAAGGTGAAGGCGATTCAAAACTGGCCACAGCCGACAAACGTACAAGAAGTACGACAGTTCATTGGGTTGGGGTCGCATTACCGACGCTTCATTAAAGACTTCTCGACAATCGCCGCACCACTGACCGACTTGACGAAAGGGACTGGCGCAAAGAAACGTGCTATTGTTTGGACCGCTGCCTGCCAGACTGCTTTTGATGAAATCAAGTCCCGCATGGTCCAAGCCCCCATCCTGCAGCCGCCCAATCCAGCATTGCCGTACGTCATCGAAACCGATGCCTCAGACTATGGAGTAGGCGCAGTGCTCCTTCAAGAGAGTCTGGAGGATGGCCACCTGCACCCGCTCGCATATGAGTCCAAAAAACTCTCCCAAGCAGAGCGCAACTACCCTGCACAAGAGAGGGAATTGCTCGGTATTCTGCACGCCCTTCGCACTTGGCGTTGTTTTATCGAGGGACGGGCCCTACACGGTATACACCGATCACCATCCGTTGAAGTACTTCCGAACTCAGGCCAAACCGACGCCACGTTTGACACGCTGGTTGCAGAGATGGAGCTCTATGACCCCGACATCCAGTACAAACCTGGAAAGGAGAATCATATCCCGGACGTACTTTCACGACGCGATGGACCCAACTGCAAGACCAACGCGGAAGACCTGGAACCTGACTATCTTTATGCTGCCCGTATTTCGGTCCAGGAATCTGATTGGCCCAAATTCTATTTGCGACCCGAAGAAAAGTGGCCACCCCTATACAGTGACTCAAAAAACTGGTGCAATGTTTTTGAAATTTTGCGAAAAGCTCTATATCTCGGCGTCTATCAATGCTAGAGATGTGAGACTTGGACCAGTCGATAGCCAGATCAATGAGGTAGCCAACACTGGTATTATAAGTCCGACTATTACCATATATGGGTAGATATGCGCCCTCCAAGATTCGAACCCATTGCACCAGTTTTTTGTGTTGCTGCTGAGGAAATCAAAAAAGCATGCAAGACGTACAAAACACCTCATAGCTCAGTTGCTAACTCGTTAAACTTGCAGTCAGAGGTACCAGGACCAATTCCAGGCATCTGCAGCGACGTAAAGCACACTTTCCTTGATACTGATTACCGTTGTGTCATAGATGAAGGCCACCCCCAAGGAAAAAGTGTCAGCTGTCCTCCAACTGATCGATGAAGGCCTCAGTGAGCGTCAGATTCAAGCCAAGACGGGTATCTATCGGACTACAGTTGGTAGAATCAGAAAACTACACCGTCCGGGACTGGAAACCTCGAAAGGAGGTCGGCCAAAAGTGGTGCCAAAGCGTCTGGAGAGGGCTATCGTGAGATCTGTGCTCAGCACAGAAGCCGGAACAGCTGTAGAAGCCCATGACATTGTGCAGGCACTGACGGAGAATTGTTTCAGTGTTGAAACAGCTCGGAATATCCTCCGCCGAGGTGGTCTGAAGGCCCGAGTTAAACGTAAGAAACCGCTCTTGACACCACGCCACGTAAAGGCACGCCTCCAGTTCGCCCAAAAGTATGGCTCCTGGACAGCCGATGACTGGAAACGCGTCATATGGTCAGACGAGACCAAAATCTGCCGCTTTGGGTCGGATGGGCGGAAGTGGGGATGGGAGAATGAGGCCTCTACAGGGATCGATCCCAGGACCGTCCAAGGCACCATAAAACATGGTGGTGGAAACATCATGGTTTGGGGCTGTATGCTCTACGACGGCATTGGATACATGTGCCGCATCGACGGCGGCATGGATAAACACCTTTATAAGGATATTCTGCAAGACTACCTCAAGCAGTCAGCGGAATACTATGGCCACAACATGTCAAAAATGGTGTTCCAGCATGACAACGATCCCAAGCACAAGTCTAAGCTGGTCACCGAGTGGCTATCCGACCAGAATATCGAAGTACTGGACTGGCCCGCTCAATCACCGGACCTGAACCCCATTGAGCACCTTTGGGATCACCTGAAACAGAAGCTAAACTCCTACGAAACCAAGCCCGCAAGTATGCAAGAACTGTGGGAGAGAACCGAAGATGAATGGAACAAGATCGATCCAAAAGTATTCCAGAGCCTCATAGAAAGTATGCCTAGACGTTTAGAAGCAGTTAGAAGAGCAAAAGGAAAATATACAAAGTATTAGAGTAAAATTTTACCTAACACAAAAAACTGGTGCAATGAGAAACGTTTCAAATAGTGTTAAAATTATAATTACACAATATCCTATATTGTTAAATAGTTTTATGTTTAGGGTGAATAAAATATCTGCGTAAGTTGCAAAAAAACTTACGGCAGTGCTGTTTCCAAAGATAAGTTCTTTGGTTTTTTTGTTACTTTTTAAACAAAAAGTAATGTGAAAGAAATATTGACTACCAATCGTTAAAATGTTAATTTTATAAGTTGCAACAGGAAATATTTCAAATGTGAATTAAGAAATATACTGTTATTTCATAAATAACCATATTTCTAAAATAATTATTATTTACAAAATAATGATTATTTTCTTTCTATATATTATTTGCAAATTGTATATTTGCTGAAAGAATCTAAATAAACATTAATAATAGAATAACATTCTATTTATTATTTAACGTTGCTCAATGGGTTCGAATCTTGGAGGGCTCATATCTACCCATATATGGTAATAGTCGGACTTCTAATACCAGTGTCGTCTACCGCATTGATCTGGCTATCGTCTGGTCCAAGTCTCACATCTCTAGCATTGGTAGACGCCGAGATATAGAGCTTTTCGCAAAATTTCAAAAACATGGCACCAGTTTTTTGAGTCACTGTATGTCGACCTCCTCCGCGAACACAAGGACAAATTTACTGTGCGTGATCAACAGGTGTACCGCAAAGTCAAGACCGCGATACCATTCAAGAAATCCGCTACGCCATGTTCGCCCGACGAGCGGATCTGGTATCTCATTTCCACTCAGGTTTTGGTCATGCAGGCAGGAACGGTATACGACCTGATCAGAGAGAAACGTTTCAAATCTATATAATAATAAACGATTGCTCGAGACTAGCTAAATCACCTGACCTGGGAGGGAAACATTTTTTGGGCAGCGAATTTTGGGTGGGAGGGACGGTTTTTGGTGGAGGGAGCCTCCGCTTATCTATATAATAATAAACGATTGCTCGAGACTAGCTAAATCACCTGACCTGGGAGGGAAACATTTTTTGGGCAGCGAATTTTGGGTGGGAGGGACGGTTTTTGGTGGAGGGAGCCTCCGCTTATAGGTATAATAAATGACCTTTGGACACCTCTTGGTGAATTACGTTCCGCAACATGATTAAAGAATTTTTTGGGCAGCGAATTTCAACTGTAAGGATGGTCTCTTTATGCCTTGACCTTCCGATCATAGCATTCTTTTAAATGGGAGGGTGATTTGGCTGTAAAGAGCCAGGTGTGGTCGTTTACCAAACAAGGCCGCAGAAAAAAAATTTTTCCTCGTGCTTCTTTTTCTCTTTCACGATTGTCACGTCGACTTTCCCACCCCCTGACGTTGTCTTTGTACGCGAATGAGCAACATCTCCACGAATGCCAACCTCATTCACTTGAGATGAGCTCAGCATTGGCATATGTAAGTCACCAAAAAGTGCTATTATTATGGTATTCATAAAACTTACTGGAGGCCTTTTTCTTTTCCTTTTCTTCGGATAAAAGAGTTCCACGGTCCTGCCCTAGCCACGCTTTTACATCAGGATTACTCTCTACGGCTTCAACTTCGTTCGGTTGTCCGATCTCTTCGCTCATCGTTCAAAGATTTACGACATCTGCTTCTGAAATGAAGCTAACGCAAGCCTTGAAGGTGCGTTTCAACTGACAACATAGAAAATACAGAACTACTACCCACTTTACTAATACAATCCACCTGCAGTCTTTTGTATCCTACTCCTCCGCTCCGTCTTCACGCTTTTCCGTCAAGAAAGCGTCCGTCGCCGCAAATATTTTCCAGCGATTCCAAGTCAATTGAGCTCGGCAGGGGTCTTTCAAGGTATGTACGCGTAACACACAAACTATGTTAACTATCGCACACTTTACTAATACAATCGACCTGTAGTTTGCTTTATTATATTCCTCCACGTCGTCTGCAACTTTCTATATCAATAAAGCGGCCGTTTTCGACAACTGACTTTGACGATTGTAAGTCAATTGAGTTCGGCAGGGGTCTCTCAGGTATGTACGCGTAACACACAAACTATGTTAACTATCGCACACTTTACTAATACAATCGACCTACAGTTTGCTTTATTATATTCCTCCACTCCATGTGCAACTTTCTATATCAATAAAGCGGCCATTTTCGACAACTGACTTTGACGATTGTAAGTCAATTGAGTTCGGCAGGGTCTCTCAGGTATGTACGCGTAACACACAAACTATGTTAACTATCGCACACTTTACTAATACAATCGACCTGTAGTTTGCTTTATTATATTCCTCCACGTCGTCTGCAACTTTCTATATCAATAAAGCGGCCGTTTTCGACAACTGACTTTGACGATTCCCACTCAATTGAGTTCGGCAGGGGTCTCTCAGGTATGTACGCGTAATAAACAGACTATGTAACTATCACCCACTTTACTAATACAATCGACCTACAGTTTGCTTTATTATATTCCCCACTCCATCTGCACCTTTATATATCAATAAAACGCCCCGTTTCGACAACTTACTTTGACGATTGTAATTCAATTGAGTTCGGCTGCGGTTTTTCACGGTATGGTACCATAACACACAAAACATAAAGCCATCGCCCACTTCACTAATACAATCGACCTACAGTCTTTTGTACCCTGTTCTTCCACTTTGTCGGGACCCGTGTCAAGAGAAAAATCTTCCGTCTTCGGTGCTTCGCTGACTCCCTTGCGTACTCATTAGCATTCGGAAGACCCCTTTAAGGTATGACCATACCAAGTCGGACCACTATTTTTGCCATCCAATTTACTAAAAAAAATTTTTTTTCAACAGTTGCGTCCTTTTCTGTTACTCTTTCTACGCACTTCCCACGAAGTCCTTTTTCCTTTTTCTTCACTTCGCTGACTGACATGAAGCCTCATTGCGTTTCCGCCGACTCACTACAACTGCCACTACACCACAGCGGACCGTAACGAATCACCCTCCCTTTATCCAAGTACTATTCCTATAGCTTGCTGCCCTTCACTCTATCGCTTTGACTGCCTACTCTACTCAATAAAGTTTTTATTTCTATACGACACTTTGCTGACTGACCTGCCCTCACTGACTGCTGCCACGCCGACTGCGCCTACGATCACCCCCCAAACAGCGCACACTTATGACTGAGTTTGATGATACTGTGCCACTTATTCTTTTTTCGTATAGCCAAGTTGCCTTCCATATCCTATGCTTTTCCAAAGTGGTATACTGACTTCAAGTCGACTTCTACTGCGTAACCCATCGTACTACCTTAAAATTTTTCAATAAACCCATCCTCTTCGTGAAGCGTTTCGTCTGCCCTTGATTCTTTTCATACCGTACGTCTTCTGCCTTCTTTTCAAACCAAACGCCCATTATGCCTTGCCCTGTATGCCAGCGAACTGACCATAGTCGTTCTACGCACCACCTCTGCCCCATGCGTACCGCACGTTCACGTCCTGTCCTCCCGTAAAAAAATAAAACCATATCTATTTCAAAGAATAGTAGAACTGAGGTCATAAATAAAGTGAAACCTGCCCTGAGTGCGGTCAGACCGACCACCAACGCTCCTCCAGTCCGTTATGTCCTAATAGGCCTCCTGCTTGCCAGAAATGCGGCGGCACAGACCATCGTCTGCCAACGCATACTCGCTGTCCCCGTAACACTCGATACGGCTTGACCGACAAGTGAGTGCCTACAGTTCTTTTCTCTTTTTAACGTGTCCTGACCTTTTTCCTCTTTTTTTTTACAGTGACCCACGTAATGGAGAGGCTGAGCGTCGTGTCCGTCAGCGTATCGAGCAAGGCCAACCCACCTCCTTTCAGAGTGCCCTTGGATCCATTCACGACTTCCGTCCTGCCACCGTGTTTGGTCCAAACACTACTGACCACCACCACGTCCTGCCACCTCGCACTGCCGAGTGTCCTTTCTGCCGCGCTCGCATGTGGACTGCCGAAAAAGTGCAGTCAAGCACCCAAGGCTTTCCAGTCTTCAACCTGTGCTGCAAAGGTGGCCGCGTTCGTCTCCTTCTTCTCTCTCCTCCTCCCCAACCTGTCCAAAGACTGCTTCGCAGTCAAGAGGGCAGTGATTTCCGCCGTATGCTGCGCGCATACAACAACGTCTTTGCTTTCTGCTCTTTGCGCGTGAACCTTGACGAGCAACTGATACGCGCTACTCAAGGTTCGTACACCTTTCGCATCAGTGGCTCGCTCTGTCACCGCATGGGTCCTCTCCTTCCTCCCGACGCCAGCACGCCACCCACATTCGCCCAAATATATATCCTGGACTCCAACGATCAGCTCAATCGCCGGGCTGATATGTTTGGTGAGCAAGCTCTGGACCGTGTCCTGCTGGCCGAGCTGCAAACTATGCTTGAGGGTCACAACCCATTTGCACACACCCTGCAGACAGCCGCCGAGCGACTTCGAGACGAACCAGAGACCAATCTCTCCATTCGGATCTCTGGTGACTCTGCGCGCTTAGGTCGACGCTACGATGCACCCACCAGCGCCGAAGTAGCCGTCATCTTGCCCGGTTCGGAGGACGGACGAAGCGCAGGCCAGTACCGTGACGTCGCGTACATGACCAAGCAGGGTGGTCTCGTCACTATCAATGAGACGCACTCATATTACGATGCCCTGCGGTTCGTCCTCATTTTGCCCCGTGGTGAGCTAGGCTGGACGCCACATATCCAGAAGTTTCCTCCTGGCGATCACAGTCCTACCGATGACCGCCACGGTTCTGCTTTTTTGGATGACGCCGACGCACAAGTCGATAATGACAGTGACGATGCGTCTGGCGACAGCGATGACGAAGATGAGGGCGATGCTGACGGCGACGAAGACCCAGAAAATCCGGCCGAGGACGCACGCTCTATAAGCATTCGAGAGTACTATTCGTACATGCTTCAAGAGCGCAGCTGCTCCTTCCTCCACGATTACGGGCGACTTTTTCATGAGTATATTGTCGATCAGTACGCCAAGGTCGAACATGGCCGTCTTCGTTGGCATATCAACAACCAGCGTGAATACCGTAGCGCAATATACCAAGGTGCTGTCGACGCGCTCGCAGCGGGAGACCATGACGCGCGCCTGATCGGTCGTCGTGTGTACCTGCCTGCTAGCTTCACATTCAGTGATCGCTATATGCAGCAGCGATACCAAGACGCCATGGCTATCGTCCAGGTTCTGGGGGATCCCGATCTTTTCATCACCTTCACGAGTAACCCTGCTTGGCCAGAGATTGAGTGTGAACTCACTCCACCGCAGACAGCTGCCGACCGCGTTGACATTGTCTGTCGCGTATTTCGCCAGAAACTCAATGCTCTGGTGAAAGATATCAAGAAGCGAAGCATCTTCGGTCGCGTTAAGGGCAACGTGCATGTCGTTGAATTCCAGAAAAGAGGCCTTCCCCACGCACACATTCTTATCATTCTCGACTCCCGCGACAAGCCGCATACGCCAGACGATTTTGATCGTATCGTCTCGGCTGAAATCCCTGACCCGGCTACCCACCCAGAGCTTTATGATTTGGTAAAACGCCATATGATGCATCGTCCCTGTGGTCGTCACAACCCGAATTCTCCCTGTATGGGTAGAGATGGTCGGTGTACGAAGCACTATCCGCATCGCCTGCGTGAAGAGACTACCGTGAACGAAGAAACGGGATATGTCATTTACCGCCGCCCGCCGAATGGTCGCGCATACCCTCCCGGCCGATCTGCGAGGTTCGCGCAGGACAACACATGGGTGGTTCCCTACAACCCGTACTTGCTCATGAAGTACCGCGCTCATATCAACGTCGAGATATGCAGCAAGGCGCAGAGTGTCAAGTACGTATACAAGTACGTCTATAAAGGACATGATCGCGCTGAAGTTGGTGTTACAGCACAGCCGCTCCAAAACCAAGGCCAAAACTCAAAGGCAAACGATGTCGTCGTCAACGAGATAACGCAGTACTTGGACTCGCGGTACGTTGCGGCCTGTGAAGCAGCCTGGCGTCTGTTTGCGTTCCCCCTGCAGCAACAGTCTCCCAGTGTCTATAGACTCCCAGTCCACCTTCCAGGCCAGCAGTACGTAACCTTCAATGCGAGCGGCAATCTGCAACAAATCCTTGAAGCGAACACTCATACCAGGCTTACTGCATGGTTCATATTAAATCAGCAAGACTTGCGTGCCAGGCAGTATTTATACCCTGATATTCCGCTACACTACCGCTTCGTGAATGAGACCAAGCGCTGGATCCGTCGCAGCCGAACACATCATGTCGTCGCTCGGGTATATGCTGTCACGCAGATTGACATCGAGCGTTTATCATTGCGTGTACTTTTGCATCACGTCGCAGGCGCCCAGTCCTTTGACGACCTCAAATCTGACGACCGCGGCATGCAGCACTCTACGTTTCATGCATGTGCCGTTGCGCGTGGTCTCATGCATAACGAGAACGAGTGGCGTGATCTCTTACAGCAATTGGCCAGCTTTGAGACATCTGCGCGCAATTATCGCAACACATTTTGCGTTATCCTCGCGCGGTGTCGCCCGGGCAACCATCTCGAGCTCTGGGAGCAGTTTCGTGATGAGCTCGCGGCTGATTTTTTCTACGCTCAACGCCAGGAAGGTCGTCCAAGAGATGAAGCGGAGGCGTACGACAATGCACTCATTGAGATAGACTCAATCCTCGAAACCCATGGTACCGCTCTATCGCAGTTTGCTGGAATGCCGACACCTTCTTTGGAAGCACGCAACCGCAACCGCCGCCAAGAGTTGAGATCTCTTCCCGTCGTAGACCGCGAGCGAGCCCGTTACGATGCCGAGCTCCTATCAAATGAGTTGCCCGAGCAAGTTGCCTCTTTGAATGCTGGCCAGCGTCATGTCTACGACACCATTCTCGCTGCCGTTGACGCACCAGCAGACAATGTAGGCCAGCAAAGACTTTTTTTTGTCGATGGACTGGCGGCACAGGCAAAACATACCTGTATAATATCATCCTCAACACCATTCGCGCACGAGGTGATATCGCTGTTGCTTCGGCGTCTTCGGGTATTGCTGCGCTTCTTCTTCGAGGAGGAAGAACGGCCCACAGCACCTTCGGCATACCTCTCGCCCTTGGCAATGATTCCAGCTCCTCTTTGGACATCGCGCGTGAACCAGCCCAGCTCCTCAAGGCAGCCAAGTTGATCCTGTGGGATGAGGCGCCCATGTCGCATCGGCTAGGTGTTCAGTTGGTTGATCGGTTGCTCAGGGATATTATGAGTGCACCACCTGACTGTCGCCATCTGCAGTCTGTCCCTTTTGGAGGAAAGGTGGTTCTTTTCGGAGGTGATTTTCGGCAATGTCTTCCCATCGTGCCCCATGGTAGTGCGTCAGAAATCGTGGATGCCTGCATCAAGAGCTCCCCTTTATGGCCTCACATCCAGTCTCTCCGTCTTATCGAGAATATGCGGGTACAACGCGCGCGTTCCGCAAATCGAAATGAAGCTGACGAGATTGAGGCTTTCACCACTTTTCTCTTGCAAGTTGGCAGCGGCGAAATACCCCCCTTGAGCCCAGAGGACCCGTCCATCATTGGCCTTCCCCAGGATTTAGTTCATGTTATCAATAACATAGAACAAATCGTTCACGCGACGTGGCCAACTCTCAATTATACTGCAACCAACAACCCTCTCGCTATAATCGATGCTGCTATTTTGACACCTCTGAACTCGCATGTAGCTGAGCTCAACGACGTTGCATCTCAGTTACTTCAAGGCGAGTTTCATGTGTATCATGCGCATCATTCCTTTCCGCCCAACTATCGCAACACCAATGTCCAGCTCGAGCAACTCGAAAGGATCAATGGCCATGGTTTGCAGCCTTCCATTCTTCGTTTGAAGATAGGCATGCCAGTCATGTGCATCCGAAACATTGATCCTGGAAGAGGTCTTTGCAACGGCACGAGACTCATTTGTCGTAGACTTGAAGACCACTTCATTGAAGCAGAAGTTGCCAGCGGCGAGTATAGGCGTAACATCGTCCACATACCCCGCATACCGCTCACTACTCGGGAAACAGACCCTGTCCCAGCCATGTTCACCCGGCGTCAGTTCCCTGTTGTCCCTTCGTTTGCAATGACCATCAACAAGAGCCAGGGACAGACCCTACAGCGCGCATCCCTTTTCCTTCCTCGCCCCGTCTTTTCGCACGGCCAGCTGTACGTCGCCCTCTCACGGGTCACTTCCCGTGATGGCATTAGAATTTTCTTTCCTTCCCCCGAACCACACCAACCTGCCCTTCTCCCACCCTACAAGACAAACAACGTCGTATATAAAGACGTCTTATAAATATATTTATTGAAATCACCAACCCTTCTCTTTATGAGATAGAGTATAAGTTTTTCCTTTTTACGCATCAAGTCACTTGAATATTTCTGTTTCAACCATGAGAGATATATTATAGAGTTCTGTCACAACACGTATATGCTATAGAAGGACTGTTTTGAAGACTTTCACTTTGAACGTGTCGAAATGGCGAAACAAAAGACAAACGCAAAACAATAAACAAACTATAGTATTATGATCTTAATCTTTTACGCAAACGGTATATATGACCATACCGTTTTATGGTGCAGTCATACTCTACTCTCCTTACGTTTTACGAACACTACAAAAGCTATTGCCAGACGTGCAAGTCATACCTACCCATGCGAATGAGCTCATTCATTCGCAGTCAGGCGAGACCACCGGAGACACAGTCATAATAGCGCAGTTCGTCTATTTTGATATACAGTGTCATACTGTAGGACTGAATCACTTCTGCCCATAGAAATAATGCATTGATCGCTATGCAAAAGCTATAAGCTATGCACAGTAGATTATATGTGACAAGCGAAAATGGTCGGTCTTTTATTCTGCTGAAATTGACTTTTCGTCTTTTCCCTTTGTGACGCTCTTCATTTTTATTTTTATTTTTCCTTTCTTCGGCTCTTTACTTCTTCTCTTGCGAAAACAGCATACTTTCTTTCGACCAATTCAACCAACATTGACAATCACAACCGCGATGGAATTACTCATTCTTGACATGGGCTCATGTACATTCCGTAAGCCACACTAAAAGTTTTCACATAGGCCGTTTCTTCAACCAGTGACCGTCGAGCAGATACTTTCCTGTACTTTTTATTTTTTGAATAAACAAGTACTGACATAAAGTCTACAGTATATCCATCTACCCTTCTGCCCAGTTGCGACATTGGCTTCCCTCATCACGTTCATTGATCTTCCATCATTACGATCATTAACCAGATGGGCAAACTTCAAAACATGACTGACGCTATATTGTATAATACGACAAAGCGACGCACTCCTTTTATTACGAATACCAGCTTATACGTCTGCAAAGTGGCTATCCAAGTTTCATACCACGTGACAACTCCTTCAATATACGGTACACATACTGTACGCAGGCCGATATTCGCTGTGACGACTCAACTCACCACTGCATAAACACGTCGCGAAGGTATAGTAACAACCTAAACTATTTTGTTTTTATTACTAGCTTTACTTGCGTATCCATAGACCTTCTACCTGCTTCCTGCTCCTACGACACCTGACAGCCCTTTTTACAGTATATTCACACAAGAGTTCTGCACTATACGTAACTCGACATTATTTTTCCTCCACTGGGGCTGATGGTGATATTTTTCAGCTGCGTTTCCGTGACATTAACAGTAAATGCACCGTTTTCATCTTAATCTCTCTTGCGACTTCGCATACTAACAAGTTGTCTCCGTAATTTTTGGAACAGAATATCTTTGTTCTTATGCAAGTATTTTTTGCCTACTGCATATACGACTTCAATTGACACAAAGCGCTGCGCTGATATTATAACGTAAGAAGCATGATAATGACAAGGTAAGTACGGGTCAAGCGAAGAACTGGGGAAAACATGTGTAATCAATAAATAAATGTCATTACATCTATTCTACTATCTGTATATACACTTTACAATATTTGATATCTTGAGTCTTTTTCTGCGAATCTTCAAAAACGGACCCCTTACCTTAATGAGGCTTCATCTTTCAGGTACAATATGGAAATTGCCAACCATAATGAAATATCTTATGAACAGCGTTATTCATGATAATCGTTTGAGAAACTACTACCAGCTCCTTTCTTTGTATACTTCCACATCATATGCCGGAATGTTTTATGAAACTTAACATTCATAGCTATGCAACTGATTTTCGTATTTTCAAGTCTAGATATTGCCGCTTTGAAATAAGAATAGACGCAAGCAGATTTAATCCACATAATAAATATGTATAATAGCAGCGCCCCACACACGCGAAACGTGAACGGGGGTATGGGGGCTGGCCCCCATCAAGCGGTGGGAAACGGACTAGAGTGACCGGAGATTAAGTGGAGGTTGTGATGACCCGTAGCCGAAGGCGAAGGGGCTCATTCACACCCGAAGCGCAATCGGAGCGTCACTCTTGGACGAAGCGAAGCGAGTCCCACCGCTTGTAATAACAAAAATTTAATAATTATTATAAATGGGATTTATTAATCCGCTTTTTTATATAGAAAAGATTTTCTAAAAATATATCAAATGTATGCATGATTGTTACACAACCCCTTAAAATTAAGGAGACTATATTAATATACTTGAACAGGTATTTCAATTCTAGCCTTTTTTAATCTTTTACCATTTACTAAAATATATTCTTCAGGAATATTGCCTTCATGATCTGAATCTGAATCTGAAAGATTCTCATCTTTTTTATTATTTTTAAGTTCATTTATATTAATCTTTAATATATCTTCTTGTATATTTAAAATTTCATTATAATTGGCATCATTTTTTTGTTCATTATTAAATACAACCTGTATTTTATTTGTTTTAGATGGGAATTCAAAAGACTCACTATACCATAGCTTATGTACTTCATCAGGTTCTATATCAAATTTTTCCATGAAGAATCTGATATTTTTTAATAAACATGCTACCCTAAGTTGAAGATTATATACTTTTATATCAGATAGTTGTAAATATGACCTATTATTAGTAAACCTTTTGAATATACTAGTTAATTGTTGAAACTGATTTTCCATATGGGATCTAAAAGATCCTATTTTTTGATTTATTGTAATTTCTTTACTAGATAATGTTTTATTTTTTTCTTTTCTTATAGGTACTTGAAAGTTTCTGGTTTTAAATTCATCATATCCATCATTAATGGCATTTTCTATAAATTTATCTATATGTTGAGTATATCCACCATCTGCACAAATTACATCAGCTGAACTAATTTTCTTATGTAAACCCATATTTATAAACATAGAACCATCATTACCAACAGCGCATTTTTCAGACTTACTTGTATATAATATCATACCATTAACATCACAAACTAATTGTGTACGTATACCTTTTCCATGTAATTTATAACTATAAAGATTTTTCTTTTGTTCAAATGGTTTATAATATTTAATTTTTGAATCCACACCATCAATAAATAATGTTACATTTTCAAGATAATCAGGATTATATAGCCTGGCAGATAATATTCTAATTTTTATATTGGAAAATAAATTTTCCATATCATATTTAACAATTTTATTTAGTTCAGCATATCTTTCAATCCAAAAGCATTTATAAAGCCCATAAAAAGATGTATAAGGAATAAATCTACCCATTTCAGTTCCATTTTCACCAGATACAATATGATAAAGAAGCAAAAGAGCTTTTTCAACTTCTTTATAAGGACCAGGTGTCTCTTTATTACCAAATAAAACATTGATAAAAAAGAATACAGCAGTATAACCTAATCTTTCTAAAAGATAATGTTTTATATATATAACAGTATTATTTTTAAATTCTTTAATTTTTGTTCTATGATTACACTACAGGAAATTTGGAACTGAATATCACGGAAAGTCCGAAAATTGTCTCCTGAAACTGGATATCCACTGCTCGCGACTGATAATCTCTTTGCTTCCACTCATTACAAAAAGACATTTAATTACCCGAGGCTGTCTCAGGGATACTCATTTGTCAAAGGAATACAAGGGAGAAATGGTTTTTGGACTTTTTCAGTCGTGGAACTGGATGGAGCTGAACGTAACGGCAAATGTCCCCTCGGGACTGGAAATCCACGACTTGCGACGGATTCTCTTCTATTCAGAAAGGTTATATAATAACACACGAAACCATATCCTCCCAGTTCCTGATGCTTGTGTTTACTGGTATTATGGAAGACATATACATATACTGAACTTGCTACCATGGAGCTGGAAGTAACTGGAAGTAGCGGAAAATCATCACCTGGGATTGGAAATTGATTTTAAGGCCAATGAGGCACACTTTGTTGACCCCTTTCTGCACTTTTATACGCGTAAGTTTACAACCTCACATTGAAATGAAATCTAAGTAGTCAAATAGTACAATGACCAACTTTGAGATAATCGATGAGCTCCCTCGCACAAAGTTCCAATGTCTTCATTGTGGAGAGATTTACAAGAAGCGCGAAGTGGATCAAAGACAGCACGCCGTACAGTGCATTACTGCTAAGGATGAACTTAATTTGGCCATTGAACATTCGCGAAAGCGCTTAAAGCACAGTAGTACGTCTGATACGATTGACAGGTAATAATCTATTATGAGACTATTTTGCTTCAAGCCTGCTGGACTCACAATGGACCCAAATACTCTCCCTTGTGACTACAGCACGGAAACACGGAAGCCAGGGGAGATATCTAGGCATGTACTGCTAAATTTCGCAAGCTATACAAATAACTTGAGTCTTTTAGAAGCAAGCAACGTCGAGCGAATGCGATCTGCATTGAAGAACCTAGCTCTGAGTTCGACAGCGACATGCTAGGCTTTTCCGACGGTGGCGTGGGCGGCATGTCGGATCTAGAAGGCGTAGATGATATGAACGTGCCGCCTTATACGATGCCACAAGAGAAAAGATCAGACGCGTTCAGCAAGCGACTGTATAAGCTCGCAGTTCAGCATAAAGTGTCCAGAGAGTACTACGACAGCACTATCAAAGTGATCAACGAGTATATCTCGGGCACCCATGAGCCGCTGCTGAGTCATTACAAGTCCAAAAACCTCCTCAAGCACGAATATCCTGTGATACCCGTCTACTACGATGTCTGCGAGAAGGGGTGCATGATGTTTCTGCCGTCTGATGGGTCCGCTCAATGTGAAGCATGCTGCACACCACGCTTCAAAGAGGATCGCAGCTCCAATGGGAGACTGAAGCCTCGTGCGACGGTGTTGCAGCTGCCATTGCCAGGCCAACTTCGAGCTATCCTTCAGAATGAAGATACTCGCCAGGATCTGTTGTACAGATCAACTCTGCCACCGAGGTCACCAGAAGTATGTACAGATATTTTTGACGGCGATGTCTGTACAACTTTACGGAATGAGGGCTGCTTCACGGGTGATCTTGACATTGCGCTCGCCCTCTACACAGACGGTTTCACAGTCATGGGCAAGCAGTTGACGATCATACACCTCGTGATTCTCAATCTGCCTCCAGCTGTCCGGTACCAAAACAAAAACATGATGCAGATCTGCATCATACCCGGACCACAACAGCCGAAGGACATCTTCAGCTTCCTCCGTCCAATGATGGATGATTTGTCCGTTCTGGAGAAAGACGGGATAACTCTCATGGTCAGCGGAAAACTGTACCAAGCCCGGGCACATTTACTTCTGGCGACGGGAGATATCCCAGCAGCAGCAAAGATGTTATATCACAAAGGACATATATCTACGTATGGCTGCCGTCTTTGCGAGATAGAAGGCATATCAAGATCGAAGTCTGCTGAACGAGCCGAGCATCACGATCAAAAAAGCGGCCGCGGCATATTTTTCATCCCCGAAAGACATCCAGAGCCGCAAATGCGATCCCTCCAGTCTTTCCACGACGGTAACCCAGCGAAAGGAGTCCAGCAGGCATGTCCACTCGCAAAGTTGAAAAGCTTCAAAGGAGCAAGTTTCTTTGGTCTTGACATAATGCATCTCCTGGGACCATGTCTTGGAAAGGCGCTTTGGAGGCTGATGTGCGGCGAAAAGAATGGTGCAGACAGTAACCCTTTGTTCCTGGAAATGGATACAAGGAAGAATATTGGCAGAGCAATGTCTCTGTCGAAGTCTACCGTACCATCCTCCCTGACTTCGTGCACTGTCGATATATCCAGTAAAGCTGGTTATTTCAAATCGATCGACTGGATTGATTTCGTGCGCTACGTTGTGCCAACGATCGTGCTTGAGAACGTCAAGCAGGCTCCGGCAAAGGATGCCCTCTTCGCGCTCACTCAAGTATACAAGACGGCGCTACAGCGAGAGATTACCAAACAGGATGTCAAGCAATTGGACCAAAATGTCTGGAAATGGCTCGACTTCTTGAAAACCAACGTCCAAGAACAAAAAATTGACATCTCAATCTTTACTATCTCTCAGCACTATCTTCAGCACCTCGAACTGATGATCAATGCCATGGGACCTCCACGGTATTACTCTGCTTTCGGGATGGAGCGTGCTATTGGTGAGATCAAACGTTCGATAAAGTCATCATCCGCACCTGGTGTAAATGCTGGAAACATCATCGTTCAGCTAGCGGCGCAAAGATATGTCGACCGCATGGAGGACTTAGCTGAATCCTCAGGCATAAAGTCAGGCGAGAAGTACGTATTGACTGCATCAAAGCGCTCAAACTCTGCTGAAATTTGGCCTCCTCTGTGGAACGCCACTGTTGAGGATTTCATATCTTACAACATGGAGCGTTTGCTCACGAAATACTGGAGCATCTATCTCGAGAACGTCAACAGCATAAACCCTGTCATCGAGGCCGGCTCTCGTCTGTGGATCAGCGAGAGTGAAATACTCGGTAGCTCGTTCAGGAGCGAGATCTGTCCCGGCGCGACGATTATTATGTCATGATGATCATTGATGTGGACGTAGAGCTCAGGTCTCGAAAAATCAGACGCGAGCCAAAGGTGTATTTTGGTGAAGTCATATTCTACTTTCGCCACACGCAACAAGGAAGACGAAAGCTCCTGGCTCTGATCAAGGCCTGGGATGTTACTTTGGACGGTAAGAGCCAACCATATCTCCAGCCAGGCTGCTCTTCGCGCTTATGCATCACGTCAGCGGGAGATATCCGCTCAATGGTCGGCATCTATACCGCCCATTCAAAGCGGCGCTACCTTGTGGGTCCAGAGATCAATGTTTCGCAGAAAGATTTAGGCAAAATCACAAACTTAGATTGTTAAAATAGGGGACCTTTCAATTTCCACTCCGTCTTTTTCGTCAGCACCACTTTTCTTTGCTTAAAATGACTGAAGATAACCTCAAGAGCGACATACTTATAGCCCTCTTGCGAATCGAGCAAGTCCAAAAGGAACAGAAAGAGAAAATGGAGCAACTGGATTATAAGATTACTAACGAAATCAAAACTTTGAGAACCAAACTCCAAGATCAGACGGCAATCAACACGCGTCTTTTGAGTCTGCTGGAGCAGCATGAAAACAGAGCAGACTCCAATGCCTCATCAACAAAAATTGACGCAATCTCTCGCTATATTGAACAGCCAAGAAGGAAAGATAGTGAAGATACGACGCAGCAACAGAAGTCGCGTAAAGTGGGATTTTCTTGGCCCCTGTACGCCGAGATGGTCAGGGACCATCGCAACCGCCAGAATCTGCCTGCTTTGACGGAAGGCGACCTCAATAAGAGAATAGGGCACGTGAAAAAAATTTATCCAGGTGTCATTCTATACTGCAAAGCGAAATATGGCCTTAGCGACTCCATGTTATGGTCAAGCAAAGCCGTGAAGACACGGCACCGGGAAATGGAGATCAAACTTGAGCAAGAAGTAGGTAGTCTGCTCCCACTGAATTACTGCGTCGGTCACTGGGGGGCGCGCCTGATTTTGTCCAAACACTGAGCAACGTTAATAATTAAATGTATTACTCTTTAATTATAAACTTTTAAGTTTATTCTGAATGTATTAATAAACTATATCTAAATATTCTAAAAGAAAATAATGTTTATTTTGCAAATAATATTATTTTCGCTAATAAGAATATTTTTTCTATCCACATTTGAAATATTTCCTGTTGCAACTTATAAAATTAAAATTTTAACGATTGGTAGTCAATATTTCTTTCACATTACTTTTTGTTTAAAAAGTAACAAAAAAACCAAAGAACTTATCTTTGGAAACAGCACTGCCGTAAGTTTTTTTGCAACTTACGCAGATATTTTATTCACCCTAAACATAAAATTATTTAACA
Source organism: Syncephalastrum racemosum (assembly GCA_002105135.1). Taxonomy (NCBI): domain Eukaryota; kingdom Fungi; phylum Mucoromycota; class Mucoromycetes; order Mucorales; family Syncephalastraceae; genus Syncephalastrum; species Syncephalastrum racemosum. The sequence goes on from MCGN01000012.1 coordinate 921,051, forward strand.
ATATAGGATATTGTGTAATTATAATTTTAATACTATTTGAAACGTTTCTCACTGGGCGAATATTCAACAAGGCCATATGAAGAGTAAACAGCAAAACGATGATGACGATGAAGGTAAGCTCATATATAGAAGATCTGAAACCTAACGACAAGTTAGAAGAGAATGGAGGTTGCAACGACTCGCCCAATGCCGACATCAACTTGAGTCAAGAGCAAGAAGGTTATTCTGAGGACCCAGTCCAAACAGACTGTGGTAAACCATCATCCGTCGGGTAATCTCGTCTTCGTTGAAAAGGTCAACACACGCCTCAATACCCAATCACATATCGGTTGCTATCATGCACTTATTTATATCCTCCATCGCTGGTTAAACTGACAGTGTATGTAACACTGAAGAAGTATTTAATACCGCTACTCTCACTCTAGTGGTAGAGTTCCACATCAAGCTGTGTCTGCCCTTGTATATTGAATTAAAGGAACACCGTTCCTGATGAAAAGTTTTCTTTATATTATTACTGGTTCTTTCTACTCAGCTGGATAATAGCATATTGATTATCTATATATGATAATAGTTGGATAGACATAACAAAAAATCTCTTTTACTTAATTATAAAATATAAGCTCAGTCTCACTTACTCTTTTTTGTCACCTTTCAATTCTTCATATTCTCTCTACATCTCACAGACGACTCCTCAGACGAATCAGTTATAGGTAAGCATACAAGTTGTATGGACGATCAGGTTCTGAGGATGGTACGACTACAGCAAGCAGCGAAGATTATCCCACCGATATCGGCAGCGATCCCGAGTCTGAAGATGAAGATACCGGTGGATATCGGGATAAAGAAGCCATTGAGGCGCTCAAGGCAGAATTGGCGAGCATGCATGATGCTGAACAGAGACGAGTCGAGGTAAGGATGGACTAATACAAACACGATCATAAATTAACGACAGTATCGCAAATTTAGGCGTCTGAGACTGGAAACAAAAGTAAGATAAAACTGAGATATCAAAAAAGCATCCCACCACTCATAGCAGGACTAATCAGTGCTGTGCTGTAGAGGCAGGTCAAGCTAGAATGGAAAACTATCGAAGCAAGAAGGGATCAACTGCCATTAAAAGAGGAAAAAGAAAAGAAACAGATGACGAACAGGAGGTTGAGAGCAAGAAAACACGGATATACGGCGGACGCAGAGCATCTGTGGGTAGGCCCAAAAGTCAGAGTAGCATCTAAGATAGTTTCCATACTATAGTGAATAAAAAGTATTCATTCAAGCGCTACCATAAATACGTATTATCTAGTGACTTGCATGAGGCATTGTTGCTCAGGGACCGGGCGCTGGAAATCCACCGATTGCGACTGGAAATCTCTGAAACTGGAAATCGCCAAAATTGTCAAAATTGGTGATTTCCAGTCGCAAGAGACTTCCAGTCCCAAACCGGTGATTTCCAGCCCCAAAATTTCTTGTAGTGTTATATCTATTTTGAATATTTTTCCAAGGCTCATTATAAAAATACCAGTAATTAGCAACTTGAGATTCAATTTCTTCTCTAAGTGCTTTTTCAAATTTATTGTCAACATCCATTATTTAAAAAAGTACCAAAATATAAAGACCTTAAAGTTATATCTATTAGGTTTATTAAAAATACTAATAATCAATATTTTATTTCTATGTATAATTCAATTATTGTTTTAATTTGTCTGAACAAATCCATATAAAAAGTCCGATATCCATATCTATAGATGCTATCTATATATTGCAATATATCTACAGATCAGGGTTTCTGAAAAATAACCGAAAACCGAACCGAACCGAAAAAACCGAGAACTTTCGGTTTCGGTTCTAACTCAAAACCGAACCGAAAAACCGAAATATGTTTCGGTTTCGGCTTTGGAACCGAATCGAACCGAGGAACCGAACCGAGGAACCGAACCGAGGAACCGAACCGAAACCGAAAATCGGAAGTGCGCACATAATGCGATATTATATGAAAGATAGATATCGCCTCCTTGTTGGACTGTACTAAGTGACTATCAATGAAGTTTTGTGACAGGACACTCATTTTTCTTCGACAGACGAGATTGACATCTTTATTTCAGAACCTAGCAAGTTATTTCGCCACAAGCAGCCACACCCAGCTGCTTCGGTTCGGTTCGGTTCGGTTCGGTTCGGTTCGGCTCGGTTTCGGTCGGTTCTGGAGCAAGCCAGTTCAGTTCGGTTCGGTTTCGGTTTCGATTCAAAACCGAACCGAACCGAACCGACCGATAAGAAACCCTAACCCTAACAGCTCTTTTCTCGTCGTTGCTCGAGGACGAGCATCATTCTGGGGAGGGGGTATTGTCGGGAGTTTAACTCCCTTCACCTTTTCTCTCCAAATGACGTCAAATATTACGCACGGCAGCGCATCCGCATTTGGTATCCTTTCAAAGAAGTACACATCCTTTTGTAGATGCGCCACCGAACATCGTTCATCCCCCCTCCGACCTCTTGGCTATGACGCGTATTTCATAGCCCATTATCCATCTATATACTTATCCCCTTCTCGCAGGCAAATGCCAAGCACTTAGAAAAATATAAATACGCGAGAAGTAAAAATAATAAACAGGATCTTATCCACCCTCTTCTATTCTTTGTTCTAACATATCCACCTGGCCTTGTACCTGACAGCCAAAAGGATCACGATGTCGGGACAGAATCCCAATTCGGTTTGACGTGTACGACTCCCTCTATTCTCGGACTTCACCAACTCACTCGAAAGATATTACCATTTCCTCTTGCCCTCCGTACCTTGGCACATTCCCTTTTTATACATCACAACCGACTACAGTGTTTCCCGTTTGAAAATCTAAGTCTTGGGGGAACAAAATACAGATTTTCAGTTTCCGAAATCCAACTCTTGGGACTTTAGTAAACTTTTTGGTTGGCTAATAAAGCTCTAGGCTGACCAATCCAATTTTTAGTACGTCAAAATACGGTTTTTTATTATCCAAAAATACATTTTCAAAGTATGCGATCCGGAGAACCTCGTTCAGCCAATCCAATTTTGGTCAGTCAAAATACAGTTTTCATTATTCAAGAATACAGTTTCCAAGTGATCCGGTTCAGGATCGATGTCCAACTGTAAAGATATAGTATCGAATGGGACATGGCGTCCAAGGAGAGTGTAGGATAAACCGCATACCGATGTTTGCGTATTGCGTATGTGGATGTTTAAGAAAAGCTTGGCTCGAGGCCGGTCCTTTATGGAGTCGGAAACGAACGTTACGTGATTATATTCCTTTGATTTTTACTTCGAACATGCAGACGACATTTTTTCACTACCATCCTTCCGGCGATTACTTCCGCGATGGGCCCGACAGCGACTCCGAGGGGACTACTGTCAAGAACTTGCTTCAGCTGGAGCATCTCTCTGACGATTCCATGTCGGATGAGGAGGAGAATGAAACCCCTGAGATTCCTGAGATCTCCATGGAGGAGCGTGACCTGGGCTTGGTACATCAGCCAGAGTTAATCTGGACTCTCACGAAGTACAAGCCCAGGCAAGTAGCGCAGTTCATTGCCTTGGTGCAGAGCGAGGAGCCAAAAATTGCTCGCGCTGCTACCAGGGCTGGTATCAGCTCAGCCTCAGCTTACAAGCTGCATAAACAGTGGGTGGAGAATGGTATGAGAGTCCTGCCCGGTTATGTCCCTGTCTCTGAGGTCCGCCCTAAAGGCAATAACCGCAAGCTTACCGAGCAGCACTCTCAGTTTCTTGAGAACTATGTGGAGCAACATCCTACTTGCTGTATAAAGGATGCTACAGCTGAGCTCTGCAAGGAGTTCGAGGGCTTCTCGATCAGTGATTCGTCGGTTCACCGTCACCTCACCGAGAAGCTATCGTTCACTCACTCGGACTAGACCACAAGCGGAGGCTCGGAACTCGGAAGATACCCGAGAGCAGCGCAGACAGTTCGTTGAGCGCCTAGTCGAGCAAGTCATTGACTATCGACGGAAATGTGTCTTCATCGACGAAAGCGGCTTTCTGAAGACCATGGTGCGTCCAGTGGCATGGTCAAAGAAAGGAACGCCTGCGAATGTGACGGTGCCAACAAGCCAGGGCGCCAACTTAAGCATCCTCGGCTATATCTCCCGGCATGGCATCATCGCCCTTTCGCAGCAAGTTCCCGAGCGACGCGAGCAAAAGAAACGCAAGGTTGCCAGTGGGAAGAAATCTGGTCTCCCCCATGGTACGACCTCTTCCCACTTCCAGCTGTTTGTGGAGCATGTGGCGAAAGTCCTGAACGAGCATGGCATGCAGAACATGTACTTCGTGATGGATAATGCCTCTATCCACAAAACGTCGGATGTTATTGCGACGATAGAGAAACATCATCACGTCCCTCTGTTTTTGCCACCATACTCCCCCTTCCTCAATCCCATCGAAGAGTGCTGGGCTAAGATTAAGGCGGAGGTGCGGAAGAATCCGCTGAAAAGCAAAGACAATCTCATCGACCGTATTGAAGAAGCAGCACGGTCTGTCACCGCGAAAAACTGTCAAGGTTGGATCCGCCACTCTCAGAAGTTTTTGGTTAGCTGCCTTGACATGAAGCATCTTTAAATATACTACATTTCTCGCTACCATCCTTTGTCTAATCCTGAACCGCATCACTTGGAAACTGTATTCTTGAATAATGAAAACTGTATTTTGACTGACCAAAAATTGGATTGGCTGAACGAGGTTCTCCGGATCGCATACTTTGAAAATGTATTTTTGGATAATAAAAAACCGTATTTTGACGTACTAAAAATTGGATTGGTCAGCCTAGAGCTTTATTAGCCAACCAAAAAGTTTACTAAAGTCCCAAGAGTTGGATTTCGGAAACTGAAAATCTGTATTTTGTTCCCCCAAGACTTAGATTTTCAAACGGGAAACACTGTACCTATGTCATAGCTTTCTTTCAGGACCTCATCAATAGTATAAATACCCCTACGTTCAATCAGAATAAAAGGACATCTTATCCACCGTCTTCTATCTTTCCACAATCCACCTGGCCTTGTGTTATACAGCCAAAAGGATTTCGACAACGACAAAGGATATCCGACAAGGAACGGACACGTTGGGCAAAAGTGAACGGAACAAAGGTGTTCGCATTACAATGTGAGATGTATGCTCACTACAGGGGTCGAACCTGTGACCTTGGCGTTATTAGCACCACGCTCTAACCAACTGAGCTAAGCGAGCCTCTTTTGGCTTTGACAAAGGTATAATCGACTCTCTAGCCAAGCTAAGCACGTGACCGCCATACCTCCCGTACCTTGACTACCTTGATTTCTCGTACCTGACGTCAGACCGTTGTCCTCTCATTTTTTCCTTTTTCGGCACTATTCTTGATACTTCCTTTTTTGGTGCTGTTGCCTTCCTTACTTCCATCTCATCTTCCTTTTCTATCGTTAATGAACGATAGATCTACTTTCATTTTCATTTTCATTTTCATTTTCATTTTCGTTTCCTTTTTCATTTCTCATCTTTCCTTTCTTCACTTTATTTTATTATTTTTGATATTAGATGAAAAGTATGATAGTTTTACAGATCGAAAAGGTCTTGGGTAAAATATAAAAGACCCAGATCAGACGAGTGAAATAAAGATATACATTTTTCCGGTTATAATCTTTTGGAGGATTGAATCTTACTTTACACGACGGGCTGTGTACGACGATTTGTCTTGTTTCTTATATTTTTATTTTTCTTTTCTTCCTTACCTTTTTATTTTTCCTTTTGCTCCCGAACCCGGAGCTGATACTATCACTCATTGCACCGCACGTGTCAGCTTTGACACGAGTGTGTGAGGTGTCCCGGCCTCGCCAAACGTGTCATTCAACCACCTAAAAAGAAGCTATACGTCATCCCATTTATACATCCAATCATTTTCACTATGACCCAGGAGGGCAAATGGCAGAGATCATTTTCGAGATTGTCCTGGGGAAATGCCCGATTTCCTCCTCAAAATTAATTGAATTGCCGAAACACACCCTTCACCTTCGAACCAATTCGCTGTCACAAAACAATCAAGTCACTCACCATTTTCTTTTTCTCATTTCACGTTTTCTTTTCCCTCGACATTGCCCCCATTCCCACAATTATCACAATCGTTGTCATGAATGTTACCCAAACCTCCCGTCTCACCTTACACACACTTGCACCCGACAGTATAAATATATGCTACCAGTATTTCGAAATAAAGACGCGCTAACTTACCAAAAGGAACGGTTGACTTTGCGTTGTATTTGGAGCACTACAAGAACAGTGCCCACCTAAGGTTGGGGCACGAGCGAACGATAAAGAACTCTCTCGCTAACAGCATGGACTGGCAGCAAGCCAAAGTCACATACGCTACTGAAAACCAAACCGTGAACGCTTCCAACCTCCCTAAAACACGACACAACGACCTTTATCTTGCCCTGTGTGTCCTGGCCTACTTCTTATTGATAACATACATCCAAGTACGGCCTCGGATTATATTCCAAACCACCCCACACACAACACCAAAGGCTACACGTGTCAGCTTTGTTGGAGAATCTTCAATTTATTCTGAGGCAAAGGAAAGCATGTAATTTCCCTTCGCCTTGTCCCTTGACGTCAGACCTCTGTGTCCTCCCCTTTTTCCTTTTTGCGTAACCAATCTTTATACTTCCATTTTTGGGAGCGTTGTCTTTTCTCGGAGCTTATTGTTTAATTTCACCTTTACTTCCCTTCTTAGTCCTTATTCCTTTATTTCCGGCCTTTTGAGAAACGTTTCAAATAGTGTTAAAATTATAATTACACAATATCCTATATTGTTAAATAATTTTATGTTTAGGTTGAATAAAATATCTGCGTAAGTTGCAAAAAATCTTACGGCAGTGCTGTTTCCAAAGATAAGTTCTTTGGTTTTTTTGTTACTTTTTAAACAAAAAGTAATGCGAAAGAAATATTGACTACCAATCGTTAAAATTTTAATTCTATAAGTTGCAACAGGAAATATTCCAAATGTGAGTTAAGAAATATACTGTTATTTCATAAATAACCATATTTCTAAAATAATTATTATTTACAAAATAATGATTATTTTCTTTCTATATATTATTTGCAAATTGTATATTTGCTGAAAGAATCTAAATAAACATTAATAATAGAATAACGTTCTATTTATTATTTAACGTTGCTCAGAGCTCTTGAACAAAGTCTGGCATGCCTGCGACGGGCAATGGCGTGGGCTCGGTGGTGGTGGCGGTGATGGCGGTGCTGACGGCGTCAATGGGCGGGGATGGATCGCGCGTTTCTTGCGCTTCCATGTGCTCAGCCCAGTCAGTGACACCTTTCAGTATCACCGACGGGTGGTGCAGCAGCGGGTGTGGCAGGGGGAGCGGCAGCCTTATTGGCGGCGGAAGATCGGGGCCCGGTCGGGAGTGGGCTATTACGAGCGTTGCTCGTAGCGGTGCGGGTGGATGCGGGATTTTTCCACCGCCAGAACGGGTTTTCGTAGCCATATCTACGCGTTTGGGTGCGGGAATCTTGCTGATTTTCAATTCAGCCGCGGAAGCACGTCGCTTGTGTACCTTTGGGGACAGGGGCGTGGGACTTTGCACGATGTTTGGGGTGTCCAATGTCGTACTAGGTTGCGTAAGCGTCGGGGAAGTCGGGTAAATCGAGTTTTCTTTTTTCCGGTCCAGAGTATAAAAAGACTAGCGAATCGCCGCGCGCTTTGCTCGACTGACACGTGCGGTGCAAGGAGTGATAGTATCAGCTCCGGGTTCGGGAGCAAAGGAAAAATAAAAGGTAAGGAAGAAAAGAAAAATAAATAAAATATAAGAAACAAGACAAATCGTCGTACACAGTCCGTCGTGTACAGTAAGATTAAATCCTCCAAAAGATTATAACCGGAAATGTATGTTTATTTTACTCTTCTGATCTGGGTCTTTTATTATTTACCCAAGACCTTTCGATCTGTAAAGCTATCATACTTTCATCTAATATCAAAAATAATAAAATAAGGTAAAGAAAGGAAAGATGAGAAATGAGAAATGAAATGGAAACGAAAATGAAAATGAAAATGAAAGTAAATCTATCATTCATTACGATAGAAAAGGAAGATGAGATTAAACTGAGGGAGGCAACAGCACCAAAAAAGGAAGTATCAAGAATAGTGCCGAAAAAGAAAAAAGTGAGAGGACAACGGTCTGACGTCAGGTACGAGAGAAATCAAGGTAGTCAAGGTACGGGCGGTAGGGCGGTCACGTGCTGCGCTTGGCCGGAGGACCGATTATACCTTTGTCACGACAACGTCTCTCCTCTATGGTCTAGTGGCTAGGATTTCGGTCTCTCACACCGACGGCCCGGGTTCAATTCCCGGTGGGGGAAGTGTAAAATGCGTCGTCCGACTTCGCTGTACTTTTGGCTGTTCAGGTACAAGGCCAGGTGGAATAGAAGAGGGTGGATAAGATCCCCTTTATTATTTTTACTTCTCGCGTATTTATATTTTCTAAGATCTTGGCAACTGCCTGCGAGAAGGGGATAAGTATATAAAAGTGTAGTGTCTATTATGCGTAAGGGAGTACAGCGTGAAGTCGGTGTCGCATCCGGAAAAGGGTGGTACTTCTTCAAGTATTCCAAAAGCGGGCCTGCGGCCGTGCGCAGCACTTGATATCATTTTGGAAAAGATGAGGGAAGTTCATCTCCCGACAGGGCCAGGCGGATATTGTCGGATACCCTTTTGGCTGTAAGCTACAAGGCCAGGTGGATATCGAATCAAAAGAATAGAGAGTAGATAATCCTTTTATTTTCCCATTGGAGTGGCTATTTATATAAACTGATTTATGGTAAACAACCAACGACAGGCCGTGATAGCAACCGATATATGTCAAAGACATGTTGCGCACACGCGAACGAAGTGAGAGGTAACAACGTAGACAACGAGGAAGGGACGCAGGGTACACGCGATCCAGGGATAACTTCTCAAGTGACACACGCGGGTTGGGCGCGATGCGTACTTGATATGCATACGGGTTTGTCATTTGAAAACAAAAGGGGCGGGAGTTTATCTCCCGACAATATGTGAAACAAAGAATAGAAGAGGGTGGATCAGATCATGTTTTATTGGTTTACTTCTCGCTTATTTATATTTTTCTCAGTGCCTGGCATTTGCCTGCGAGAAGGGGATAAGTATCTAAATGGATAATGGGCTATGACGATACGCATCATAGCCAAGAGGTCGGAGGGGGAATGAGCGATGTTCGGTGGCGCATCTACAAAAGAATGTGTACTTCTTTGAGCAACGTTAAATAATGAATAGAATGAGATTCTATTATTAATGTTAATCAAGATTATTTCAGCAAATATATAATTTGCAATTAATATATAAAAAGAAAATAATCATTATTTTGTAAATAATAATTATTTTAGAGATATGGTTATTTATGAAATAACAGTATATTTCTTAATTCACATTTGAAATATTTCCTGTTGCAACTTATAAAATTAAAATTTTAACGATTGGTAGTCAATATTTCTTTCACATTACTTTTTGTTTAAAAAGTAACAAAAAAAACCAAAGAACTTATCTTTGGAAACAGCACTGCCGTAAGTTTTTTTGCAACTTACGCAGATATTTTATTCACCCTAAACATAAAATTATTTAAAAATATAGGATATTGTGTAATTATAAATTTAACACTATTTGAAACGTTTCTCTTTGAAAGGATACGAAATGCGGATGCGCTGCCGTGCGTAACATTTGACGTCATTTGGAGAGAAAAGGTGAAGGGAGTGAAACTCCCGACAAGGGAACAAAAGAATAGAGGGTGGATAAGATGATGATTTATTCTTTTCACTTCTCGCATATTTATATCTTTTCGTCTATTGGCCTGAGCCGTCTAAAGGGGATAATTATATAAATGGTAAACATGATATGAGCGATGTTGGTGGAGGATGGCTGAGGGAGGACGACGGTGGTCTGTCCCAAGAGGGATGAGTGACCGTGCCCGACATATTGTACGGACAGTGTCGACTTGTTTTTGGTGTCGGAATCCTTTTGGCTGTCAGGTACAAGGCCAGGTGGATATGTAGAACAAAGAATAGAAGAGGGTGGATAAGATGATATTTTATTCATAAAAATCCAAGGGTATTTATTGTCAGGAATGAAAAGCGGGACAAGAGAGAGAGACAAGACAAGGACTAGACTGGAGGGTGGAGTCAGGCGCAGCATATCATGATAGTAAATCGACATACCTGTGGTAAACCATCATCCGTCGGGTAATCTCGTCTTCGTTGAAAAGGTCAACGCACGCCTCAATACTCAACACATATCGGTTGCTATCATGCACTTATTTATATCCTCCATCGCCGGTTAAACTGACAGTGTATGTAACACTGAAGAACTATTCAATACCGCTACTCTCAATCTAATGGTAGAGTTCCACATCAAGCTGTGTCTGCCCTTGTATATTGGAATACAGGAACACCGTTCCTGATGAAAAGTTTTCTTTATATTATTACTGGTTCTTTCTACTCAGCTGGATAATAACATATTGATATCTATATAAGACAATAGTTGGATAGACATAACAGACATCTCTTTGACTGATTCTTCAAATATAAGTTCAGTCTCACTTACTCTTTTGTTACCTTTTGATACTTCATATTCTCTCTACATCTCAAATGGGACGTTTTCGTACCAGCAGTGCAGCTGTCGTTAAGTGCGAAGGTGTCAAAGCGACACGAAACAGCGCCTTATACGCTCATGTTTGCACGAAAACTTAACGGATTTGAGGACTATAGCAATCATACGGGAATTCAACCATTAAGCCAAAAAGATTTGTAACAAAGAATTAAGAATATAGAAGAAATAGTTTTCCCCGCAATTAGCGAAAGAACTCAAGCTCTTCTGAATGCACAGAAGCAGGGTTTTGACAAGAAGCATCACATCATCGATATACTGTACCCGTCGACAGTCAAGTGATGGTCAAACTACAGCAACACGGTAAGTTGGATCCTATTTATGAAGGACTACTACAAAAAACACTAGCAGGAACAACAATGATAATCTTAAAGGCAATAAGCAATACATTAACCCCACAAAACGAAAAATTGTTGCACAAGATTTACCTACACGAAAATCACAACGTACAGTATATCTAAACGCAATAAAAAACTAAATTTAACTACAGGTGCAGTTAAAAAGATAGTTAGCAACCTGGAAGGGGTTAATGTGGTAGATGTCACCACTTAGTCTTAGATACGGTTGCTCTCAATCTATCCTGCCTAATAATAATACCGAGACAAATGGTCCAGAATAAAAATAAAATAGTATTCCCGAGACAAGTACGTCTGAAATAGTAACATTTAGTCAAGCACCCACGCTAAGTGAGGTCAGCATCCGTTATTAGACTAGCACCAGGACAGGGTAATTTAGTTAGCAGGTTTCACTTCCTTAATGTGGTGTGATAAACCATCACCTGTCGGGTGAACTCGTCTTTGTGAAAACGGTCTATACCCGCAGCTGTGTCCAATCATTGAGACGGTTGCTCATCAAGAACGTCCTGAATCCATCATTTACAATTCAGACATTAGTCTGATTTGTATTTAAAGAAAGAGCGCTACTGCGGTTTCACCTGCACAATATCATTGGCTGTGTCTCTTACCAAGGAGTGTCTGAGTAATAATTTATCTCAGGAACCTCTGAGATAAAAGGTGTAGACTGAAAGTTTGAAAATGAGAGGTGAGAGTGAAGATAGGTAACAAGAAAGAGTAAGTGAGTCTGTGTCTTGTATTGAAAAGGTAATCAAAAGATGATTATGATATGATAGTCTACAATTTATCTACTGTATATACAGGTGTCAGTCATGACATAGAGATCCAATAATATAATTATCCTGGATTGTGTCTTTGTATAGGTAACGTGTATATACCGTACAAATAGGAATATAGGAATACTGTATATAATAAAGTAATACAACACACAAACTGTATGTGGTCGTATACAATTACTATATGTTTGATCATGTATAATGTATGTGTTAAGCAACCGTACATCCAATCACGACATAGTCATGTTGAGGACTCACTCATCAAGGACACGACTTACTAAACAGATAATCCTATACCACAACCTCCGTTCCTAATTAAACATGGATATCATCACAGTGGATTGGTTCTAATCACTCCGTCCTCTGAAACATCGTCAAATCTATAAAAGACGTACATAGATCATAAGCGGATAGAGTAGTTAATTCTTTACTTTTATTCTCCAGTAAAGACCAGTCTCCCGTATTCTTTGGTTACCTGTTTCTACTTTGCCTACATCACACTTAGCATTGATTATCACATTTGACACGTCAATAACATTGGTGCCTGACGTTGAACATGGTGATGGACCATGACCTAGATCAATCCAGAAATACCCGAATTACTCACTCAATAACCGATTGGTTCGTACTAGACCACCGCGGCATTTGAACACGACATTAAGAAGTGTATATAAAGGGTAGAAAATAGAACCCAAGTAGCTTTAGTTGATTTCTCTACAACTACCTTTCCTATAAAGAACATATACACATTCTCACAGACTTATTCTGTTATTCCTTTTCTTACCTTCTGTTACCTTTCATTCTACCCATATATCTCAGTTATGGTCTCCGTTTTTCAACTTTGCCCTCCACAGCTTGTCCTTCTTGCTCTGCGTCGCGTGCACCCTCCAAGGACAGCCTTGTCTGTTCGAGCGGCATGCAGCTTCTTTTCTGGACACCGTTCTTACAAACGTAGAACCCTTTGCTCATCGAAGCCTGAAATAATGCGTCAGTCAATGCGCTAATTCAATGGCTTTGTATAATATATAACTCCACATGATGGTAAATATTTTACGGTAGCTGACCTTTTCCGCCGTCGTATCAAGGATCTCTTCACATTCTTCCGTGTCCTCATGATTTTCTGGGATCGTCTCAGGATTCCGCTGAACATACGTGCCTCCATGAACGCACTTGAAGTAAGTTCTGACGGTGTCTTTTGCTGGATTCAGGTTGCTTCCACTGTCGATATTGATGCTGAAACTGTTCTCTCTCGCCATGGCTTGGAGATAAGCGTAAAATTCGTCGCGCGATTGATACGTTTTATAAATGATTTACTTAATCGAGACCATCTGTGATGTAGGCAAAGTAGAAACAGGTAACAAAAGAATACGTGAGACTGGTCTTTACTGGAAAATGAAAGTAAAGAATTGATTGCTCTATCCGCTTATGATCTATGTACGTCTTTTATAGATTTGACGATGTTTCAGAGGACGGAGTGATTAGAACCAATCCACTGTGACGATGTCTATGTTTAATTAGGAACGGAGGTTCCTGAGATAAATTATTATTCAGACACTTCTTGGTAAGAGACACTGCCAATGATATTGTGCAGGTGGAACCGCAGTAGCGCTCTTTTCTTTAAATACAAATCAGACTAATGTCTGAATTGTAAATGATGGATTCAGGACGTTCTTGATGAGCAACCGTCTCAATGATTGGACACAGCTGCGGGTATAGACCGTTTTCACAAAGACGAGTTCACCCGACAGGTGATGGTTTATCACATAGCCACCGTCCAGGTTGCGTTTATGGACGTCAACTGGATATATAGCATGATATAGATGCATGTCCTGTGGTACATGTCATGGTATATGTATGTAGATATGTGGGTGACTTGGATATAATGACCATCTGGTATTTTAGCAATATATGCATAACCTTTAGCGTCTGGCTAGTCGTTTTGATGAGCGTGTCGCAACACCACTTTTGTTTCCATTCTTGGGACTATTGTTCTTTCGATTATTGGTATTAGTTTTTGTATTTGTTTTTGTATTTGTCGTTTTTGTATTTGTCTTTTTGGTATTTGGTTTGGTAATAGTTTTGGGTGTTTGTACGGGTATAACGTTGCGTGGTGCCATTACCTCTTTCTTGGTAGGTTCTTGGCCTATACGCTTCCAATAATCGATAATTGTTTTTCTTTGGGTAAATGAATCTGCAATTTCCCAGGTATCGTGTGATTCATCATAGCCTTTCCATCTTACTTTGTATTCGTATGTGCCTGGTGCTAGTTCATTATGGGCTAATATGCCTTGAACTTCATATAATTCGTCACATGGTATAATTTCATCTTGGGATATAAGTTTAAGTTGTGATGGTGCATATTCGCGTGTCAATACATCATTCTTTTCATGTTTGAGGATGTACAGTATGCACCTCCTTGGTTCTTTCTGATCACTGTATAGGGTCCTTCATAGATCGGATCTAGTTTGCCCACTTTTTCAGTAGTCTTTGCCATTACTTGGCCTCCTACAGGAATTTCAATTTGAGTATGTTTCTTGTCAAATTTCTTTTTCTGTGCATTGATAACTGCAGTGATTTTTTCCTTGATAGCAGGAAAGACTACTTCTTCCATATTTTTAATTCTTTGTACCAGTTCTTTTTCAGAAGCTGGCGTGAGTTGGTAATCATTGGTATAATCTTTAAAGCCGTTAAGGTTTCTGGCAAACATAAGGGTATATGGTGCGGTATCATGTCTTTTCGTAATTTTTGCATTGAGTGACAATTGCACTGCAGGAACGAAAAGATCCCAATCTTTGATGGCACCTCTAATGAATTTCTTTAGAGTTCTTACTGAGGTTTGTACCCATCTTTCGGCTACACCATTTGCTCTTGGGTGGTATGGCGTCACTAGTCTGTGGTCAAAACCAGTGGCTTCCGACAGTTGACTTAGAAGACTGTTTACGAATTCTGTACCATTGTCTGATTGTAGGTATCTTGGGAATCCAAAGTCGCAAAAGACTTGAATTAATACTTTTACAACCGTATCAGATTGTTTGCTTGATATGGGTCTTAATATGCAGAACCTTGTACAGATATCTACCATTACCAGTAGGTAGTTGTTTCCCATAAAAGTTGTTTTAAATGGACCAGCCAAATCTATGGCCCAATGGTCGCATGGTAAAAATGATTGTACTGGGTGCAAAGGATTAAATCCTTGTCGTACAATATTGAAACGCTGGCATTCTTTTCATTTCTTTACAGTTTCTGCTGCATCTTTGTTGATGGCTTGCCAGTGTATTCCTTCACTATGCAAATGTTGGGTCATGGCTTCTGCACCAAAGTGTCCGAACAAATGCGTTTCTTCTAAGAGCTTGGCTCTCTCTTCAGGCGGTGGTGTGAGCATTGCCCGATATGGGTTGTCTTGCTCTTCTGTTTCTGTGCTACGCTGCACAACGTGGCTTGTTTTTGCCTTTTTGACTGGCATGGTATTGTCCCCGTCCAGCTCTTTTTCTTCCGGAAAAAGGCGAGAAAGTTGGTCGGGCAAAATATTGCTGAGCCCTGGAAGGTGGACAATGTCGAAATCATACTTGAGCAATGTGTCAAGCCAGTTGATCATCATGGCGTTGGCAATGCGTTGCGTATGAAGGTAAGTTAACGCGCGGTGATCAGTGAAAAGGGTGAACTTTTGTCCCCAAAGGTATTTATGAAACTTTTGTAGCGCGAAAACGACAGCGAGAAGTTCTCTCTTGGTGACCGAATAATTCCTTTCGGACTTGGATAAAGCACGAGCCATAAAACCGATATGACGCGTTTGGCCATCGATTACTTGATAAAGGGCTGCACCAATGCCGACATTCGAAGCGTCTATAGCAACGCAGAACGGAAAACGCAAGTCCGGAAATTTCAAGACTGGTTTCGACATCAATACGGCAATCAGGCTTTCGAATGCCTTTTCATGGCGTGCTGTCCAAATTTTGGTAAGTTTGCCCGCGTTGCGTAGCTCGTCCAGAGGTGCTGATAATGTAGCAATATTAGGGATATGTTCCCTAAAATAATTGACGACACCCAGGAATCGTTGGATATCTTTACCCGTTTGTGGATATGGCCACTCATGGATATTTGCAAGTTTTCGAGAGTCCAACGAACGTTCTCCTTTCGAGACGCAGAAACCAAGTAAGTACACTGCCTTTTGTGCAAAGTGACACTTGTCAGGGTTCAAAATTAAATTGACATCTGTTAGGGCAGTGATTGCTTGTGCCACATGGTCTTGGTGTTCGACAATATTTTTTGAAAAGACTACAACGTCATCGACGAAGCAGGTGACAAAGGGCATGTCTTGAAAGACAATATTCATGACCCTTTGAAATTTGGACGATATCGGCTTCAAGCCAAATGGTGTACCTCGGAAACACCAGACCTTATTGTTAAAGGTAAAAGCGGTCTTGTGTCGGTCATTAGGATGAATTTGGAATCGGTGAAAGGCACTCTTTAAATCCAAAGTAGTAAATACGGCTGCTCCGTCCATTTGATGGAAAATATCTCTGATCAAAGGTAAAGGATACCGATCATCTGGTAACAGCTTATTAATATGTCTGGGGTCTAGGCATGGTCTCGTGCCGGTGTAATTGCCTTCCGCATAGGGTTTCTTAGGAGATATACCTATATCTAGAATATTAGTTATAAGTTATTGATACTTATCTACTAGTCGGGATTTGAATTTCTGCTGTTTATATAGTGTAAACTTGTTCTAAAGATAAAATTGAATATTTATATATAATAAAATCATATTGTTCTTTTATTTTGATAAAAGTTTTAAATTAGACTAAATATATCTTGATATAAAATATAGCATTCTAATATAATAAAGCTATATCTAATAATAATTATTAAGAAATAATTGAATTTATTTATAAACCTTGTATTTTTAGAATATAAATATTATAGATCTGTATTAATAATACATTAAAGTATAAATTTTATAATGAGTAGATTAATTATAGAAGATAATAACTTAGATGATAATATTAACAATGAAATAAAAAGTATTAAAAAGAACTATTGGGCTTTTATAGATGATGTTTGGAAAATGAATGAAAATAAGTATAAACATAGAACTGAGGTAAAACATATTAATGAAATAGAGTTTATTAAGCAAACTTTATTTGAAAAATTAGGTTATATAGCAGTATTTTTCTTTTTGAATGTATTACAGTATATGCATCTGTAGAATATCCAAGTCCATATTTTGAATTAGAAAAAGGTTTATTTTTATTGTTTCATTTAGTAAGTGGTATATCTGGTAAATATGAAATAGAAAGATATCTACCGTATAGTAGTTTTCATAGTTTCTATAAAAAGTTTTGGATGTATGAAGAAAATTATAAAAGAATAAATAAAATTGTTGATGATGCATTAAAAAATATGTTCTCAAATGTAGATTTACGTATTAATTGTGCTAGAAAATTTAATCCGGAACTATTTAAACATATTACTTTATTAGGTGATGGTCATGATTCAAGATTAAATTACGTTAATACAAATATAAAAAAGGAAAAAATGTATAGCTACAAATTTAAAAAGAATGGTATTAGAACACAAATTATTACAGATATTAATGATACAGTATGATCTTATTTGTGTCTAAATCAAATTTATGTTCAGATGCTAGTGATGGAACAATGTTTCTAAATATGAGATTATATAGAAAAATGGATGAATATGATGTATTAGGTATTGATGGTGGTTATACACTTTTTGTTCAAAAAATAATTGAATTATGTAAAAATAAAGAAGTTAATATTTCAGAAGATAATTTTGTCTATCCTATACGTAAAGAAGTAAATTCACAAATGACTGAAGTTGATAAACATTTTAATAATGTTTTTGGCTCATTTAGATCAAAAATTGAAAATACGTTAGGTACAATTGGTAATAAATTCAAAAGATTTAATAATAATGCTTCTGTTGTTAGGATGGATAATTATCATTTTTATAATCTACAGCTAAAGGTAGCATGCTTAATGTATAACATACAAAAATTCACTGATATGTTTCATATTGAAGCATTACCTCATAATAAACTTTGGATGGATAGTGAATTTCAATTTCCTATAAAAACCAATATTATGGATATGGCTATTTCTAATGAAAACGATAATAGAATTAAATTTAATAATATGATTAGTAAGCAAAATGAAAGAAATAAAAATATTAATAATCAAAATATTAATCAAGAAATTAGTTCTGATGAATATAATCCTGATGATAATGATTTAAGAGATATAGATTCAAATTCTGATAATGAAGGTAAAAATATTAAAACAAATAAAAAGAAACGAAAAGTTAAAGCTATTAAAAATAAACAAGTTTATGAAATGGAGGCTATATTAGGACATAAATATGAAGATAATCAATATATGTTCTTAATTAAATGGATGTATTATGATGAAACACATAATTCATACATTCCATAGAGCAACGTTAAATAATAAATAGAATGAAATTCTATTATTGATGTTAATCAAGATTCTTTCAGCAAATATACAATTTGCAAATAATATATAAAAAGAAAATAATCATTATTTTGTAAATAATAATTATTTTAGAAATATGGTTATTTTAGAAATAACAGTATATTTCTTAATTCACATTTGAAATATTTCCTGTTGCAACTTATAAAATTAAGATTTTAACGATTGGTAGTCAATATTTCTTTCACATTACTTTTTGTTTAAAAAGTAACAAAAAAACCAAAGAACTTATCTTTGGAAACAGCACTGCCGTAAGTTTTTTTGCAACTTACGCAGATATTTTATTCACCCTAAACATAAAATTATTTAACAATATAGGATATTGTGTAATTATAATTTTAATACTATTTGAAACGTTTCTCACTGGCTTTGATCACCGCCTCACAACACCGTATCACCCAAGAGCGAATGGTGTAGCGGAACGATGGGTACAGTCCTCTGTAAGAACATTAAAAAAGTTTATTAGAGGCGCCATCAAAGATTGGGATTTATTTGTCCCTGCTGTCCAGCTTTCTTAAACGCTAAAGTTTCCAAGCGTCATAATACTGCCCCATACACATTGATGTTTGCCCGCAAAATTAACGGGTTTAAAGATTACACGGAAGATCACCAGTTGACTCCTGCTTCTGAAAAAGAACTGGTTGATAGGATTACCATGATGCAAGACATAGTAAAAGAGAGAATTATGGCAGTGATTAAAGCACAGCAAAACAAATTTGATAAGAAACATATCCAAGTTGATTTTCCAGCTGGCAGCCAAGTCATGGCCAAGACGACTGAAAGTGTAGGCAAATTGGATCCTATTTATAATGGTCCCTACACTGTCGTCAGAAAGAACCAAGGAGGTGCTTACGTTCTGAAAGATGAAAAGAACGATATATTAACACGAGAATATGCACCATCCCAGCTCAAGTTGATTTCGCAAGATGAAGTCATTCCTTGTGATGAGCTCTTTGAAGTACAAGCGGTCATTGCTCATAATGAAATTTCTCCAGGAAACTATGAGTATAAAATTAGATGGAAAGGATACAGTGAAGACCACGACACGTGGGAAGTAGCTGATTCATTTACACAAAGGCATACCATCACTGACTATTGGAAAAAGATAGGTCAAGAACCTAATCAGAAAAAAGTCATGGCACCACGCAATGTTACTATTCCTGTGCAGACGCCTAAGACTATTTCTAAGAAAATTAATGTTAAGCGCAACACCAAGAAAAACGCTAAACCCAATAATCAGAACAATCGTAATGCGAAAGGGAACGGAAGCACCGTCGCGACTCGCTCTTCGAGACGAATTGCCGCCAGGCGGTAAGGTATGCGCAAGACGCATTATATACCAATGGTTACATATACACAAGTCACCCACATATATATATCTATCATGATCAACATATGACATGCATACATTTTATTAAAACCTCCAGTTGACGCCATGCACGCAACCTGGACAAGGGCTATGTGGTAAACCATCATCCGTCGGGTAATCTCGTCTTCGTTGAAAAGGTCAACACACGCCTCAATACCCAATCACATATCGGTTGCTATCATGCACTTATTTATATCCTCCATCGCTGGTTAAACTGACAGTGTATGTAACACTGAAGAAGTATTTAATACCGCTACTCTCACTCTAGTGGTAGAGTTCCACATCAAGCTGTGTCTGCCCTTGTATATTGAATTAAAGGAACACCGTTCCTGATGAAAAGTTTTCTTTATATTATTACTGGTTCTTTCTACTCAGCTGGATAATAGCATATTGATGTCTATATATGATAATAGTTGGATAGACATAACAGACAATCTCTTTCACTTATTCTTCAAATATAAGTTCAGTCTCACTTACTCTTTTTTGTTACCTTTCAATTCTGGATATTCTCTCTACATCTCAACGACGGTAATAAATCTGGTAAGGGCTTGTGTGCTGCCCACAGAAGTCTTCACGGAATTGCGTCCAGGTCTTGTCCTCCTTCAGAAGGTCTTGCAGACTTGCACGGTTTCCGGGGTCGTGCGTGAGCTTGATCAGACGACGCCAATTTGACTCGACATCCATCTGTGCCTCGACGACGGTTTCAAAATCGTCCAGAAACTGTTCTGGCGTATCATAAGCAACTTGGTACTTGCTCGTACCTGGCTGACCCTTAAGGACAAACACAGGCAGATTCTTCGGGACGTCTTTCGACGGATACCCTGCTTTCGCAGTAGTCTTTGTCTTCTCCTTCTCCTCATCCATGAGCCGTTGCATCGACTCAAGGCGGGACTTCCAGTTGTTATACCGGGTTTCGGCTTGCCCGAACACCTCTTGCGATCGACCCATGCAGTCGTGCAAGTAGTCTCTTGCTTCCTTGGTCTTGGTCTTCAACGCAGCGAGAGTCTCTTCGTAGGACTGGCCTGGCTTGGGCGCTGGCGTGGCGTGGTAGCGGTCGTAGTCATCGACCTCCCAAGCTTTGGTAGGCAGGGGCGCAGCGTCGGCCATCTCGGTGTCTTCGGCTGGCTTGGCCTGAACTTGCTCGGTGGCTGGCGGCAGCGAGGGACCGAAGAAAACAGGGGCTTGCTCTTGAGCGGCAGGAGCAGCGGAAGCGTTGAGGACAGGCGAGGTAGGTGCGGATTGAGACATCGTAGGAATTCACGTAAAAAAATGTGATGTAGGCAAAGTAGAACAGGTAACAAAAAGAATACGTGAGACTGGTCTTTACTGGAAAATAAAAGCAAAGAATTGATACTCTATCCGCTTATGATCTATGTACGTCTTTTATAGATTTGACGATGTTTCAGAGGACGGAGTGATTAGAACCAATCCACTGTGACGATGTCCATGTTTAATTAGGAACGGAGGTTCCTGAGATAAATTATTATTCAGACACTTCTTGGTAAGAGACACTGCCAATGATATTGCTGCAGGTGAAACCGCAGTAGCGCTCTTTTCTTTAAATACAAATCAGGCTAATGTCTGAATTGTAAATGATGGATTCAGGACGTTCTTGATGAGCAACCGTCTCAATGATTGGACACAGCTGCGGGTATAGACCGTTTTCACAAAGACGAGTTCACCCGACAGGTGATGGTTTATCACACAGCCGCTGCTGGACGAGTTGCATGTGCTGGCCTACGAGGGCATGGTGCTCAAAACCCCAAGCGAGGAGATAAAGCTCCGTGCTCACCTCGTCCTTGCTTCGGGAGACATCCGCGGTGTTGCCGATCTGATTAATCACGTCGGTCACCAGTCGGATTATGGCTGTAGGATCTGCCTGATCCAGACCAGTGACGCCATCAGCCCGCAGGGTAAAGGCAGAGGTCGATACTACAAAGGGGAACGAACCGCCGTAATTCCACTGCGACAGGCAGAAGCCTTCATTGCTGGCGATACGGTAAAGGGATGTAGAAGATTAGGTCCGAGACATTTCTAATCCTATGTTGCTCATATAGATACACGGTATCAAGTACCCATGCATGTTTGCGAGTTTGCCATCATTCCATGGTGCAACATTTTTTGGCCTCGATGAGCTACATTCAATCGCGCAGAACATTGGTTCTCACATCTGGAAGATGATTTGCGACGACTTCGGTGTGCCGAGCGATAATCCATTTGTCCTCACGAAGGCAGACCGTGGCAGAATAGGCCTGGCATTATCGGCCTCGCTCGCCACTCTGCCTCTCGGTTTAGACGGTGCAGTGAATGGTAATTAAAGAATACGTCTTATTGTTGTATTTTTTCTCCTAATTATTATCAAAAAATTTTTTTCTGTAGATCTCTTCAACAAGCCCAAGAGTGCGAGAGGCGTCGACTGGATAGACTTCTTGCTCTATGTGGTTCCGACCCTTGTGTTTGAGCATCTCAAGCATAAAGGTATCTCGCAGAACGCTCTGAAGGCTATCATCAAACTTGTAACAGGTTGTGCACTTGCTACCGAGTGGGATATTAGTGAGTTTGAAGTTACAGAGATGGAGAAGTAAGACAATATTAATGACATCGCCATTGTAACTTGGCATATACTAACATACGACGTCTGCTTGTTAGTTCCTTCAAGGCTTGGCATGTTTTCATGCACGATCACATGCCAGCCAATCTGTATACTGTCAATCACCACTACCTCCAGCATTTGCCAATGGTGTCAAGGGATGATGTGTCCTCCACGGTCCTATAGCGCGCGACCAATGGAACGTGCAATTGGTAAATATGGATACCGATGTACTACTGGTGTTAGATCTAACTATATGCCTACTTAAAGGGTTGATCAAGAGGCACATCAAGTCCAGAAAGGCTCCCGGGAAAAACGTTGGCGAAGTCGTTTTTAAAATGGCAGCATCCTGCTACTTTGAGCGCTCGCTCTCCATGACGCGAGGAGAGAACTCTAAGCCCCGGGAAGACGTCTTCTACGTCGGTGATGATGAAAATGATCCGGAAATTTGGAACCTTGTACGTTCTCCGGATAGTCTTCTGATATCGACATATGATGGTCTCGATCTCCGGCGGCATCTACAAGAGTTCTGGAGCAGAGAGAGGGGTGACCGAGCAGACCCAAGAGCCATGGATACCGGATGCTCGTTGTGTGCTGTTGGTAAGACTCTCTTTGTTTCCAACTTAGAAATCAGCTGCAATCACTTCAGCAGCGGCCGCAGCATTAGCAAGAGCAGCTTCGTAGTGCTTAGCTTGCCCGTTGACAAGTATGCAAGGTCGGGCAGACCAGCAGTATACAGTATGAGCTGAAACTATTCTTCGCGCACGTTGTTCTGATTTTCGCTCACAAGGAGCCTGGTGAGTTACAATAAGGATTCAATATTTAGGCGTGTGGAGTTCAATATACTCAATATGACTGAAACAGATACCCAAGCAAGGGAGCTCCTCTGCCTTGTCGATATTATTGAAGGGCTCCAAGTTCCATCCGTAGCCTCTGGTCCCAGAATACCTTATACCACGAGGGAGCCTGCTTACAAGCGGTATGTGACGAAGGCGGAGAACGTCTATCGTTTTGCAGGAAACATCAAGTCGTCCCTGTATGCCAATCGCTTGTACTACATATACCGTGGTATTGTCGCCGATACATGCAGTGTTGAGTTTGGCGACACCAGAATGTTATGGTCCCTCTCCTCGCGACCATTTGCTATCCCTCGTAACTAGCGATGTTCACATCGTCTTCCCTTCCATTATTCCTCGTCTTTTTTCGCTTTTGCACAGTATTTTTTTTCCCAATTTTCCTCAATAGATCTCCCGTAAAATCATGGCCAAGGCGATATCTACCGATCATGATGTAGGTCTTCTTCGCTTTTTTTCCCTGATGAGTCCCGATACACCGACCGTAGCACGAAGGAAAAGTCATAGAGTACCCCGACGAGAGAACTACAAGAAAGGATAAGAAATAACTAGACAGAACATGACAAGACAAGCTCCGAATGAAAACTTACAAGAAAGAACAAGAAAGAACAAGAAATAACAATGCGAGCTATGAGCAAATTGTACCCCGAAGGTTTAAGGTTCAGAAGAACAAGAAAGCATAAGAAATGATAAGATTTTCTTATAAACAACAAGAATTGAATAAGATATAACAAGTTTCAACAAAATGTAACAAGATTTTTCCTACAGTGCTTGTTGGCAGCTGAGTAGAAAGAGCCAGTAATAATATATTTCATCAGGATTGATGTTCCTGTACTTCAATTTAAGAATGGCAGACACAGCTTGACATGAGCTAACGAATAAGGAGCAGTACTAATAACCGCTTTACTGTTTTATACGCGGTCGATATAACCAGCGATGGCGGCGCAAAATAAGTGCATATTAACAACAGCTACAATGACTGGGTATTGAAGCGTGTCTAGATCTTTCAACCGAAACGAGATTAACCGAGGTGTACCGCACAGACGTCAAAGTGGAAAAAAAAGGGGGGGGAGGGAGAGTGCAGGAACAAAATTACGTTGAATTTTTGAGAATTCAAAAGACACAAATGAATATGCGGCTGCGTGTCGGAAACAGTTTGCGGACAAGAGACAGAGAGGCAAGGACAGGGGTGTGGACAAGACAAGACTAGACTAAGAAGGGTATCAGGCACTACTCGACGACATAAGGAATAATACAACATACCGATGACAAGACAAGATATACAAAGATGTGTGATATGGATACAAGATAGAGACGTGGGCAAGAGATAGGGACTAATCTACAAACTACGTATTAAGACCTTCATTCTCGATACTAATATGAAGATATACAAATCAGGCCAGAGACAGGAACAGGAGGCGAGCAGGACCGGCAAGACGTGGCTCTACTGATTGAACAGACAAGATGTATGGAAGTACGAGATATATATTCGGCCAAGAACTTGATCAAGACACAGGGATCCTTAGGGCTTGACAGGGACAATGACAAGACAGAAGATCAGAACAGAAGTCAACAAGACTGATGGGACTTGACAGAAATCAGGAAGAAGACAGGATAATCTGATGATGTTTTATTTGACAAATACGAAGGTATTTATACCTAGTGCGGTGTTGATAAGTGACAAGGGTTTATGGCTGGGCGGAGGTGGCAATATCTGATTTTTATGTGATACAAATCACTGGTCGGATTTCGTTCATGACACTGCGGCTCTACTTTATCGCTGTGCAGCTGTGGAGGTGTTTCTAACTATGACTCCTCATACATGTATATATGCATTCTTACACGTATGACAAGTGAAAGCTTACATTATTGGAATTGCGAATATTATAACTCATGCGATATGTTGCACGCGTATCTTTCTAAACCGTACTGTATCAAAATGTAAGACACAGTTGTATTGAGCTATTAAGGCTTTGATTGGAGAATATTTACGAAAAAGACCAATCTCTAAAATCACCAGAGAAAAGAGGGTGGGCGTAGTAATTCCCATAAGGATCCGTGGACTATAATTTGGAATTGTGACTCAAATAAGCCCTCCGTCCTAACTGTGGCAGTGATCACGCGTCCTGAGAGCGTATTGACGATCCCGGCTCCGGCTGGTTAAGGTAGTTATCCATATTCATGATTCAATCCTTTCTATCAATACACTTGACCAATTTCCATATAAAAGTCAAACCAACATTCCAGCGGTCACTTTATGTCTTTGGTAGTCTGAGCATAAGAGTGGAAAGAAATACTGAGTTCTAAGGGGAGCATCGTTGGTTGTTGCCGTGCTCTTACTTGCCCGTCCCCGCTAGAGGTTTTTCATTGTATTGTTCAGAGATCGCTTTAAGCATCCTCGGTTTCAGACGGACGGTTACCCCAGATTAAAAGGACATTGTTCTGTCCTTTCGAGCGGATCCAGATGATGTCGTCAGTAGTGCGAGCGGACTTGTTGGAAAGCACGGAGGGCTTAAACTTTGCGTTTCGGCTCCCTGCCGCAAATGATGTCCAAAGAAACGGCGGGATGCTCAGTCGCGGCAGAGATAGCACCAAAGGAAGCATTTGTCAATACTGGCAAGTGCTCTGCAATGGAACGATGCTCCTGGTGGAGTGGGTGAGGATGGTGTCGGCGTATGTTGCGATTGCGAGGTCCTTCGTCATGCTGAAATGGCGTTAAAAACCTCGATACCGTATCATTTCAGTCTTGTCCGTCTCTTCGATTTCTGCTTTAATGACGCGAACGGACGATAAGCTCAGTTCCCAATGAAAAGTACTATCATAAAAGAATAACCCTATACGAAGACATACTGAAATATCTCATATTGACTATCTGCTCTGTATAAAAGATATTCCTATGGTCGCCTTGGCTGTTTGCAGTTCTGGGCCGGGAATGACAGACAAACAGGGTGGGAAGTGTCGGGTTCCGAAATGGTTTATTTTGGATGTCCTAACAACATTTTTTGTTTCTTTTTTGACGTGGCGGCTCCAAAACAATACACCGATTCACCCCTTCACCATGGACTTTTCACGTTACAACCAGGCTGAGCAGGCTCAGATCGCGGCCATGATTGAGCATAAGCAGGTAGGCTCAGCTTTGTGAGGGAGGGAGGAGTACCGGGAAGGGGGGGGGGGCGCGGATTGGTGGGTGGAGTGAAGACAGTCCGATTGACGTTGTAGGAAAAAAGATGAAAGACTTCCTGCGGCTCTACAGCAACCTTGTCCAGCGTTGCTTCGATGACTGCGCCAACGACTTTACTACCAAAGCAATCACCGGAAAGGAGGTAAATCTACCTCTATATATTCGTATGGCCCTGTTACTTAAGCTGCGGTTTTTTCTTATATTATATTATGTCATACACACACAATAGGAGACCTGTATCAACAAATGCGCTGACAAGTTCCTTAAGCACTCGGAGCGCGTGGGTGCTCGTTTCGCCGAACTGAGTCAACAGGTAAGAGGATCATCATATTCTATTATATAGATGCGGGGGAGGTTGCGCTTGCCAAGCAGAAGTCACTCATATATTCCTTGTATCAGATGTCGGCCCCCGGTTCCCAATAAGTAAGACGACGGATAGATATTTCAATAAATGCTATGGAATCATGATGGGTATTTAACGTCGTCAGACAAAGGCCTTCGGCAGGTGGGGCACGTTGGCTGGGATACATGGTGTTGGATCCAAGAATGTAAGCAGTGCCTGTAAAAGACGGGCGGGGTGGTACGTATCATCTGTGTGTGAGCCGCATGTCATGCGATATGAATTGTTTTTCTTACAGGTGAAAAAGATGCCCGCAAGAGAGTTTCTTTGCCGATTTCATTTTTTCTCGACAGATCGCGCAGTCATCGTTATGCTTCAACAGTTCTCCAGGTGACGCATCCACGTACCTAGAAACAGTCTCAGCATGAAAGGTTTCTGTATCCGGCTTACTTACTTGGTCTTGACGTACGTCATGGCTCGCCACCGGTCTCGGTGGACAATGGCCTTCTTGTAAAGACTTCGCATGACAGAGCGCACGTTCAAGATCAAGACAATGTCAATCAAACTGAAGGAGATTCCATGCATCCACTATTCCAAAGTATTAGCCTTAATATTTCATGTGTGTGTGTGTGAGAGAGAGAGAGAGAGCGAGCGCGCGCGCGCGTGTGTGTGGGATTTTTATCTTTTACCATGAGCTGGAGGTATTGCAGGAGGGTAATAGCGAGCACGAGCATGTCGGTCCCAAGCTCTGCATAATAGTTGACCATGCGCTTGTTTTCAAAGCCCTGCTCTCGCCACTGATCGATCAACTGGGCCCCATATTTCGTCATGACTTGCAGAGTGTCGAGTGCCACAGGTAGGAACTAGATTTGGGGGAGTGGAGGGTGGGTTTTGGTTTCTTTTAAGTTACATGTTCTTCGACCTATTAGAATCACGCCCCTGCCTACCTCTAATGTGAGAAAGGTGATGCTAGACGGAAATAGATGGAAACTACCGAGATACCATAAAAGATCGCAAGTAAACAGACTGCAAAGGAGCAGCGAAATCTTTTTGTATTGATACAACGGGAAGTGGGGTAGTGTGGTGAGCTAAAATAAGGACGAATGAAGAAAAATGAGAAGACGCGAGATATACTGAGGACACTACGCATTTTTTCCCCCTTTTCTTTCTCTTCCTTTTTTTCTTTTTGTTTTTTTGGCCTCTTACATGATCGAACCTGTCGCGGCTGAGAAGAGAAAAGATGCGCAGAAAACCGAGAATGGCAATCCAGATAGACAGACGGATCCATGCTGGGTCCATCACTGCGCCGACAAAGATCATCTTGAACAGTAAAAAGTTCAGCATGCGATCATACACGTGCTTAATTTTGATGGAAGACAGGTTTAGGATATGGGAATATGCATGAGTTCTCGATGCCCCTGTGGTAATCTCGTAGCAAGGATAGCATGATAATAACACGGTACTAATAATGACACTAGTACCGGCATTACTACCAAAAAGTAAAGCATTACCTGGCTTTCGGAGGGGAGCAACTCACGAAACACGAGACGCACGATGGCTTTCCCGAGAAGCAGAAACGTGCACAAGACCATGTTGAGGTGGATCTATATAAAAAGGTCCAATCAACACACGCATGGGAATGACATTAAGAAAAAAGGGCCGTACGAGGAGCGAAAGACGCTGGGACTCGACATGGGTGAAGAAAGCGTTCAAAAAAGAGCAAGCCGGGTCAAGTTGTGCTGTTGTTGTGGAGGGGCGCAAGTTGAGCTCTGAAGGACGACACTCCCGGAGTGCCCATTCCGGTCCAAAAGAACGTAATGAGACCACGAGTGCGGTCGAAAACGAAACTACCGACGCCAGCAAGTAAGAAGGGAATAAAGCCATACTCGACAAGTAGAGCCCTCCGTCTTTCGTCTTTGTCCGTGTTATATAATAGTGGGTGCGGATCTGCTGAGGCGTGGCGTATTTGAGTGAACGATTATATGTATAAAAAAAATAAAAGACAAGAGAGAAAGAGAAGGAGATTGGGGAAGGGGGGGGGTGCGTTTTGGCGGAAAAAGGGCGAAAACCTGCCCAAAACAGGTAGACATAGCTGGACATATTATTCACGCCACATGTTACAGACACAAGTTACAGTTGTATACAATATGTTTCTTCTTCCCTTTACTTGTACGTACACGAAAAAGAATTAATTATATAGATATAATTTTTTTTATCTATGACAGTGCTTCCGACAAAGACACTAAAATGATGATGCTGATGATGATTTGTTGAATATTTCTTCTTCCCTCTTTTCTTGAATAAAAAAGAAAAAAGGAAATAATTTTACATTCTATTATCGCTGCTCCTCCTTTTTGTACTTGATGAACGCGACCAAGTTCGCCACGGCTTCGTCACCACGCGACCGCAAGTCAAAGTTTTTCCGTCGATCGACCGTCTTGACCCGTGCACGCACGCTCGGCAGCGCCTGTTGCAACTGGTCCAGGAATTGACCTTGTACAAATACAGGCGCGTCGTAGTCAAATGCAGAATCGCTGTACACGTCGTACAAGCAGTTTAGCGCTTCGATCATCACTGCCACTTGCTTCGTCTCCTGCACCACTTGCAAGAATAAGCTGCCCAATTCCTGTGGTGGTGGTGGTGGTCATCGTGGTGATTGGGGGAAGGAGAAGAGGGGACGCGTTAGTCTGAGCCCTGTCTGCATTCTAATTTCATGATCAAGACACGCACCTTGTTCATCTCAATATGACCCTGTCGCGCTGCAATAGGGCCTAGACAGCCGATAATCTTCACCTGCAACGCCTCGGACGACGTTGCCCGGAACGCACCGCACAAGGTCGATACGTCCTCCATGGCGATAGGCTAATGAATCGTCATAAATAAATCCCCCTTCCCAACCAGAGACGACATATGCAATACTGCATTACTTACCGTTTCTTGCTCCAGACCACGGCCAAGTGACCACAAACAGCCCACGATGGTTTCAATGACTTCGTTGAGTGTATCGCCCTTGGGAGCACCGCCAATGCCATTGGCAGTCTCAAAAAGCCAGCGCCACGTCTGAAACGCCTGTTGCTTCTGCTCCCGGAACCAGATCTTATCCGAGACTTCGTTCATGGTCAGCAAAAAGTTGTTGAGACATTCCAAGGCGCGCAAATGCAGAGTTTCCATCGCCTGAGTCACAGCAGCCTTGTCTTTCTCTTCTTGCTTGAAGCTCAGCGGGGTCGGGGTCGCGAGGCGGATCAGGTGCGGGAAGACTTGGTTCACAAATGTGTGGATGGCTGGATAGCCTGTATCATTCAGTGCATCGGCCTTGTTCGCTTCGCGTGCATGTGCCATGTATTCATCCACGTTTTCGTCCGTGACTTCTTTGCCTTCCTCGTCTCCTTCCTCATCGACCATGTCTTCGTCTGCGCTCTCCCAGCCATCCTCTAACAGGTTCAACGCACGTGTGAGCGATCCATCGACGATATCACTGTCCTTTTCCTCTTTTTTTCCTCTCTCTTTTGGCGTCTCTTACCTTCGCCGTCTTCGACAATGCACATGGTCGATAGCAGCTCGAGGGAGAGCTGGAGCGTAGATAGGTGCCGCTCAGCGTCTTCAATGTATTCCTATCCCGCGCCATGAATAAAAAACATATATACATACGCAAACCGCATGAGTAACCCGAACTGTTACTTACTTCTTCTTTTGTCAACGCTTGCTTCGGCGTAGGCGCAATCTCCATCGAATCAGCGTCCTTGTCTACAT
Organism: Syncephalastrum racemosum; assembly: GCA_002105135.1. Taxonomy (NCBI): domain Eukaryota; kingdom Fungi; phylum Mucoromycota; class Mucoromycetes; order Mucorales; family Syncephalastraceae; genus Syncephalastrum; species Syncephalastrum racemosum. The sequence continues at coordinate 951,464 of MCGN01000012.1, forward strand.
TCTATCTTTTATGTTAGCATTCGCAGGAATAGTCTTTTGCAGTTACTTACGCCAGACTCCAGAGCTGCAATAATCTTTTCTGCTTCTGTGTGGATGTTGTAGTCGAGCGAAGCCACGAGGATGGGCAGGATGCGTTGGTTCATTTGGTTCTGGGCGTCATCCTCCCAGGATTCGGTTACCTCGAGCGCCTCACGCACATTCATCAAAATAGCTATCGAAACAGTAATATCAGTATTTTTGCAAGAACGGGGAAAAAAGGGAAAAAAAGGCTATTTTCTTTACTTACAGCAGGCAAGGACTTGGACAAGGATGCGGTCATTGTCGTTGAATTTATCAAGGACGCCATAGAGCATCTTGGCGTACTCGGGATGGTTCTGAAACTCGATATAAATATCTTTGTTGTCATCAGTCAGGGTGGTCAGGCATTGGCCAGCGGCAACGACGAGTTTAGTCGGGCATTGGTCGGCATAGGAGAGGAATGAGATAAGGAAGGGCACAATGTTCAGACGGTTGATGGCCTTGATGTACTTGTCAGACGCCTCACTCAAACTCCAAATCAGATAAATCAGGTTTTCCGCAAAGTCCCACACCGTGCGACGTCGTGCCTCCTCCTCTTGGTCCGCAACAGGTCGCTTTTGGAGAATGTTGTCAATCGTTTCTGAGGCCTAAAACATGGAGAGAGAGAGAGAGAAGGTGCAAAAAGTTGAGAAAAAGAGCCGAAAAAGTACAAAGACAAAGGACGGCACCGGGCACGGAGACTTACGCGTGGTATCAAATGGCTTAAGGGAGTGAGGATATCACGGCTGTAGTAATCGCTCGCCACGGACGGATCGACCGCAACCAGATTTCGTAACACACCAAGCGATTCCTCAAGAACTTCGCGCTGGTTGTCTGTCAAACGCTCTAAAAGCAGCGGTACAATGCCCTTGGAGTACAGCAACTTGCGTACACTTGGACCAGACACAACCAAATTCGAAATGCATGCAGCTGCCCAGGCTCGTTCAGAAGGGTCGGCCGAGGATAACTACCCATACTTGTCAGTGAAAACCGTCGTTGAATCTATCCTGTCTATAGTCTACTACCTTTTGCACGACAGGAATCACGGCTTCTTCAGAGTGAAGAGTGTCCTTGAGCTCGTCATTCGCACCTGCTGCAGCACGATTGCTCAGTGGATTGGTACGTGCTGTCTTCTTGTTGCGTCTGCGGATCTGTTGCTTGCCCATGCTTTCGGATCGGGGATGTGATCTTACTGGTGTGCCCAATATGCAAAAAAAAAAAAAAAAAAGTTCTCGGTGCCTGATTGCTTTGCTTAGGCCGACTTCAGCAGTCACTCGCATTCAAACGCATGAAAAAAAAGACAATTTTTTATTGTACAGTATAGTAGTAAACTAATCAATCCCAGACAAGATGTTATATATGTATATAGGCAAGTCAATTTCCAAACAGATAAAAAAAATCATGCGCAGCAGTCCTAATGTATGGTCATGGCTGGCCCCACACACAGGTACATTGTATTATGAAAAAAAAAGAGAGAGAGAGAAAGAGCATAACTTGTTTCAGATGTCCCTGGAGACCGGTTGATCCAAGTCATAAACGGAAATAATCGGAATGTGGCGGTGTTCCACTCGTTTGTATGTGTGTGCCATTGTCAATCATGTTCTGATAAGACTAGGTAAAAGGAAAAGCATTTTCCACAAGACGTGACGTTTCCCTTTTCCCTTTTCCTTTGGTATGGGGTGGCGTACACGTACCCGCTTAAACGCGCGCGCACAAACACAGACCGCAGTGGATGATTGATGGCGGATATCGAACCGGGAAAATTAAAGGGAAGGAAAAAAAAAAAAAAAAAAAAAAAGAAGACATTTCATCGTTAGCTCCGAGAGCGGACAGACTCACAAAATACACACAGACATACACACAGACACATACGCACACTCTCTTCTCTTTTCCCTTTTTTCCTTTCTTGCCCTTGTTTACTGTTGTCGTCTTAAAATATGCACACAGCTCATGACGACTCTGAGTCGCAAAGGCGGGATGTGCGTGCTCCAGAAATGTGCGTCGATTATCTTTCCTATCGGTTCGATGAGATGGATTTAGCTGCATCGTGGCGAGTTGTCACAAAGCAAAAGACGGCTGTCGTCAATGGTTTGCGCTTGGAAAATGCTTCGTGGCGTACATGGGCAAAACACAAGAATAACCTCAAGACGGTCAGTCCAGAGACCCTCAACTGGTAAAACATTATTGCATTTTTTCTTTTTTTCAATACTCATCCATTCACTCACTCACTCACTCACTCATATTTTTGATAGGCTCAAAGACAGTGATGTGACATGGCTGTATGGTCCTTTGCATACCGTCATCAAGAATATCGAGGAAGAAGACCGATTCGCAAAGCCCAAGGTGTCTTCCACTGAGGAAACACTCGGTTTGATGACACTCTCGCCCCTTCAAAAACTGCATCCGGCCAAGCAACAGCAGCAACAGCAGCAACAGCAACAACAACAACAACAACAACGCGTATCGTCATCATCATCAGCAGCATCAGCATCCTCTTCTTCTTCTTCGTTTTCATCGCCACCTCCGCTCAAGTCAGCGCTGAAGCGGGTCACTGAGTCGGATCGATTGAAGCGATCTCTATCGGAGCTGCAGACACATCTTTTGGCCGAACCTGAAGTGTCGCTCGCTGAAGCCAACAAGCAGAGCAAGGCCTTTTCACCCTCCGTCGTGGCCACCCACCGTCAGCCCAAGTTGCGTTTCAATCAGCACGTCGAGCAATGCGTCGCCCTCGCCGACGAACGCCACCATTTCCAGCACCCGTCCACCCAAGACAAGGAGGAGGAGGAAGAAGAGGCTTTGGTCGTTGGCATCCGCAAGATCGCTCCTGCTCGCCTCAAGACCGGGTCTATCTCTGAGCACGATGACGAGACCTCGGTCGCTTCTTCTTTCTCGTCTACTGAAGCGGGTCCCAGCGGTCATGCAGGCGTGCGCTGGCACCACGATATCATTCATCAAGATGGTGAAGATGAGGATGACCATGACGACGACGACGATGAGGAGGAGGAGGAAGAGGAGGAAGAGAAGGAGGACTATCATGGGCAAGAAGCACAAGAGGATGACGGTCAAGGAGAGGCGATCCAATGGCTGGGCCAACCCTGCGTCTACAACGTCCACGCGCATGCTGCCTATGCCCATCCAGATGCAAACATGCAGTCGGATATGGATAGTAGTGATGATGACGATGAGGATTGGGGCCTGCACGACCCAAGCAACGACCACCCTATTCTCGATGCCATCCCTTCCCCTCCGACATCACCGCCGCTTCCTACCCCACCTTCCTCGGCGCGTCCACCCCACCACCATCCCGGCAAATCCGTCCCTATGTGCCAGTCCAGCAACGAGGCAGCCGAGCGTGCGATAGCCTGCTCCGGGTCACGTCAGACCGTGTCCGGCACCTTTCTTCAAGCAAACAAACCAGGCTCTGCTTCAGCCCATCGACGTGCTACTACTACGACTAGTCCATCTTCTTGCTCCTCGTCCCCCTCCTCCTCTTCCTCTCCATCGAATGCTGCTATGCCGTCTTCTTCTGCTCTTTCTCCTTCATTATCCTCCTCGACTTCGCCGCCCGCCTCCTCGTCCTCATCCTCCTCCAACACGACTGTCCTGGGTAACCTTGCACAGTGGGCATCCACCTATCTCTGGTCAAAATCATCTTCTTCCTAATGTCTCTTTTTTCATCATTTGCACACACTCTCTACGCTAACCCAACTTATCGCTTTCTTCTTTTTTTTTTCACTTTTTTGCTTTTAACATGCATGCATCTCCATTGATATCTCTCTCTTAATTCAATACATATTTTTTCCTTCATTGCGCAGCTGATTTCAATTCCTATGATGACATTTTATGACTACCTTGAAGCATATTGAATGTGATCGTGGATGTTATAAATTCCTACGTACCAGTATCCCTTCGAATAGGGCGGTGTAGGTGACATGCCAAAAGAAAGTTACGTGTATATAAAGCGTGTATCAGACGATGGAACTAGTATTACACGCATATGTAGAAAGTCAAGGCTGCTTGATGCGTCTCTATGCATTGACTAATATTGAGATCAAAGGAAGTACTTTGAGCCGTTTTGCATAACGTATGGTAGTGTTGTGATATTCAATTAGCCTACACCTTCTGTGATACGCGCCGATAAAATTAAACTTGGCACCGCATGATGCAGGTCTGACAAGCGCAATGCTTCCTGTACTGCATGCCATAGAATACGTATGAGGCATACGATGGCCTAATGCATGACGGTATACAGAAAATATAGTTTATCCGGCACCCGGATGATCCGACATGAGAAAGAGCGGGGCTATGAGAATCATGTAAAAAGACACGAACTGCAGCATTTTTTTTCGTGTCGTGTTGCTTTTTTCTGCTAAAGACAACCCCATACATTATTTTATCTCTTATAGATACATCTAATACAAGAATATGACAGTTCTCACTCGTACGTTGGCTCTCGCTCAGCTGCGTGCGTCTCATGCCCGGGTTCGAATGTACTCGTCGGAAACGACGGTCAAGGCGATGGTCTACTCCGAGTACGGCAAACCCTCTGAAGTCTTGAGGCAAGTAGCATAATAATAGCTTGTAGTCCTCTCTCTCGTTGATTGTTAATGACGGCTCATTCTTTTTGCTTACAGAATGGTCGAGTTCCCTCTGCCCAAGCTGCAGTCGGACACGGTGCACGTCCGATTCTTGGCCTCGCCTATTAATCCAGCAGACGTGAACCAAGTGCAGGGCGCGTACCCGATTAAGCCCGCGTTCGAGGATCTCGGACCAGTCAAGGCTGCAGTGGGTGGCAATGAAGGTGTGGCAGAGGTGATTGCCACAGGTGATTCAGTCAAGGATTTGAAGGTGGGCGACCGGGTCGTCATGGCGAAGACGGGATACGGTACGTGGCGATCCCACGCGGCTGGCCCTGCCCAGGACTTTCAGCTTCTCCCGAAAAACGACAAGGTCTCGGTTATTCAGCAGGCCACGCTTACCGTCAACCCATGCACGGCCTATCGCATGCTCAAAGACTTTGTTAAGCCTGAGCAAGGTAAGCAAACATGCTTCTAAATGGATTGGGGCTGGGGGGGTGGGGGGTGGGGTGCATATCTGCTTGTTCTTTTTGACACAGAAATAGGCAATTACATCATCCAGAATGGTGCCAATAGTGCCGTGGGACAAGCTGTCATTCAGATCGCCCGCGCCTGGGGCCTGAAATCCATCAACGTCGTTCGCAACAGGTAAGAAGCAAAAGAAAAACGGAAAGTAGCTCTCTCCTATCTTTTCTGGTTCTATATATCTTCTTCTTTGGCTCATATAACATATTTACTAGACCAGAGCTTAATAAACTCAAGGATGAGCTCACCCAACTCGGCGCAACCCACGTCGTCACCGATGAAGAACTCGGCTCACACGCGATGCGTTCTCAGATGAAGGAGTGGTTCGCAGGTAATCCGCCCTTGCTTGGTCTCAACTGTGTGGGCGGCAAGAGCGCTACCGAAATGGCGCGTTACCTCGGGTAAGCTTCTATAAAAATAATACAAGTGGACGTCGCAAGGTATTTTCTGTACTCACACATGCTCCCCGATATATTTTATCAGTCACAATGGTCACTATGTCACGTACGGTGCGATGGCCCGTGCGCCGTTGTCGCTCCCGGCCTCCATGCTCATCTTTAAAAATATCACTTTCCACGGCTTCTGGATGTCGCGCTGGGCGGACGTGCATTCCAAGCAGGAGCGCTATGCCATGTTTGAGGACCTCTTCCAGCTGATGCAGCGTGACCAGCTTGGTGAGCCGCGCTGGACTCCCGTCGAGTTCAATGAAGCTGCCATGAAGCACGCCGTCGACGCTGGCATTTCCGGCTATGCTTCGGGCAAGCAGATCGTGCGATTCTGATTATGCCGCCCCCTTCCTCCGTCCCCTCCCCTATCCTAAGCGCGATCACGCATTCTTCCAATAGATGATACAGGAGATGCAACTCTTTTTTTTCCCTCTTTTGTATTGACTTGTGCTGAATGATTAAAAAACAAAAGAGAAAGAAAGAACTGGGAAGAAAATGTGGAAGATGGGGGTGTTCTAGATCTTAAAACCGCTGTGGATGGCAGCTACACCAAATGTTAAACTTTCATAGCCTTTGCCCACGGTGGAGAAGCCAGCGTCGCGGATCATTTGCGCAAACGTCTCTTGGCTGGGGAATTTGCGTATGCTTTCGACGAGGTACTGGTATGAGTCGCGATCCTGCGCAATCACCTGGCCCAGCACAGGAATCACATCAAAAGAGTAGACGTCGTACACCCTAATCCACAAACCAGGTTATTTCTTTTCTTCCTCGTTTTCCTTTTCCTTTTCCTTTTCCTTTTTCGCATTTCTTAACTACTCACTTGCTGATCAGAGGGTTATCAACCTTGCTAAACTCCAAGCACATGAAACGTCCGCCCGGCTTAAGCACTCGATAGGCTTCTTGGATGACCCGGTCGACATGGGTGCAGTTCCGGATACCAAATGCAATAGTATACACATCCACCGACTCGCTCTCAATCGCATCCAGATGTTCGGCATTCTGAACCATGAAGCTAGTCTGATTGGCTATATGAAGACACCAAGTAGTAGTAAATATCAATGATGCCCTTCTGCCCTGGGTATGTGCACTTACTCTTGGCATAAGGCGAGGACTGGAACCGTTTTTTACCCTCCTCGAGCATGTGCGCGTTGATATCGACCATAGTAACCGATGCGGTGCTGTCATGGTGAATGTTGCGGCAATAATCCAAGAAGCGCATAGCGATATCGCCCGTGCCGCCCGCCACGTCGAGCAGTTTGGTGCCTGGACCTGGTGCCATGCTGCGAATGAATTGATCCTTCCAGATCCGGTGGATACCCAAACTCATGGCATCGTTCATCACGTCATAATTGCCCGCCACGTTGGCAAACACCTTGTGCACTGTCATTCTTTAGCTAAGTATGCGTGCACTTTGAATCGCATATCTTGGCTTTTCCCTTCCTTCTTTTTACCTAGTGATTCTTTCTCTGTCTCGGGCACATTTCGGAAACCAAAATGGGTCGTCTTTTGGTCGTCAAAAGGACTGCTGCTACTGCTACTGCTGCCCTGCTGGTGTTGCTGTTGCTGTCGTACGGCACCCCACGTGGAGAATGCAGCGTTACGCTTCGCACATTGGCGCGTCAACGGTTGGCAACGGCGAAGCAATGACATTCTTTAAAGAAAAAGGAAAAATAGTCGGATTGAAGGACGCGCGCGGGGGGGCAGGGCAAGCCATGTCAAAATAAAACAATAATTTGCATAGCTGAGAGTCCAGCCCCGTGAATGTCCGATCCGTATATGATATTTACCGGTAGACATTTGGATATTGCATACAAAAGAAAAGGATTTTTGGGAGGCATGGGCGCTAGATTTATTCATAAAAGAGACAGAGAGACAGAGATGGTAAGTACACATGAAAGAAGAAATAGAGAAAAAGAGTAGATGTCACGGATACAATCGTATCGCGTATGTGTGCGATGTGTATATGTATAAATGGGTGGGTTAATTCTTGGCTTGCTGGTCAACGACCATTAAGCTACCAATGAAGGTCAAGTTCATCTTGGCGCGCACCTCGACGATATCCTCAGGCACCAGGAAGATGGTCGCACCCAGCTTGCGTGCAATCGAGATGGCCAGCTTGGCATTATTGAACGAGTCCTCCTCGGTACGTCCGGGCGTCACGAGCGAGTAGTCAACGTAGCCCGGCTTCAAGCCGTTCAGGACATCCAAAAAGAAGATACCCGTGCTCAGCGAAGAGTCCTTGAATGAGTTCATCTTGCTCTGCTTGCCGCCACGCTTGACCGTGTCGTTTGCCCACGCCACCATGTCTCGGTCCGTAATCGCGCGACCGGCTTTCGTCAGCGACTGAAGCGTGTGGATGATGTTTTCCCGCATCAGCTGCCACACTAGGCCCAGCGTCAGTGTCTTGTTCTCATCTACAATGTCCGCGCCCTGGATGCCGACGAGCGAGAACCGTCGCTCCTGGCCGAGCATCACCGCGTAGTTTGTGTTTTCAATCATCTTGAACCGCGACAGTGGCTGTTTGCGGCTCACCATCCGCCAGTTCACGATGCCGGGCACGACCTTATCAAACGCTTGGAGCAGGATCAGACCGTCCTTAAGATCCTCAAAGAGGTTGTACACGCCTGGGTCCACATTGAGACTGTTGAGCCAGAGGGTGAACACTGTAAGGTGCAAGAAAGAAAAAGAGAAAAAAAAAAGATGAGTCGCCTGCCTCTTACGCGTACTTGTCCTAAAAAACTTACTTCTTGCTTCGCGCTCGCCTTCGGCATCAAAAGGTTCAATCTCGGGCGCCTCTTCCTCCGTCAAGGGGTCCAGGCCAGGGTGGGTGTTAAACAGATGCGCGACGAAGGCCAGGTTCAGCTTGGGGTTACCCGCCACAAGCGCAGTCGGAGTCAGGTACTTGCGGCAGCCAATCGCCTCTGCATTGTCGAGCACCATCTCAGCACGGCGCAGCAGATCGCGCTCTTGGAGCGGCGCACGCGAGCACGACTCGGGCTTGAGCTGATTGAGCAGGATCGTGTAGTTTTCACCATCGGCCACGTCCTTGCTAAAGTTCTTGACTCTGCATGTATAAAGAAGGTGAGCAAAGAAATCCGCCACGCCCTCGCCTTTTTCCTTCTTTATGTATCTTACCTGCGATCCCAATTGGCCGCCTTGAGATGGTAGTTGAACCAGCGGAGTAAGATCTGGTCCGGAGGCAGTTTCAGGAACTCGTCGAGAGTCTCATCCTCCTCAAGCAAGCGATACAGTTCTGGATGAAGCTTGATATCAATCTTGGAGAGTAAACCGCGCTTGATGATCTGCCAGATGAGGCCGAGGATAAGATGCTCACGGGCCTCGATGATGTCTTGTGGACCGATGTTGACCACTGAGCAGCCGATGGCCTTGGCCGAGTTGATCACAATGTTGTTATTCTCCACCATTTGGAAGTTGTTGATTTTCTTGCCAGCGTTCAAGACACGCTCATCGATTGTATCGGGCACAGCATCGTTGATAAGCTTACAGAGAATCAGACCGTCTATAAATATATGAACAAAGAGAGAGAGAGAGCGAGGCAGGAAGAGGAAGAGATAATGAGTAAAAATGGAGTAACTTCAACCCGTTGTTTCTGTGTTACCTCTGCATTCATCAAAGAGTTGCATTGTGTTGGTCGGAATAGGAAGGCGATGACCTATATGCGAATCACCTGCCATGACGCTGTTGATATGACGGGTGAATTCGGTTCGCTCGTCTTCATTGATGGTATGCGTCGTGTTGGCATTCGTTCCATGGACACGAATCTTGTGCTGGTGCACGTCAAAAGCGCCCTTGTTGCGGCCTTCCTTGAGTCTGGCAGCCAGCTAAAAAAAATTACATACAGACCAAAAAGCCGAGTCAGTATCTCACTTCAGCAGATACCCTTATTCACATTTCCACAAACCGGACACACGTGGACATCCAGACACGAACCACGCGCGCCGTACATAGCCCCGGTCCTCTTCTTTTTGCTGCTTTAACCCAAAGACCTCTTTAGTCTATTACCTCAATGAACTCTTCCGCATCAATCTTGCTTGTCGCAGAGGTGCTCACGTCCTTGAGCGTGGCACGAATCTCGTCATAGTTGTCACTGACACCCGTGTCCTTGCATGCCTGTTGAATCTCGCGCTGGTCGAGGTAGCCATCGCCATCGAGATCACAAGCACTGCATTGAGTTGGATGAGTATCGGAATACACGCACGCGACGAGACCGACGACAACACCGCGCCAAAGAAAAAAGGGAGCGGGCGCGCGTGTCTCGTTGTTCTTTTCTGTTTTCTACCCTTTCAACTTACCTGAACTGGTCAATAAGAGTGTTGATATCGTTCACCTGCAGAGCGGGATACTTTTTCTGCAGGGTGAATGCATTGAGGATGGGCATGGTTTGGGTGGTAAAAAAGAGAGAAGAAGGTCGTGGATGGAACAGGTTGGGATTCAGCCCGTCTCTCTTTTTTTTCCCTCCCCCAAAACCAAAAATGGCGGGCTTAAAATTCATCGTCTCGGATGCAACCTCTCGGGTATGACGACACCATCATCTTCCTCTTTTGTTGTCCTTCGCTCTCTCTGCTTTCTGTGTCGATATGTATCATTTCCAAAATGTATCTTTACAGTTCAGTTTATACATTTCGTATCTATGAGACGATATGGTCTGGACGTTTGTCTGCATAGTAGAATTTATTTCTCGCGTCGTCGGCATGATATGAATTATCCGTCTCATTGTATTTCCAGTGATGAAAATCTTCCTTCTCTTTTTTTTTTTTTAGCCAAGGAATCCACCACGTCGCAGGAAACAAGTGTATCACTCAGTAGCACACATTATGTACAGACATAGACTGTACCCGGTAATAAACGCACTGTGCCAACTCCTCGTTGCCAAGACTGCGCGCAGCCAACAGGACCAAGCGTCGGTCTTTTCTTTTTCTTTTTTTTCGCTTGGCGCGCTTGTTGTCCTTTCTGCGGAAGTCATGCTCCCATATTTCGTATCAGCTGCGCTACATGCTAAGCAGCCCTTGCCCAGCACATTTGCCAAGTCTGTGCACCATTACTTTCCTTTGACATCATAAAGAAGACAGGGTACGAGGCCATGTATTTCTCCTTCCTTTTTTCTTCTCATTTACTACTTTATCTACTTGGCGATTTCATCGATTCCTTCTTCTTGGCATCCGCTTCTTGACTGCATGTCTCATTTTTTATACAAACACGCACACAACCACAAGGAGGGCTAAGTCAGCATTGGCGTCAATTTGGCTGTTGCTTCTTTCTCTGTTTGTCACTTGTAAAGAAGACGTGTTATAGAACGTCGCACATTGCCGACCCGGGCACACAGGCGCTAAAACATGATAAATATGGAAACATGTTCTTGCCTTAATTTTGCAGATCGTCGCACGTACCTACAAACCGACTTTCCATATCTGTATAGTCTATAATATTACCCGGTTGACAGTGTCAATACGCATCACGCATCCACAGGACGAATCCATATGCTGTGTCGGAAGTCGAGAAGCATATACATCGAAAGAATTCCAAGTACAAAGAGGAGACGGGGAAAGTAGTGTAGCAATGGGGCGCACGCTAGGATATTTCAGAATGCCTCCTCCCGTTCAAATCAATCCATACCGTCGACCGGCGATATGACTGGACGTACGCTGGTCAGTCCACCAGACAGAAAATGCAAATTTTTTGCCGTGTGCTAGCGTATATCTCATGCTACATTCCCATTGATTTTCTTTCTTATCGTACACTGTACATAAACACAATATGTAAGAAAAAATAGATGACAGAGAAGACCGATACGTCTCATGCTGCCTAACAGCTACTATAGACCGTGAAGACTTGCTTGCCTGCTTTGGTATGAAGCATTAAATGGGTGCTTGCCGTTCCCATTAATAGTCTTCAGAAAAATTTTTTTTTTGCATGTATATATCAAGCAGTATATTAGATCAGCACGTTTCCCAAAATGTATGTGTGGCTGTCAATTCAATTTACGAAGTATTCATGGCGAAGATGGCTGTAATACGATGTCATCCAGTATATCTTACGCCAGCGATGCATTATCATTCCTATTGGGCTGGACCTGATCTTTTTTCACATCGTTCTACTCAATGAGATCCGCGTCTTGCAGGATCTGAACAAAAATAATCATGCATTGCATATGCAACTGCACCAATGACAGGTAACTTTCGCATGATCGGCCAGGATGTGAATCCATATCTGATATATTCGACTACACTGCCACGCCTCGGCTTTAAAAAAAGTCATCCAGAGAAAACCCGCCTTGCATGATTTCATTTCTTCAAAGTCGTCACTCGGCTACCAGTGTAGCAGCACCTATCGTCAAATATATAATTCCGTTGTTCGTCTTTCGCTTTTCTTTACATATAAATGCCTTCATGACAGGTCAGCGAAATACACATTGAGAGATAGTTACAGAAATCATGCCATCTTATTATACGTACGTGCAATGCGATGATTTCTGCATGTCAACCCCAATTATGCCCATGGTGGTGACAATAATAACGATAAGGTTATCACGTCTGGTCACGATCGAAGCCCTGTTGGGAACCACGCAATGATGCACGAACCCCCCCCCCGCATCAAAACCCAAAAATAGGCTTTTTAGCTCATGGAACAAGGAACATGTCTCAGCTTCATGGCAGTAACGTTTAAAATAGAGGATGCCATGGTCCAGCGACCCCTATCGGTGGGTGCATCGTGCAATCGCATCAATACGTATCATATAACATATCTGCCGGTGCATGATTTTGCATCGGATGGGATTTGTCGAACATGGATGGTATACGTAGTAGCGGATCCTTTACGAGTCGCATGGCGCGTACGGGAGCCCCTGGAGCGGTGTACCGCAGTAAGACCACCATTTATTTGTGCATACGCATAAACAAAAAGAGTCTACTGTGCATGTCACTATGCTGTACCTACATACGATGCAAAGCACTCGGAACAGCGTGTTATGTCATGCAGAACATAATTGAAAGAATAGACGAACGGACGAGTTTTATGTGTATATACTCAGAACCGTACCTGATATACTAATTCATGACTATTTCTCTCTTTTTTTTTGTTCTTCAAAAAAAAAAAAGAGTGGAACAGTTTTATCTTGATAAAGAAATCGTATAATAGACACCGACCCCCTCTATATGTGAAACTGATTGAATGAAGGGTCATTATAGATATAACTAAATCGGCAGAGCCAAAATAAAGGCTCTCAGGTAAGAAGGAGAAGGTCCGAGAAAAATGCCGTTGTAAAAGAGGCAATCAAAAGGATGACAGCGTAGTAGGCGAATCAACAGCTTATGAAGGGAAGGGGCCCATAGAGTCGAGTACGCATGTGATTTGACGTCATGCAACCGGCTGTCGTGCCTACGAGTCATCCGAGGATCTCCGCATTATACTTTGATTTGCATAGTTCGTCTACTTTTCCTTTATTAATATATGTAGGCATTCTTCTCTTCTTCGTTTGCCTGCTTCACTAGCTCTTTTTCCTTCTCTCTCTCTCTCTCTTTTTCCTAATCCTGTCTCCCTTCCTTCTTCTTCATTGACCGTCTCCCTCCACGCAATCATGGTCTCAAGTAGACGAGCACGACTCGATGATCCAGAGACGCCCATCCTTCAACACGGTGGAAATCATAAAACGAGCGCAGCCAGTACAAGCAGTGCGAGCAGCGCAAGCAGCGATCGGTCAAGTACGAGTACACAATTGGAAGTTGAAATCGATGTCAAAGGCCAAGTCAGCACGGGCCCTGATCAGGTCAGCTCTGGATTCTCCTTCTCAAAGTTGATGCACTACACCGGTCCAGGTAAAGTCATAAACATAGACCATCTCTTATTCCTTTACTGTTCGCACTGTATCTATGACAGAAACCAAGGGCGCTAACAGCTCTCCTCTTTTTTTCTTTTAGGTTGGCTTATGTAAGTCCGAGTCAATTTCAGGATGCGCAGACATACACATATCCAGGATTTAACAAAAGAAATTTCATATATTTAGGTCAGTCGCATATCTTGATCCAGGCAACCTCGAAAGTGATCTCCAATCAGGCGCACTTGCTGGCTACAAGTTGCTATGGCTTCTGTTTTGGGCCCATGCGGCAGGTAATATATAGCCACATATTTCACCCATTGCACATTCTGACATATAAGGTATTCGGTTATCCAATTTCTTCTTTCTATCGTTCCAGGTCTTGCTGTGCAAATCCTGTCTGCTCGACTCGGCGTCGTGACAGGCAAGCATCTTGCCCAACAGGTTCGACAAAATTACAGCTCTCGCCTGTCTCTGGCGATCTGGCTCTTTTCTCAACTCGCCATCATTGGTTCGGATATCCAAGAAATCATTGGCACTGCCATTGCCATCAAAATCCTCTTTGGCTTCCCTCTCTGGATCGGTACCTGCATCACCGCCACAGATACCTTTGTATTTATGTTTCTTCAGCAATACGGCGTGCGCAAGATCGAGGCCTTTTTTATGACCTTGATCGGCGTCATGATTGTGTGCTTTTGGGTCGAAATGATTGGTTCTCACCCCAGTCTTTCTGGTATTATCGAGGGCATCACGATCCCAGAGATTCCTGAACAGGCCGTCGTCCAAGCTGTCGGTACCATTGGCGCTGTTATTATGCCCCACAACCTTTATCTCCATAGGTGAGAAGCAGAAAACATACCTTATATTTGTGTACTCACTCATACATGGCAGCGCTTTGGTCATGTCACGCAATTTGGGCGAGACACCATCTCACCATAAGTTGAAGGAAGCCAATTTCTACTTTGCAATCGAATCCGCCTTGGCCTTGCTCACGTCGTACATGATCAATTTGGCGATTGTGGTCGTTTTTGCCCAGGTGTTTTATCGTCCGGATCGCATTGTCACCGAATTTCCGGGTCTCTACGACGCCTCCCAGGTGCTGAGCAACACGCTGGGCGTGTATGCAAAGTACTTGTGGGCTGCGGGTCTGCTCGCGGCTGGCCAGAGCTCCACCATGACGGGCACTCTTGCTGGCCAATATGTAAGTTTGAAATCCGGTTTTACAGGAGAGACAAAGAAAGCTTATAAGCGGGTTAGGTCGTCGAAGGCTTCTTTGGGGCTGTCTTCAAGAAGCAGTGGCACCGTGTCGCGATTACACGCATGATTGCCCTGGTCCCGAGCATGATGGTGGCTATTTTGGCCGTCAACCGCTTTGACACGATGGGAGAAATTCTGAACGTTCTGCAAAGGTAAGCTTTTGTTGTTTGTGTGCGTGGATGCGTATGTGTGTTTGGGTAAAATACACACACACATGCGCACACAAACACGCGTATGAAGAAAATAAAGTGTGCGCGAGACTCATCATGGTTTTCTATTATTATGGTTGCAGTTTGTGTCTACCCATCGTGATTATTCCCATTCTTAAGCTCACCGACTCGGAGGCCATCATGTCCGCGGAATTTAAGAATAATCGATTCTCGAAGATCTTAAGTTGGACCATCTCTTGGGTCGTCGTCGGTTTCAATGTGTACCTCTTTAGCATGTTCCTCGACGACTGGGGCTGGCCCGCCTGGATGGTCTTCCTGAGTGGTGTCTATCTCTGCTTTGTCGCCTACCTTATGTATACCCCGATGGATCGACATCATAAAGCCATTAACACCTTGCCTGGTTCTCTTATACACGCATAAGCTCGACATAAAACCCTCCGCGCTTTTTTTCTTCTTTTTCCATTTTTTTCTGATTATTCCATTTTTTCATTCCCAAACCAAACCCAGAAATTCCCGTCGATTCCCTTGCATAAATCAATCACATAACAACTCGATACAATAAACTTACTCACTGCTCTAAAGTAACCTACGTTTGGATGCCAAGCATGAATGCCATTGTATACCCAACCAGATTCCGTGATTGGAGCAAAAGTTTTATCTTACCTCCGGTATGTTGGGTGTGAGTATAACTCTATGTGTATGCGCGAGGGTTGTACAGAAGATAGACATATTTTGGAACAATAATAGGCCCCCAGGGAGGCTGGGTTCGGGTTCTGCAAAATCAACATGTTCGTGACATCTACCTCTTTGGGTGTCCCTTGTGATCCCAATGTCCTAATTAGGGATGTTCTTTTTTTCTAGAGCCTACTCGACCTTCACAATCAAATTTCTGTTCTCGAATTCTCTTTATGGACATGGAATTGACAATCCGCCTGTGTTGACGGAGGCACACATCGTGGGCGGTCGTGCGCCTGGTACAGAGTTGAATGAATATAAAGGCAGAAAGTCAGTGCAACATTGTATATGGGTTCCAAGACCGTTCAAAATTGACATCACCTTTGGCTAAGCTCTGTGTATTGTTTGATGTTTGAATCCCACGCCTACATATAAGCCGGCAACGTTGGATCACACAAAACCAACCCCCAAGTCTTGCCCTCGCTCTCGCGCATACGCGCGCACTGCTCTGTTTTACTAACATGCCATAGGTTACTGCGGGAATAATACAGAAAATTTTAGCTGGAAGGGGAAGACAGTTTTATTTGGTATGCAGAGTACAATGCGCAAGAGGGAATAGGATAGAATGGGAATGCAATGGATAGAAAAAAGAAAATAGAAGAGAGTATGAACAAGGCATATATAGATTTGTTATTTACCAGGCGGTGTAGCCGCCATCGACAGTGATTTCTGAACCAGTGACAAACGAACTCGCGTCTGACGCGAGGAAGGCAACAACGCCCTTGAGCTCATGGGGCTTACCAAGGCGACCGGCAGGGGTTTGCGATTCCCAGAATTGGCGCATCTTGACGCCTTCTTCGCCCTGCTCAGCGAGAATCTTGCGGTTCATAGCTGTGTCAAAGTAGCCAGGCGAGATCGTCGTGACCCGGATATTATGAGGTGCCCACTCGCACGCGAGGGACTTGGTCAATTGGAGCACGGCCGCCTTGGTGGCATTGTAAGGCGCATGGGTCTGCGGGCGGTTTGTGATGTGCGCCGACATGGACGCCACCGTGATAATGGAGCCACCTGTATTGTTCTCCATCATGATGCGAGCGGCTTGTTGGACGCAAAAGAAGGTACCCGAGACATTGACATCAAAGATCTTGCGGAACGCCTTGGCGGTATAGTCGATCGCAGGGCAGACTTGATTGATACCCGCCGCGGTGACGAGGATGTTCAGACCGCCGTGGTGCTGCACAATCTGCGCAAATACCATGGCAACGTCTTCGTCGTTGGTGACATCGCAGCCCCAACTGCTGCCCTTGACGCCGCATTCCCGCTCGATAGTCGCGATCGACTCTGCGCCGGTCTCTGCGAGGAGGTCAATGCATGCAACATCCGCGCCGCTCTCTGCGAGCGCTCGCATCATCTCATAGCCAAGACCACGTGCACCACCAGTCACTGTTTGCAAATGAGTCAGTAAGCTTGAAAGGACCATGCGAATGTGGATACTAACCGATCGCCACCTTGCCACGGAGCGATTGCTGGGCCAGCACATTGGGAGAAATTTCGTTGATAGTCACAGCCGCCATGATAAATAGAAGAAGAGTGGAGAGAGAGAGACAGAGACACGCACGAGAGAGAGTGTGTTGAAAAGTAGAAACCAATGGAGTAAAAATGCGACTTGCAAAGCAGGGCCCTTTTTATATAGCCAACAAACGGGGCGTCTAGCAGTCAATACCCAGGAAGTTCCCAAGTAGGAAATAAAAGAGGTGGGTCGGAAAAACCGCTGATTGGCATTTCCATTCCCCCACACTGGGACTTTTTTGATCTTCCATTTTTAGAGAACGAGGGGATCATCACATCCTCTGCTTTGAGTGGTCCGTTCACCATCAAGAGAGTTTTCATGGTGCAACAAGTTGCCCGGAGTATTGGTAAAGAGTCTTTAAAAGTAATTGTGGAGAAAATCTTTATCTTGCCGCATTAAGATTCACGACTTGTCCGACAACGTATAGCATCGCCACCCCCCTCAGATTCTTTTTTCTCTCGCTGCTTCTGCTTCTTCCTTGTCTTTCATGCTTTAGCCCTTGTCTTTTCTCCACCGCTTCACACACACACACACACACATAAAATCATACACATTAGCATACAAAAAGCATTCATGCTACCTTTCACAGAGTCTGATAAGGCAAACAACCAGAAGCAGCCTGGACCCACACACTTCACACATCCACACACGACGCGTTTTTAAGATCATCGGGTCTACCCACTCGATTCTCCGACAACATAGATTTGTTATCTATCTAAGCTTATGCTTTACCCCACATCCATGTAGTAGATATCCGAATATGAGAATCGAAAGATCTATACGTTGCGCGTTATCGCGGCTATTTGCCAACCTTTTTTTTCTTACTTTTTCTCGATCTATAAGCTTCATGCTTTTTGCGACCCCAGAAGACATGCATACCCCGTCGTCGGGAAATCTAATAGGGTTATAATACTTGAGCGAGACTTAGTGCTGGGGGGGGGGAGAGTTCTGGTTCTGCAGAAATAGTAGGTCATCGGACAAGTCGAACGACAGCATGATGTTAGAAACGTGTAAGCCTCCCGTATTGCCGCTGTCTCGAGAGCAAAAGCTTTTACATTTTTCCTTTGGTCACGGTTATTTTCTTAACAGCATCTGATGTATGAGCGCTACTTATCGTTCAAAGAAAAGCACGGCTTGTCGAAGAACATGATGATCAACTCAGCGCACGCATCAAGAAAATGAAAATTCGGACAGAGAGAGTCCGACCGAGGGAGCGATGTGATCGTATAAGGTTATCAACTTTTCCACGGCCATCCCTGTCTTTTTGGATTTCCTTTTTTTTCTCCACGTACATTCTGAGCCATCCCTTTCTATTTGTTTGGCGCGCGCATCCGCCGTCAATTCATTGCTTCCGCGGATGGTCGTGAATACTCTAGTTATTAACGACCTTTGTATGTGTTTGTGGGGGGTCGGTTGGCTATGCTACACGATATACGCACACGTACCGAAAACTCTTTTTTCTTTTCTGTTAATAAAGGGGCATTCATATGATATATTCCGCTCTAAACACACCTACTTTATACAGCCAGAGAGTCGTTCATTTTGATACAAATGGGGTACGCATGGAGGATGCTAGCTTTTGATAAAAAAAAAGCTTCTTTTTGCTTGCTTTTTAATGTCGTGATTGCAATCTATCATGGTCATAGTTCTGCGCAACGCATATTTTATATTTGCTCTCATTGAGTTTCTTACTCCAATGCTATTCTTTCATGCGTGTATGAATTTTCTGTCTTTTTATTTTTTGGGCAGCATAGCGACAGAAAAAAAGAATGACGACAACTTAGCATCAGATGCGCACAGCCCGCAAAGGAAGAAAAAGAAAGGTGCATGACATTTTTGTTTACTATGTTTGGCTCCAGGGAGACCAGTTTAGTCATAAAGGTAGACGAGGACTGGTAGTAGAATACATCTTGCAAGAGAGAATGAAGGTAGTGAGCTGGCTTTGAATAGGGAACAAGAGGGGGGGATGGACGGGAGGAGTCCTGGTTGTCGGCCTTTCAAGTTTTTTTTTACTGTGAGGCCCACCCCCGCTCGGCAACAGCGTAAAAAAAACAAACGGCCTTCCTACAAAACAAAAAACCCCACTCTTCCATTTTGACCATGATTGCTCCCATTACTGGCAAATTCCGCAAGCTTCTCATCAAGGACCTCGCCATCTCCCTCTCCCTCGGTGGTGTTGCCGGTGCTGCCTGGTGGAACCTGTACCATCTCCCCAACGTCGCCCGCCGCGACGCTTTCTACGCCAAGCTCGAGGCTTCCAAGGCCCAGTAAACCCGCGCCAATCCATGACGAACCCATTCGAGCATCAACTAGCCTCTACCATGACCACCCATAAGGCTATACGACAACACGAGTCGTAACCTTTACAACATAGAAAGAGATTGTATTTTTTTTTCGTATTCTCTCTTTGTATAAACACGCCCTTTCGCTCTTTCCTGTTCCTGCTCCTGGTTGCGAGTGAGATCTTTCACGCCTTTTTTTTATTCGCTTGCCGTCATATTTACTCATATACATGATTTTTTCGTATGCTCTTCTTTGTAACGCGACTTGAAAATCAAGGACATACATACGTATAGCGTAGACATCATGCATAGATACATTTGCTTTTCTGATACATGTGGACCGACTCATATCCATCAATGACAGGCACGCCAAGGTACACATGTATGGACCTGTAAAAGCATTGCTCTGACTTTCGTAGTCTATCTATAAATATGCAAGCTTAACACGTAGAATTTCGAAATAGTGTTATAATTGAGAGTATAAAGAAACAAGAAGAGGAAGTGAGGAGTACAGAGAAGAGGAAGTGGGACAGACATCGAAGATCATACGAGAGTACAAGTACAGTGTGCATGCCCTTCGGATCGGGATGAAAAAAAAAAGAGACGACTCGATGCGCGTTAATTGGGCATAGAACGCCCCTAATTATTTCGGGTTTTCTTTATGTTTGTGTGTGTGTGTGTTGCGCGTTGGTTGTCTAGTTGACGACGTTGATCTTGACCGTTTCCGTCGAGGTGATCTGGGTGCGTCGAAGCTGAACGAGTTCAACAAAGTCCAAGGCATACGAGCCGGGCTGGGTGTCCTCAGGGATGGTCCATTCCTTGGTGTACGTCACGTATTTGTTGGTCTTGGCCGCAACGGGGCTATATCATTACAATGGAAGGTTATGACAGGTCAGTAGGAGTGGCTTCCAAAACAATCGTTGTATTATGTATTTTACCAAGACTTGTGGATAATGGCAAGCTGCTGCTGCTTCTTGTTACCCGTACGGCGGTGGAAGTTGATATCGAGCGATAGGGCCTTACCCATCGAGGTGTGCTCTATTGGACAACAATTAGTTATTTCTCTTTCTTCCATTGTACTCAATGGATATGCTACTTTACCGTTGATCAGAGGCTGCATGACGTACTTGATCTTCAGCTTGTCGCCCGGGCTGACGTCCTGGCCGTTGCTCGGCGATTCGATCTTCATGAACTGAAGCTGAGAGTAAATGCTGGCGAGCGCGGTTTGGACGAGGGCAAGCACGACCAGAGCCGAGAGAAGAGTGGACTTGAACAATTGCATCAGGTACGAGGAAAGGAACCGAGAAGAAGGTGACGGATTGAAAGGATTGTAAAGGAAGGCAAAGAAAAAAAAGTGAAACGGGGGAAAAAGAAGAGAAAGAAGAAAGGAAGTAAAAAGAGGAGCAGTAAACTTTTTGCAGATTGCGCTTTCCTTCTTGTTGCGCCCGTGTTAATTTGTATAAATAATCCGGGTGCACAAGTCAAATTGAATGTGCCCAAAAATACGACCCGCCTTGAAAACAGAGAAAATGAACATCCTTCCATTACCTGGAAACAGTTGTGACACAAGGCCAGAAAAGGTGTTCTCCCAAAGCTTGTCCAACGCGGGCAGTGAACCCTACCATCCTCACAGTCTCTCTTTTTCTTTTTCCGTTCAATCGCCGCGCTTCTTGAAAACCGCGCACACTCAAAAAGAAACGTGCTCCGCCACCATATCCACCTTAGCTTCTTCAAGCCAAAGACTACATTGTTATCCAACTTTCTTTTTCGTTTGCCAGGACCGGCGTATGACAATACTAAACCGCTGACATGCAACATTGTAGCCTGTCACGGATCATGCACCTTACGGACAGTAGTGAATTCATCTGCCTGCAGATTTTATTTCAGATGTGTAATTGAGAGCATCGTAGTACATTAACACACAAATAGAAAGTGATATATAGCCAATACATATACATACATTATCTCTAGGCAGCAAAGCGCGTGCGAGCGGCTGTTTGGGTTTCTTGTGTCGCTGAAACAATTTTTTGCAGGCACATTATACTATACCAATGCGGTGATTGATTGCTTTGCCACAGCCCAAGCACGTTGCCACAGAATTCCAATGTGATACAAATCCTGCATTCCCTTCTTGTTTTATACATTGCCCTTACTTCTTTTTTCTTCTTTACTTCGTTTCCCCGCCCTTTTTCAATGTGGTTGTGTATCTGTTCGTTTTTTCTTAATGTCACCCTGGCCACCCTTGTCTGCTGCATTGGCATTCCTGTGAATATATATATATAAAAATAAACTTTTTTTTGTTACTTCAGGGTACAAGAGGACGGAGAATCAAATCAGGTTTCCCATGTTTCCGAGGTGTACATTAAGGAGGCCGAATGCAATTTCTACCCGCTCAGCTTTCTGTACTCGGTCATCGTAGGATACCTATCTCTTATACTTAAGGCTTCGAAGAAGCTGTTGCGATGTCCTCATCGTACTATACAAATCTGTTCATTGTATTGTTGAACATTGATAGTATAGCATCAGGGATTACGGCGCAGGATCTGAGCTCGCGAAGTTTCAAGCTCCATGCATTGAAGAACACGTGAGCCTATATAGTAGCAGCTGAGCCTTCTTCTGGCCAGTGCTTCATGTTGTGCGGCACTTTTTTTTCTGCAAAAACCAGTCGGACGCTGATAGATGAGGCAGATGCGCCCTCTAGCATGTTGACAAGTTTACTTGATCGGTATCGAGAGATTAGATATGTTTTCCATCAGAGTCCCACTTACGTAGACAACTTATCCTAGCTTTGACCACTTACACAAAATTAAAAAGAGAATTGCTCTCGCCCAGAGAGTTATAGGAATACATGTAACTGATTTCCCGTTCTTTTTGCAGTTGGTATAATATCTCAGCTATCCAAGATCCGAGATATCGGTTCAACAGGAGGGCACCAACCTGGCGGATCCCTGCTTATTCATGGCATGCTATTGGATCCACGAAATATTTAAAAAAACGTGCATGGCGCTTTTAGAGGCACATGATCGCTACGCATCTCTTGCGCACAGGACAGGCATACTGCGTATATTGTATCCATTTTAGACGCATTCTTTGCTGCATTGGCATCCAACCATGCAAGCAATTGCTGGTCTTGCGAAACTTATATTAAAGTGTCAAACCATATACTCGTCCTCCTCCGCACAGAAAGACGAATATTTGTCTGCTGTATGATAACCCCGGAGCAATCACTGTTCTTTCCTCCGGATATAGGAGCAGCGCCTGAAAAGTATGAATGCGAACAACAGATACACACAATCATGAGGGAGGCACACGCATCAACTAAGGGCCCCAAGCTTTTGCATATACCTAGTATAGAGTTTATTTACGGCTTGATCAGCAGTTTACCGGTTGTCTTTCGACTCTCAATATCCAAATGGGCTTGGACTGCATCTTTGAGGTCATACGTCTTGTGTACATGAGCCTTGATCACACCCTTGCTGAGCAACTCAAAAAGCTCGCCCCACCAGCGGGTCGACTCCTCCTTAGTGACGAGGTAGTTAAACAGGGTCGGGCGCATCAGTTTCAAGTTCTTGGGCGTGAGCTTCATGAGCGGGACAGGTGGCACAACGCCGGAGGCGTTGCCGAACGAGATGACCGTGCCCAGCCGGCGAGCGCACTCGATCGAAATATCAAACGTGTCCTTGCCGACACCGTCGAGCACGGCCTGGCAACCCTGACCGCTGGTGATCTCATTGACGCGCGCGACGATGTCCTCGGTCTTGGAGTTGATGACAAACTCGGCACCATTCTGGCGCGCGAGCTCGGCTTTTTCTTCAGTGCTCACGGTGCCGATGGCGTGCGCACCGAGATATTTAATCATCTGGCAGAGCATTAAACCAACGCCACCCGCTGCGGCATGGACGAGGATGTAGTCTATCGGATTTCAATATTGAAATGAGTGAGTAAAACATATATCAGTAACATATCTCTCTATTGTGCTGACCTCCTTTCTTGACGGGATAGCCGTCACGGACCATGGTCCAAGCTGTGAGACCCTGCAGGCCGACAGCGGCCGCAACGTCGTACGACACGTCGTTTGTGATTTTTTCATAGCTGCCCTCGGGTGCAGCGACGTACTCGGCATATGTCTCGCCCTTGATATACACAACGCGATCGCCCACCTTGACATCTTTGACGTCCTTGCCCACTTCGGTGACTTCGCCAGCGCTTGGAGATTAAGTAGTTCAGCTTTATGCAAAATCGCCTATCCCTGTCCTTCCTCTTCTTTTTTTTTTTTACCTTTCGCGGCCCAAGATAAAAGGAAGTGGAAGAGGGTATAATCCAGTGCGATGGTAGGTGTCAATGTAGTTCACGCCTGAGTACAAAGTTATAAGATTATATATAAGATATGGAATCGCGTGGTTTATGGCCTAACTTACCGATGGCATGGTTTTTGATAAGGATCTGGCTGTCAGTTGGCTGGGGACGCGGCACGTCCTTGTAAAGGAGTTTGTCGACGCCGCCGGGCTGCTCGACAACAATTGCTTTCATTGTAGCCATGCTGCGTAAAGGGAAACCGGTCAGAGAAAGACGCGAAAAAGAAGTGCTTCTGGTGACGGTACGTGCAAGACGAAACATCCCTTTTTTTTAATTTTGGGAAAAAACCCACCCCAAGATCTAAAATAGAGCGGCGAATTTGTCAGCCAGTGGGAGAAAGTGGAGAAATGGATGGCAACGGCATAATATTCTGCCGATGAAAAACGCGCGCGCTCTCGCCCGCCTGGATGTCACACAACGGTTCTCTGTTTGTTTGACTGACACTTAAACACACATTTTTCGATGGTCAAAGAAGTCTTGATCGCCTGTGTTGGCAAACCATCCGCTGGCAAATCCTCTTTTCTGAATGCAGGTAAAATATGATACGTCAACACGAATGCAACGCTTACGGTGTCTCTTTTATTCGTCTTACTTTTAGTCTCTGATGCTGCAGCCAAAGTCGGTATGGCCTCAAGAAGGCTGGAACGTTCCTACGGCTTAACGTCCATTTGCAGGAAATTACCCATTCACGACGATCAAGCCAAATCATGGAGTGAGCTACGTCCCCATTGACTGCGTGTGTAAAAAGCACGATAAAAAGGACGACTGCCGACCGCGCTATGGTAAAAGAAAAGCAAAAGCCAAAAAGCGAAATGACTGCATATCAGAAGGTGAAATTGAACGATGGACCTTATTAGGACGTTGTGTGGATGGCGTACGGTATGTGCCGATCCAGATCATGGACGTTGCTGGTTTGGTACCCGGTGCTTCGGAAGGACAAGGCCTAGGCAATCAATTTCTTGATGATCTGCGTCATGCGCAAGCGTTGATCCACGTTGTTGACGTGAGCGGAACCACCGACCAGAACGGCAAAGAGACACAAGGCTATGACCCGATCAATGATATCAACTGGCTCAGGACCGAGATTCATTCTTGGATATCCAACAATTTGCTCAAACGATGGGGCAGTATCATCCGTAGACACGTCGCACTCAGTAAGTGAGCTAATTTCGCGTTACTTGATGATGCGCTGTTGACTCTTCGTCATACTAACGCATAATTCATCATGATAGAGGCCAATCCGGTTGATACACTGCAGACGCAGTTCTCGGGTTACGGATCGACTACACTCGTAGTGGCCAAGGCGCTTGATAAGAGCGGGATCAAGACGCCGCTGGAATCCTGGGACGAGGACACGGTCAAGAAACTCGTCGAATTTTTCATGGACGAGCGTTTTCCCACCATTGTAGTAAGTCGGTGGGCAATGGTGGATTGTTGTCTTGGTTACTGAAAATGTGTAACAGGCCATGAACAAGATCGATCATCCGGATGCGGATAAGAACATTACACGTATCATGCGGCGATATGACCAGAACAAGCTGGTCCTGACAAGCGCGCTCGCCGAGAACTTTTTGCGCAAGATACAGAAGCAAGGATATATTAACTATGTGGAAGGAACCGATATGGTTGATACCAAGGAGGATCTGGCAAGTGGCGCTGAGATGGTGAACTTCTTTTTAATGGTGTTTCTAATACAAATTTCTCTTCATCTTTGCAGCCGGATTCGGATCTGAAGGAGATGGACGAAAAGCTGAAGAAGTAAGTATGAAGCTATTCGCGAAGTTGCGATTCGATCTAAACAAGCAAAATGAAGCCGGGTAGAAAAGGTGCAGGACCTTGTATTATATAGATATGGATCGACGGGCGTACAAGACGTGCTCGTCAAGGCAATAGAGACGCTGGGAGTCGTGCCAGTATATCCGGTCAAGAATGTGACCTCCTTTGGCGCATCCAGGTATTACTAATTGCTTTTTGAAAAGAAGAAAAATCTCACTGTTCCGTTTCAGTGGCTCGAGCAAAGGCGGCGCCTTTCGCGATTGCGTGCTTCTCTGGCCTGGAACCACGGTGCGCGAGTTTGCGAAAATCCTGCACCCTGAGATTGATAAATATTATCTCTATGCCGAAACAGCCGGCAACATTCGCGTAAGTTCATTGTTGAGAGGGGGAGAAGGATAAAAAGAAGAAGGTAAAAGGAAGAGATGAAACTCATGATTTGAGTTTAGCTTGCTGAAGACGCCATCATCACCCAAGATAACAACATCATTTCATTCAAAACGTCACAGTCTGTCAGCAAAAACGCAACGTCTTCTCACGATGCGGCCCCGACGGACAAAAAGAGTACAACCAAGAAATAAACTTTGTATCTCCTTTCCATCATGCCCCACCCTCGACTTGCAGACGTGAAAGCGTATGTAAGCGCCCAAAAAGAAAAAAAAGATTACAAGGACCTATTTGTAACCCACCTGTAGGTTCACATTTGATGTGTTTGGCACATGTGTGGACTGGCGCACGTCAGTGAAAACAGCACTGGGCGCGTTTATCCAAGACGAGTCCACCCAGACAAAGTTTGCTGACCAATGGCGCCAAGGCTACATTGAGACCATGGGCAGACTTGCAAAGACACTCACACCGGACGATACATACCCGGCTCTTGACACCATCCACCGCGAGATTCTCGATCGACTTGTTGTCGAGTATAATCTCACGTTGACGTCGAGCGAGGCGGAGCAGCTCAACTTGGTATGGCACCGCCTCGCGCCTTGGCCAGACACGCCGGCTGGCCTGGCAAGGCTAAACCAGCACGCGCTCACAGCGACACTGAGCAACGGAAGTGTGCGGCTTTTGGCCGATTTAAAGCGCTTTGGTCAGTTGCCCTTCGATGTCATCCTGTCGGCCGAGCTCTTCCACGCTTACAAACCCAGCCCTCGGATCTATCAGGGCGCAGCTAAAATGCTGGAACTGAAACCGGAGGAGGTGTGCATGGTCGCGGCGCACGGACGCGATCTTGAGGCGGCCAAGGCGGTCGGGTTCAAGACTGCCTACGTGCATCGACCCGGGGAGGGCCATTCTTCTCCTGAGGCTGTCGGAAACGAGTCTTATGTTGATGTGTCGGTTGATTCGATCGAGGCCTTGGCTCGCCTTCTCGATCCGTGAAAAGTCAATAGTCAATCGTATATGTTATATTCAATTAGGGTCGGTGAACCACGCATATAAATATTTTTGGATTTGGGTACAGTCTATGTATACAATTCTCAGACAGTAGTTTACGAGTGCTTGTCTCTTTGTCTCCAGACACACATGCCCATATTTAGAAATTCTGTGCAGGTAATTATGTCAGATGTCAAAGGCACAAATATTGCCATGACGTCTATGTTGCACGCATATCAAGAGGAGAGTCACCTTATCCTGCCGTCCTCTATGCTCTGTATCAAAAAGAAAAAGGTACAAGAAGCAGCGCACATGACAAGTGATGATGATAATATCAAGGAAGATAAAGAAATTGATGGAGTGGGGGTTAAAAGAATACAATGACAGAAAGTTCTGGCAAGGGCCAGCGGGACCCGGAGTAGTCAACGTGACAACTTGATACGCATACTTGCATAAAACCAGGATCTCTCTTGCTGCTCTTTCCCCACTTTTTCGCTTTCTGCTCCTATCCTTTTCGTCCCTCCAGCTTTTAAACGCCTGTGCTCCGCCCCCCCACCCGCCATGAATAGTATGCAGTTCACCGACAAGGTGGAAAAGGCCCTTGGCGCGTCCGAGTCCCTGGCACGCGAATACGGACACAGCCAACTCGGTCCTTATCATTTAGCATGTGCCCTTTTAGACGAGACCGAAGGCCCGTCCTTGTTTCGATCCATCCTTGAGAAGACGGGCGTCGAGCCAGCCGCCATTGAACGCGGCTACAAGAAGCTGCTCGTCAAGTTGCCCTCACAAGACCCTCCTCCGAACCAAATCACAATGAGCCCTGCCTTGGCCAAAGTGCTCCGTCAAGCCGAATCCATAATGAAGAACCAAAAAGACAGCTTCATCTCGGTCGACCACATTATCCTTGCCTTGTATGACGATCCAACCGCATCGCGACCCCTCCGCGACGGGGGTGTGACCCGACCCGCTCTTTCCGACGCCGTCTCCAAAATGCGAGGCAACCGAAGGGTCGATTCCAAACACGCCGAAGAAGTCTATGAAGCCCTCAGCAAATACGCCATTGATCTCACCAACATGGCCGAGCAGGGCAAGCTCGATCCGGTGATTGGCCGCGATGACGAGATTCGACGTGTGATCCGGGTGCTCGCGCGCCGGACCAAGAACAACCCGGTGCTGATAGGTGAGCCTGGTGTGGGCAAGACCGCGATCGCCGAAGGCCTGGCACGGCGTATCATCGAGCGAGACGTGCCACAGACCCTGCAATGCAAGTTGTTTGCGCTCGATATGGGTGCACTTGTGGCCGGTGCCAAATACCGCGGTGAGTTCGAGGAGCGACTCAAGGCGGTGCTCAACGAAGTGAAAGAATCCGAGGAGGGCATCATCCTCTTCATCGATGAGATCCATACCGTGCTCGGTGCAGGTAAAGGTGAAGGCTCTATGGACGCTGCCAACCTCTTGAAACCGATGCTGGCCCGCGGCGAACTGCGCTGCATTGGTGCCACTACCCTGACCGAGTACCGCCAGATCGAGAAAGACCCGGCCTTTGAGCGCCGCTTCCAAAAGGTCGACGTCGGCGAGCCTTCGGTGCCAGCCACGATTTCGATCCTGCGCGGTCTCAAGGAGCGCTATGAAACATACCACGGTGTCCGCATCACCGACTCAGCCCTGGTCGTCGCGGCCCAGCTCTCGGATCGCTACATCACCACTCGTTTCTTGCCCGATAAAGCCATCGACCTTGTCGACGAGGCAGCCGCCAACACACGTGTCCAGCTCGACTCAAAACCAGAGGAAGTCGATGTGCTTGAGCGCAAGTTACTCCAGCTCGAGATCGAGGCCATGGCCCTGGGCAAGGAAAAGAACAACACGGATGCCAAGGAACGGCTGAAACACGTGCGCGAGGAAATGGCTCACATCCAGGAAGAGCTCAAACCGGTCAAGCTAAAGTACGAGATGGACAAGGGCCGGCTCGACGAGATTCATCAGCTCCAGCAGAAGCTCGAGAAACTCAAGCAAAAGGCCATCGCGGCTCGCAACCAGCATGACCTCCAGTCCGCCGCCGACTACGAGTTCCACGCCATCCCCGAGACCGAGCAACGCATCAAGTTTTTGCAAGAAGAAAAGCGCAAGCGGCTCGACGACCTCGCCTCTGGCCCAGAGCAAGCAACACAAGGTCTCCTTCTGGAGGTCGTGCGGCCCGAGCAAATCATGGAGGTCGTCTCGCGCTGGACTGGTATCCCCGTTCAGAACCTCGCCAAGACCGAGCGCGAGAAACTCTTGCACATGGAGGCCGAGCTGGCGCAGCACGTCGTCGGTCAAGACAATGCGCTTCGCGCCGTTTCGGACGCCATCCGTCTGACCAAGGCCGGCCTGCAAAACCCAAACAAGCCGCTCGCGAGCTTCCTCTTTCTCGGCCCGACGGGTGTCGGCAAGACCCTGCTCTGCAAGACCTTGGCCGAGTTCTTGTTTGACGACGCGCGCGCTCTGATCCGGATCGATATGAGCGAGCTGATGGAGCAGCACAGCGTGGCCAAGTTGATTGGCGCGCCGCCCGGCTATGTCGGTCACGACGAGGGCGGCCTGTTTGAGCAGGTACGGCGCAAACCCTACGCCGTGGTGCTCCTCGATGAGCTCGAAAAAGCCCACAAGGACGTCGCCAACGTGCTCCTCCAAGTGCTCGACGAAGGCTTTATCCACGACAGCAAAGGCCGCCGCATCGACTTTCGCAACACCATCATCGTCATGACATCCAACCTCGGCGCGCACCTCCTCGCAGCCCAGACCACCGACGCCACGAGTACCGTCGCCTCAGACTCGGTTGTGCTCAAGGAGCAGGTCCTGCAGACCGTGCGACAGCACTTTTCGCCCGAGTTCACGAATCGCATCGACGAGCTCGTCATCTTTGAGAGGCTCTCGGAGGTGAACATTACCAACATTGTCGACGTTCGTCTCAAGGAGGTTCAGGAACGCATGCAGGACCGCCGTATCCGCTTGGACGTCTCGGACGCGGCCAAGGCTTGGCTGGGCAAGCACGGATACGAGCCGATCTTTGGCGCACGTCCGCTCAACCGTCTCATCCAGCAGCAGCTCCTCAACCCGCTTGCGCGCCTGATCTTGGACGGCGGCGTTCGCAACGGCGAGAGCGCACGGGTCGACGTCGTCAATGAACGACTCGAGATTCTGCGCAACCATGCGAGCGAGGCCGCGTACGAGCCGATGGATCAGGATATGGATGTTGAGGAACCCATGCAGGAGGACCTCGATTGACGACGATGGAAGAAGCGGCCCAGCGGTCAGCTGCATGGCCCCAACAAGAAACCTAACCTCGCTTCATCCTAGGATCAGATTGATACCTCCCTCTTTCTATCTCTCTCTTTTCTTTGTGTATTTTGTACCTTACCAAAATTATATATCTAGTCGTGTACTTTACTGTAGTAATACTTCCGCATCCCATTGTGTATAAAAGCCCTATAAATACGCACTCTCATCATAGTTTTTAAATGCATATGGACTAGCAACCACGCCATGGATTCATTGACTCTCTCTATCTCCCTCTCTCTCTCTCTCTCCTCTCTTTGCATGTCTTTGGCCTCGTTATTTACACAATCACTTCAAATTATATGTCTCCTTAGCCGCTATAGTACATATATAACATATCAGGGCGATTTTCTCTGCTCCATTTTTCCCCGAACTTTTTTATTGCCCCTTCTTTCGTTCCCATTCATACTGTATATACCACCCTAATAATGGTCAAATACGCTGTCATTTGTGCGAGTAATCAAAATAGATCAATGGAGGCCCATCATGTTCTTAGGTACAGTGAATAAAAAGGGAAAAAGAAGAAAGCAAGAAATAAGTTTTGTAACGAACCATTCAAGTCAGAGAGGATTCGATGTTTCTTCGTACGGCACAGGCACTTCGGTACGATTGCCCGGTCCTTCGATCGATCAACCCAATATTTACCCTTTCGGCACACCCTACGATCAAGTTTACAATGAACTGAAGGAGAAGGACCCTCGTCTGTGAGTAACGCAGAGGATAACGTGTAATATATCATTATATTTATATGTAACCTGTACCTTCTGGGCTAGATACACACAAAATGGTCTCTTGGCCATGCTTGACCGAAACAGACGCGTCAAAGAAGCACCTCAGCGTTGGCACGAGTCATCCGACCGATTCGATGTCATTATCACATGTGAAGAGCGTTGCTTTGACGCTGTCGTCGAAGGTACTCATCACAAGGTCTCTTTTTGTGTATTCCCTATAGTCTCTCACATTCGATACCCCTTTTAGATCTGTTGAACCGCGGTCAGACATTAGGTGCACGGACACACGTCATTAACGTCGAGATCAAGGATAACCACGAAGAAGCGCATCAGGGTGGCAAGGCTATTCTGCACTTGGCTGAAATGGTAAGCAAGAAAAACAGATATTTAGCAAAGGTAATAGTAGTGCGTACCTAACCGTACGACCTATGTTTCAGGTGGACGAATCCAAAGATATTGATAGTGATATCGAGAATATCATGGCTGCGTACAACCGAGACCATCCCAACTACCCTCTCTATCACACCGTGGCTTTCTTTTAGTATCGTATCGTATATCTCTATTATTTCTCATGCACTACTCCCATTACTCCATTACGCATTTATCCTCTGTTTTCCCCCAGCTTGCCTTCACGACTTTTTTTGTTTCTTACATGTGCTGTCATATCTATTTTTTCCATTCATGCATCCTCGTTTCTCAAAGAAAAAGAAGCGATCATAACAACTGTCCTCATGTGTCACACAAAGACGCACCTCGCGTGGCCTAAGTTTGTGGTGGTGCAGAGGAGGGAACAATCAGACATTCAAGAGAGAGTACAAAAAGGGTCATAAAATACATAGCACGCATATGATTGGTTGAGTTTCTGACTGGTAAAAGCCAGTCATGCTACCTAATACACACTTCACACAGGCGAAAAACGCGTTCTTTTCGCATTTCTTTATCTCCTTTCCCTTCTTTCTGAAAAAGCACAAGATGTTGTCCGCCATCAGACAAGTAGCTGTCTTTTCGACCCCCTTGTCGCGCACCGTATCGCAAAAGGTGATGCATCCCACCAAGTTTACCTCCAGTGAGTCACTTTTAATGGTGAGACAGCCAGAGAGACGGAGAGATCTCAATGAATCTATTAGTTTTACAAAATGTACCTGTCCGCCCTGTGTCAGGCTGGCAGATCTTCCTCCGTGAGCAGTTGCATGCTCAAAAGGCCAAGGGCGAGAAAGTAGCTGCTGCGGTCGCCATCAAGGAAGTGTCCAGCCGATGGAAGTCCTTGAGCGATGCTGAACGTCAGGTAACACCAATAACCAGAAAGCAAAAAAACAAAAATCAGAATGATAGATATATATAGTTGCTTGTTTGACTCATATAAAAGGATGCTATGATGCTATGTTTCTTTATGACAGAAATACACGGATCTGTACCAGAAGGAGGCCAAGGTACACGACGATGCTTACCAAAAGGCGATGAACAGTGCGTCACCCCAGCAATTTTACGACGAAAACCTCCTGCGTCGGCGCTACAAGCTGCCTGTCCTTAAGGATCCCAAAGCTCCTAAGCGTCCTCACAGCGCCTATTTCCTCTTCCTCGCTGAATCACGTAAAAGCGATCCTCGTTTGATTTCGCTTTCCGTCTCTGAACAAGCCCGCGAAGCTTCCAAGCTGTTCAAGGAACTCCCCGCGCATGAGAAGGAGGTAATGATATTACAACCGAACCGCGTTATCCTCCTCCAACCGGCAGCTATTGACTATTTTTTTTTATTTGTCATTTCTCTTAGCGTTTCAACAAGCTGTCAGATGAGAGCAAAGAAAACTATCGCAGAGAGATGGACAAGTATATGTCTGAGATTACCGAGCACAAACTGCCTTCCGAAAAGCCCAAAAAGAAGGCTGCCAGCAAGACCGATAGCAAGAAGACGGCCGCCACCAAATCCAAATCTACTTCTACCAAGAAGACCACTGCCAAGAAATAATGAGTAATCTCTCCTATGCGAATTGCGTTTGATGGAAATAAGAATAAGAAAAAAAAAAAAAAAAGAAAGAAAAGAAGAGAGACACTCATCTATCTTTTTTCTCTCTCTCCCATTGTTGTGCTTTATTGGACTGATAAATGGCGGTATAAACGAGTCAAGGCGTTTTTCATGGGTGGCATTCAAGCCAGACGATAATATGAGCGTGGATGGTGGACGGCGAGGTTGTTGACTTTTGTACTTCGGCTTTAGGGGCGGCGGAAACGGTCGATCTCGACTTATTTTTTCCTCCGTATGCTGCGTCTGGCACATAAACATTGCCACTGCAGCCTATGGACATGCATCAATTTTTACTCACGCCATACTATACCTTTTTCTTTTCATCATTCTGATAAAGAGTATTTGCCTCTATCACTGTCTATAGCTAGATACTCGCTGGTTGATTATCCTAGTTCTTGCTGCGGGCCAGTACAACTGATGATATACCGTAAAGTCGTCTGCATAGCAGAATGGTTGTTGCACGCAAATACATACACTTTCTCTCTTTAAATAATGAATTCCTCTTCCGCTTTTTTTTTCCCAGTCTGCATGAGTACCGATACCACAGACTCACTGCGCCTGTTCCACCTCAGGGTCCTTTTTCCCGATCTGCTTGCTCTTCCAAAGACAGATCCGCGTCGAATCCAAGCCCCTCCTCCCATCACGCGCTCTCAACCCATCGATGCTGAACTTTACACTTACATTGCCCTGCTCGTTCGCGACTTTATCCATCCCTGGTACCGCGTCGTCACAACTGACCAGGAATTCACGGCTGAACTCGTTTCTCTCCTGACACATATTATTCAATCCCTCGAGGACCGCATGTGTAATCATGTATGCAAAAAAAAGAAGAAAAGGAAAAAAGAAGTTTGACAACGTTGTACCTTTATTATATCCTCATTATGGTCGGTTATGGCAAAAATTAGGTGGACTGGACGGCCCTCATTCTGATCCATGCCCCGCACCTCTTGCACCTCCATTATTCCGACTACCGTCAGGCAAAACGGCGTCTTGGGATGGGCCACGCTTCGAACGCAACCCTCGAAAGTCTTTTTCATGGGATGCAGCCTCACGTTGCTATCGGTCAGGAACAAGAATATCTGCGGGCCCTGACAAACAACATCCTTCGCATCTTGTTGAAACAAGAAGACTATCAGAACGATGCAGTGCGGCACCTCGTCCGGGAGCTTCTCGCCAATCTTGTGCTCGCTAACTTGACAGAATCCTTATCAGATCCTTACACCATCCACATGATCATAGTCAAGGTGAGTATAAAAGTCCAAAGGCGGGAGCATACCGATTTACTGACCTGGTCGATATAAAGCTTCTGGATGCTTATACCCCCACCGTCGAACACCTCGAGGCTACAGGCGTGTTCCATGAATACCCAAAGACAATGCAAAAGAAACCGACGGTGCCGATCACCTCGGCCTTGGCAGAAGCGCAAAACACAGAACTCCATCCAAATCAAACACCGGAACCCGCGCAAGACGCAGCCCCGGCTTCTTCTACTTCTCCTTCTTCTTCGGATCTGCCCAGCCAACTTCAGCGACTGCAGGAGAAACGGCGTCAGGAAGGCGATGAGATTGTTGACGCGGGCCGGGGTGAACTCGATAGTAAGCACGAGCGCCGTCGCTTTTCGTTTGGGTACATTACCCTGCAAGTCATCCTCGCCCCACTGCGTGCGCTCATGCTTCACATCATGGCCGCTTTCACCCACTCACAGGAACGCTATCAGCAAGTCGCGCAGTACACGAAGCGCACTCGTCACACCCGCCTGCTCGAGCCAACTGTCAAATTCCTAAAGGTCGCGCTCGCGGTCGATGACCGGCCCGTCTTGCAGTGGGCCTATGCCATGCTTGCGCTTTTCCTCTGGCCTCTCATCCGCATGATCGGCGGTGGTCTTTTGGTCGATAAGTAAGTAATGTGCTTGTGTTATGTCTGTATCGTAATTTTTGATAAGCTCATCGCGTTTCTTTTCTTCCTTTTGGATAGGTTCCTCGAACAAACCATCCTCCATATCCTAAGTGAAGATCATCTGGTGTTCTACCTGCAGCTCGGGCGTAACTTGCTCTGGCCGGACGGCGCCTTTTTGCGCAAATCCGAGGCTCCAACTGAGCTTGAATGCGAACATATGAGGATACGCGCTGAGCGCCTTTTGACTGTCGCTATACCAGGTAAAAGAAATCAAGATTTCCTATATATTTATAGGTATGCGTCAAGGGCGAGTGCTGATACATTCTATCGCAGCTCCTGTACTCCATAGGCTGTACGAAACAGACGATTTAAACCAGCTTCAGATGCACATTCACGACGCCGTAGAGCCGCTCCAAAACAAATATATTAATAAGCACCTCATGTTCCTGTTAGTCGACCTCGTCGCCTCGAGGCTCTTGCCTGAGCTCCTTGAATCCGGCGAAACAGAGATGACCCCGTCCCCATAAGTATGACTCACTTTTTATTTTATTTTATTTTATTCCTTGTCTGTAACATTAACATACGTGTGTACCATTATCGATACTCTAACTAAATGAATAATATCTATTTGCACCTGCTTACATAACTGCTTGATAATAGACGATGAGAACCAAATAAGGCAGGCACCCAGGTCAGGTATCGGCCCTCATAACGCATAGGAACATACGGCCTCAGAGACGGATAGCATGAAGGGTGTCAGGAGTGAAGGCGTGAGCTGGACCTATTCCTGCTTTAGTAACTGACAAACGATGTTTATCATTCATTTTAATTTTGTTTTTATTCTTACATAACTCTGCTTTCCGTTCCTCGGTCCGGATGCATGAGGACATGTGGGTTGCAGAATTCTTTCCTTTTATATCATTTACATAAGCGAGCACCGGTCTTGGAGATGTAAACAAAGAAGAAGGATCTCGCGACCAGGTTTGACATTTCCGCTGAGTAGATTCCCTCTAATTACAGACTCCTACTAATGCCTTCGAGCGCCTTGCTCATATGCTGTGATGGAAATACCTGGTGGTTGAGAATGGCCTATTTCGCCAGAGAGTGAAATAGAAAGCGGCATCAGCCGGAGAGATGTGGCAATCTTTTCCCACCTCAGTATAAAGTTACCAACATAGATCAGCTCTCACACGTGATTTTGTCGCACGGGAGAGCCAGCCGAGTGCGATCCATGTATCAAAAATACGTCCAAATCCTCATCGTATGGGATGAAGGATACATATACAGACGAAGGGCCACATGACCCCAGAACGCACATATGTGGAATTTGGCATGTTAGTTTTTCAGGGCCGTCGATGGATGCCCACTTGTATAATTTGTATGTGTACAGCCCAATGCAATATATTTTTGATTGAGTTATCATCCTACTTGGTACTCACACATAGAAAAAGGAACGAAGATTGAAGGGCTTCGGTACCCATACTTAAACTTATGTCCGCAGAAAGCGAACTTTTTTCCCGACCGGGTTTAGTCTGAGCAAAAGAAAAACTAGTTGCTCTGTCACGCTGCGCAGTGACATGCACAAAAGGACAAATTTATATACGGATATTATAAGAGGTGTGAAAATACAGCGACATTGCAGATATCTGGTAGTGCTGCGAAGCGGAGACAAGGGCATGCGCCTTTGCGGCATAGTTGGTCAGTGGGTAGTGCAGTATTGTAGAGCCACGTTGGCATTTTAGAGTTTATGGCGCCTGTGTTCCATGTCCCACAAATCTGGGTCAATCGAGCAACACGGTGTGTGGAACGATATTATATTATTTCACAATCCCTTTGAGCGACGTGAATGAAAATGACATTGAGAACGAGGACTGTTTATGTATACAATGGAGCGCACGTGCTCGTCGTACAATACTACTCACAAAGGGCAGATATGCCTGTTCATGAATATACGATCACAGTCCAGGTAAAACAGAATACAGCCAATGTCAAGTAGGAACGAAGATATACCTGGCTAGGTCATCTTTAGCGCCTCGGAATGCACGGATCAGAAGCGCAATAGAAGAAGAAACGGAAAACAAAGCATAGCTGCGGTATGCTCGCCTACATTATATAAAAGTGCTTGTTTCCTTGGACCGTGGGTCTGTGTGTTATCGATTGTGGTGGTTTCCAGACCGATAAAAAAGGAAGATGAAAAGTTTTGACAATAAACTATACGTTTGTGTAACACACAGCGCTCTTCACATGTAGAAGGCGTGTATACAAAAATTGGAGCGGCAGGCAAACACGCTGCACGCTGGAGACACAAAGAGTGTGCCGATCCTTTTTTGTACTCCGTGCGCTCGGGGAATACTGATATGCGATTGACGAGAACAAAAAGCGATGTTGTTTATGAGCTGTGCTGTTTGTTGGCTCAGAGTCTGTTTATTTGAACCAATTGACAGACCCCGTGATGCGACGGATGTCCTGTGGAAGAGCCGATCTGGTATATATTCATTCCGCGGGGACCAGACCATAGGAAGACGGTTACTGCTAGGATCGGGTCTTCGGCCGCTATCCTCATTATAGCGATGATTGTCCTTCGCCCTCTCTCTGACTAACTCTTTTCTTACATCTTCCAGTCATTCAGCGTACGCTATCTAGACCCGATTTAGGGATGAAATTGGCGCGAAAAAAAAAGGAAGACCTGCGCAGCACTGGATGACTATTGCAGACACCTGTGAGAAAAAGGGGGATTTCCCCAAGTGATGCGTGTTACCCATGCTTTGACGTACCTAGAGCGCGAGGTGCTGCAACTGGCAAGACTTTTTATTTTCTCGTCTGGACTATGCTATTCTTCTTTCTATTACCTCAAAGACGAGGCAGATGAAATATTCTGCAATCCGTGAGACGCATATTATTTTCTCTGCCCGTCTGCATGTCGGACATCCAAGCGCGCCAAATACCTTGCCAAAGAATCTCATCATGCTCATGAAGATCATGTAGGTAGCTTGGATTGTTCCTTATTCCTCCTGCATAAAGCCACGGAGGAAGCAGACTCCTCATCCCAGGAAAAATACATCCGTCCCGTTCCCGCTGCGGAAACCCCGTCCCCCATTGAACAAATCTATCCTTTTGTTTTGCAACGGCATCATCATCGTAGGACGACTTGTTTGTTACTATCGTATCATCTGGCATATATATCCTAGTCTCGCGTGACACCATGCGACGATTATTGCCTTAGGGGGTTAGGAAAAGCGCTGTAAGCGGTGTCTCTTTTTTTCTTTCTTTTTTGGTGGCGCAAGATTAAAGTTACACCGATGTCATCGGCACGGCCTAAAAAAATAAAGGAGAGACACACGCATCCATTTCTCTTTTTTCTGGTTTGTCTGACCTGGTGGCCACACTTGTTCTTCAATCTATTCTCTGATAAAGCTGTCTTTATATCATGAAGACCATTGCCGAGTCCTTGTGTAGTAGTATCTCGGAAAATGTCAGCACCTTGCCAACATTGTTTGACGAAGAAAAGGCTGCCCAGCATGATCCACCTACCAAGGAAGGGGGCCTGGCCATGAACAAAGTCGCGACCAGTACCTCGTCTCAGCACGAACCCTATTCTATCTTTTCTAAATCAAAAAAGACGCTTATTTTGCTCATCATTGCCTCGACCGGTATCCTGTCGACTCTGTCCGCAAACATCTACTTTCCCGCGCTGGATGCCATCAAAGACGTAATGCATCCTTTTCTCGTCGCCTTGTATCAATTTCTTATTTATCTGACCCACCGCATGGGATATTCATCTGTAGGATCTTCACACAACGACCGAACTGATCAATTTGACGGTGACAGGCTACATGATCTTTCAGGGTTTGGCACCTGCTGTCTGGGGCCCGCTCGCAGACACATGGGGCCGTCGCCCAGTGTATATTGCTACGCTCGCGGTTTACCTTGGTTCCTGTATCGGTTTAGCCCTGGCACCGGCATATCATATCCTCTTGATTCTGCGCATGCTTCAGGCTATTGGTGCAAGCTCCGTTATTGCGATCGGTAACTTGTCAGGAGCGTACTAGGTCCTCAAAAATACTGACATTAAACTTGCAGGTGCTGGCGTCGTGGGTGATACGACCACCCCGTCCGAGTAAGTGTATACCTTTTTTCTTCCATGATGTCCACTCACACCCATAACTTAGACGAGGCACTTTCTTTGGTGTTTTCTCGTGTGGACAAATGCTGGCGCCTGTGATCGGCCCTGTCCTCGGCGGTATCATCTCCCAGGAACTGTCATGGCGGTAAATTCTTTGATCATTTCAACAAAAAAGACCATGGAACTAAAATGAATTAGCTGGATTTTCTGGATTCTGCTCATGATCGGCGGTGTTCTCTTCCTGGGCATCGTCTTTCTGCTGCCAGAAACCCTTCGATCGCTTGTTGGCAACGGCTCGGCCGCATACTGCAACCCGACTCCGGACCAATGGCTCAAGCGCCGCGTGTTGCGCAAGCAGGGCGCGCCTCTCGCGCCCACGGTGTCGAACGCCCGTTTCCGTAAGGTTCCCAACGTGCTCGAGCCTGTCCGCTATCTTTTTGAAAAGGACGTGTTTGTTGCCTTGCTCTTTAACGCGCTCCACTATGCTGTCTACTACTGTTATCTGACCAGCACGTCGACCTTGTTTGCCGACATTTACAACCTCAGCGAGCTCCAGGTTGGCCTTTGTTATCTCTGCCAGGGCGTGGCATGCATCCTCGGCTCCTTGACGGAGGGTCGTATCCTCGACCGCGATTTCCGTATCACAGCTAGAAAGGCCGGCATCCCGGACGCCAAGTCCAAGGGCAGCCAACTCTCGGCCGAGTTCCCCATCTTCAAGGCGCGACTGCGCACTGTTTGGATCCAGGCTTTGCTCGTGCAGGCCGTAACAATTGCCTATGGCTGGGTGCTCTGGGCTAATACCCATCTTGCAGTCGCTCTCATTCTGCAGTTCTTCTGTAAGTACTTCTCTTTCTCCTTTTCTCTCGTTGGAATGTTAAGAAGATCAAACAAACAACTCATAATTATCTGTGTATCTGTTTCCAGCTGCGTACGGTGTTACTGCCATCTATAATGTGTTCCAGACGCTTTTAATTGATCTATTTACTGGAAAGAGCGCATCTATTTCTGCTACCAACAATCTCCTCCGTTGCTTGATTGGGTAAGCACCATTGACACCGGAACCCCTTCCACATACTGACGCGTACTATTACCATTACTACAATTACAAAAATAACAGTGCGGCGGCTACAGTTGCTATCGAGCCCGGTATCCAGCGCGTCGGCACAGGATGGATGTTTACCATCCTGGGCCTGATCCTGGTAGCTTCGAACGCCTTGCTCCCCATCCTTCTAAAATACGGGCCGCGCTGGAGAGCAGCTCGCATGGATAAGAACCAAGCCAAGCTTGCGGAAAACATCAAGGTGTAAAGAGCCCCACACCCCTTTTATTTATTTTTCTTTATCCTTTTCTTTTGCATCAAGCATACAAACAGCTCTATGCGGCTTTTTTTATTTTTAATTTTATTTGCACGCATTATACCATCTCCATTCGTTCAATGTTATCTTAACGTCACATCCACTGTATCATACATAGCAGCGTCCTATCTTCCTCTCTTTCTTCTTTTAATGGTTCTAATTACCACATAGTAAAAATTATACTCCTCAACTTTAAGCACTTTATTCATGCGAACCGAGTGGAAACCACCTCCTGCATCTACCGATTAAAGTTGTCGTTGACGCCAGAAACCAGTAAAGTTGGGCTGAGCCCCTGCCGGAAGGTTGGTTCGGCCTAGCTCAACACTACTATTTGTGCTGGACGGCAACGTCAGATTATCATTGGCTTCACCTCCTCCTCCTTCTCCCGAGGAGGACGAGGACAAGATCGTCCAAAAATTCTCCTCTTGACCATATTCATCCTCCACCCATGGCGCTGCATCGGAGGACGTTCTGGAAAGATGGACACGCGGCAAAGCATCTTGCATTGTCTGATAAAATCCCATAATACCGACGAGTGGGTCTTGCTGTGGAGCTCGGAAAGCCGGTCCATATGGATTGTAATGGGTGGATTCGTGTTCGAAGCGAAGGTCCCGGCCCATCCAAGACAGATATCCCTCCTGCTGTGGATCTGGCAATGCGAAAGCGTCTATGTCGTCGTCTCCAGCTTGAAAGGGCGACATGAATCTCTCGCATCCCGAGCACAGGACAGAGCAGGCGGCGCCGCAGCTGCCGCTTCTGCTGCTGCTACAGCTACTACTGCAGCAGTTGTAGTACAAGGACTGTGATCTTGACGACACAGTTTCAGGAACGATGTCATGTTTCTTCTGCGGCTTGACAACGCTCTGCACGAATGACGCGCCATATAACCTGTTCTTGGTCTCCTAAATGCAAGGTGTTGGATTTGCGACAAACAGACTCGAGATGCAACCATCCCCTTGCGCCCCGTATTGCTATCGTACCTGCTCCAACGAGGCGGGCCGGATGGAGCTGCAGTTGCTCGGCACCCGGGGTGCCTCATCGTAAAAGACTTTGCTCTGCAAGTGCTCTGGAATGCTATCAGCATTGACCATGATGTACCCGTTCCTACCTTCTCTACTTGGTGTACAACTGTCACAGTCATTTCTCGATCGTTGCGCTTTGGAATAAGCTTGCGTAGCTGCACCTGTGGTCGCGGAAAAATAAGATCTTGCGTAAGGTTGTCGCGGCCGGTTGGCTTTTTGTCCTCTGGTGTCGCCCCTATCCTGTTCCCTCATATCGGAGCGCATTTGTGCCGATGACACT
This sequence comes from Syncephalastrum racemosum, assembly GCA_002105135.1. Classification (NCBI taxonomy): domain Eukaryota; kingdom Fungi; phylum Mucoromycota; class Mucoromycetes; order Mucorales; family Syncephalastraceae; genus Syncephalastrum; species Syncephalastrum racemosum. The sequence goes on from MCGN01000012.1 coordinate 993,099, forward strand.
AATGACAAGCGACTCCTTTTGAAATGATGCGAAGGCATGCCTTGCCCGCTATTCTTGTTATTGTTGTCGTTTGCGTGCATCGACGCCATGCTGGCTTCACCTTCTTCCTGATGTGCTCGTTTGGGTTGCCTGCGGTCCGTTGTGTTTGGTTGGAGAAACTTCTTTTCTGAGAAAAAGAGATCGGGCACTATACCAAGAAGAATGTGAGACGGGACCCGCGCGTCTGGTGTGTGCATGGATTGGATGACTTACAAGCTTTTGAGGGGTGCACCTTGGACGATGACTTGCCCTTGTTGAAAAAGCCCCGCGTAGGGTGCGGACCGTTTTTACGTCTGGCTGGCATCTAATGATGTTCCAAGTGAATCATCTTGAGTACTCTTGTTTGTCGATAAATAAGTACCGTTAGACGATCAATTTGCACGTTGGGGGAAGTAAACCTCTACAACAAATACGATGGTAAATGCACCAAATTTTATGCCTCGCGCGACTACCATCTCGATCTTATAAGAACGATGCACAGACCTGCAACAAACGAAGGCCGTTTGGTTTTTTGCATCTTTTCTTTTTATAATTCGCTTGTCCGTCTGTGAAGCTGTCTGTGCGCAGAAGCACGGATTCTTGCGCATGGGCCTTTAATAAAGACCTCGTGCTCATGTTGTCGTTTATTGAAACACCATTACATTTTCTACAGAGCATTGGCTTCTTAGCCGCCCATGGCACGATGTTGCTTAGCAGCCTTGACGACATACGGCTGTGGTATCCCGTCCTGATTTGCCTTAGACTGCTTGTTTTCAGCGGTATTTGCGAGGACGCGCTGCATGTGGCGGCTTCCCCGACATTCGCGCACATATTCTCTCGTACGCTGTATCTGATCACGTTGGTTATCTCCTGACTGCTGCTTATTCCACGATTCAAGATTCTTCACAGTAAGCGGCTGCTGCATGGTTTCAGGCCTGTCAATACAAGAGGATTGGGGAAGAAGAACGGCGAAAGGAAAGAGATATCTGGTGTGACTTCAACAGCAGCAACAATGACAGAAGCAGGAATAGCTCGAGTACTTTTTTTTTTTCTTTTCATCAAGCGCCGTATTTGGGCACATAACCAAGTTTATGTCCAATTTCTAGGAGGAAATGATATGCCAGCGTAGCAGAGTTACATCCCTTTGAGATTATCTCTGCTGCGTCGAAAATCTGCGTAGTGTCTCTTCGCGTCGTACCATCATGCAGAGACGCATTCAGAATCACGTACCTATCAAGAGCAGCATGTTTAGAAAGAAGCCCAAGCACGTGCGGACGGTTGCTTACGTGTCGTTCACTTGGACGGGAACGCCATCTTTGATGGTGGCACTCTGAATAGGAATGAGATGGTCCCAAGGCTGTGACTTCTGCTGCTCGACGTGGACCTCAGCCTGGGCGAGTACGCTTTTGTAAAGGTGCGGGGTATGATCCAGGCAGGCTTGCACAATGGCGTCAACGCGTTTCCACGACCGAGCACTGCTGGAATCCGAGGCATCGACGACAAGACAATCCACAGGTGCACCGGGTGCCACGATATCGATGATCTTCGAAACGAGATCACTCGTGGCTATTTCCTCATCAATGTGCTGGGTATAGAATAAACCCAGGGATTCTCCCCAGGCAACGACGTCCTTCGAGGTGGATATGAGTCCCAGCTTGAGCTTTCCGAATCTTGGATTCACTCTCTCTTAGTTTACGTTGCACAGCAGATGGGCTCGGAATCGTCGTACCTTTTGGATAATGTCGTTTTCATCTGTGGAAAAGGAATGTACGCGTTCTGTGAGTGACACCGTAAGCCCAAATCAACGCTTTCTTTATCTTTACGTGTTCAGATGAGGCACACCCAAATGTGCCCAGAATCTCGGATAAATTGTCGAGCGCCGAAGGTCTGCCTGATACATTATAAAAAAGAAAAAGAAAGAAAGTTAACCAGGCCGTCTAGAAACTGGTATCCACGGTTTGGAAAAAGTCTGTGACACCTTGCGAGTCGGCGTGCTGTTCCAATGTCAAGCGACCGCAGCAGCCCTGAGAGACCAGTTGGTTAATGTGAGGCGTAAGTGATGCATCCTCCGGCACGGATTGGGAGTACAGCAAAAGAGCCTTCTCCGGCGTGATCTGTGTTTTCGGCATGGGGAAAAATAGAGATAGAGGACGGGGGACAACAAAAGGAGTATAGTGCGCCGACTCAACTCAAAAAGCCGATCAGGAACTTTTTTTTTTTTAATTCTTCTCTTTTCTTCTTACATTTTACTAAGAACACCAATGGCTCCCGATCTGAAGGATTACGATGAAGAGCAAGTGCGTCTCATGGAGGAGATGTGCATTGTTGTCGACAAGGACGACAACCAGATTGGTGCCGAGTCCAAAAAGACGTGTAAGTGACATGAGAAAGAAAAGGAGCCCTTCGTCCATTTGACAAACAAGTTGACAGGCCACTTGATGGAGAACATTGACAAGGGACTCTTGCATCGTGCGTTCAGCGTGTTCTTGTTTGACTCGCAGAACCGACTTCTTCTGCAGCAGCGTGCGACGGAGAAGATCACCTTCCCGGACATGTGGACCAACACTTGCTGCTCCCACCCGCTCAACACCCCTTCTGAGCTCGTCCTCAAAGATCAACTCGGTAAGACACGCGATCTATATGATGCGTATTATCCCCCAAACTAACGCAAGCCGTAGGTGCTCGCACTGCGTCCCAGCGTAAGCTCGAACACGAACTCGGTATCAAGCCCGAGCAGGTCCCCTTGGATGATTTCAAGTTCTTGACCCGTATCCATTACGTCGCCCCAAGCAATGGCACCTGGGGCGAGCACGAGAGTAAGCTGATATTATAAGCTATATACTTACGGTTTGATTGATTCTAATCTGGGTAATAGTCGACTATATCTTTATCATTCGTGCCGATGTGGATCTGGATGTGAACCCGAACGAGGTTCGCGATTACAAGTGGGTCACACCCGACGAGCTTCGTGCCATGTTCAACGACACGAGTAAGTTCTTTTTAATAAGGAAACTAGAGGAGGCGATGATCTCACTCACCCTTCCTGTCTTTCTTTCTTTCTTTCTTTCCATGACTTTTAGGCATTCCCATGACCCCTTGGTTTAAGCTGATCTGCGAGACCTTCCTCTTCAAGTGGTGGAGCAACCTCGATGACCTTGAGAGCCAGAAGGACGTCGACACCATCCATAGATTGGGTTTCTAAACTTTCTGTATGCGCACATACCCACACACATTCTGAACTTCTTCTACTTTCCCATAAACCTCTGTACCACTATTACTATCAATTGCTCGGCTTCTCTTGATGATATATTTTCTACGCCGTCTATGTCATGGGTTTTGCGAGGTCGCCACCGTGATCCTTTGGCGCATACTATTCGGTTATATGTGTTACTCCGCTGGCCTTCATCATTTATGCGATTACAGTAAAAAGTTCGGATCGAACTAGACGTGTGTCCGATGGGCTTTTAAGAATGAAATATACAGAATATACAACTGAAAATCGCTTCATACATTGATGCTTCACTTCTCCCTCGATGATCCAAAAGTTGGCGTTGACCAAGTCTGAAATTGGTGACTTACAACAATGTATGTTTCATTATTTTATTTGACGGGCTTCCATTTATTTGCTATGCAATATCAGCTCTGGCATAAAATGAGCGTAATTTGGCTACTCGGCTGATACTTCCTCTCGAAGAAACATGGTTGTTGCTGTCTGTCCCCGTTTCTTCGTGCTTGATGCTGATCCATACAGTAGGCAGGATCGTCGTTTTTCATCTGACAGGACCGCAGGATACAAGCTTCGTTCGACGCCAATGACGAAGGTTGTTACGGATGTTAAAGTAATTATGAAACATATATTCCGACTGCAAGACCTTCGTGGTCCATCACCTCTCCTTGATATGACAGGCTCAATACAGTGTTAAATATTCAAGCACAGCTGTATCTCTGCGTCTCATACTATTAATGAAAATGGGAACTTGCTGCTGGTGGTGATGGTAATCCCAGAGCGTGTGTTCAAGTTAACGCCACTGGTGCAATGGATGATACGCGGAAATCACCATTTTATCTCGTTTATGACGAATATTAATGCATCTACTATGCGCCTCCCCGAAATTTGTCAGTTTACGGTTTTTTTTTGCCTAGCCAATACACGGAACAACGCATAGACGAAGTCTAAAAAATGTTACGGCTTATCAGCTCAAACTGTAGCTGATGAGCTAGAAAAATGTCTTCCTTGTTTCTTATACGCGGTGTCCGTTCAAAGTCATCCACGGAAATTCGCCATTATCCATGCCGGCTTACATAGCAGAATATCCGTTCCATGCAGATATCTTCTCAATACAACAGGCATTGCTAAATCTACAGTATACTTAATGTCTCTTTTATTCTCATCAAATAATCTGCAAGTATTGTCTGTCATGTCCAATAGTTCCAATTGACGAATTCGTATGTACAGTTATAAAATACTATAAGTACCGTCCGGTCAAATTGCATCAAAATGACAGCTATAAAGCAAATGAAAATACCTTTTGGAACATCCTGAACAAGTTCAATCGGTATCTTCGCACGTCGAATTTTTCAACAAGTAGTTTAACGCTGTATGGCGCGTTCTTTTCGCTGTGGATGACAATATCGCAATCTTCATGTTCGCATCGGAGATTGTAAACCAGGCATCACTTTCTGTGATCAACAAATGGGAAGAGCGGAAGTTACAGCTCTTATTAAAAAGATCAAACAAGATATACTGATTGAATTTAATATCTATAGTAATGATCAATCCGGTTCGTAGAAACCGCGTCATATAAAAACCGGTGATGCCACGCCCGTATTTGTGTAACAAACTGATGTACAGGTCATGCCAAAGTGAAATTGATGGAATGGCGGGACCTCATGCATAAAGAGCGGAAACGCCAGGCTGAAAATGAGACAGTGTCGTTTACTGGAATATTTTCTGCTCGAGCTGGGTCCCAAGCAGCTCCAATATGAAGTATCTCGTCCCTCTTTCAATACCAATAGGAGGCTACGTCTGGCAAAAGATATCAAACACCATTTATCAAACTACTGGGGGAGGTCGGATTAGTAGTGTGTCTAGCATATACTAAAGACGCGTTCATACAGTATGCGTCGTACGTATGGCAATGTGTGTTACTTGCGTAGCCGTGGAAGGTCGATCCTTTGTTTCGGAAACCAGGCCCATTATGAAATCTAGTTTCGCAGGCCGACCGACTTGCCGAACTAGGTCTACACTGCAAGTAAAAAAAAAAAAAAAAAAAAAAGGTACTGTAACAGGGGACCCGCGTAAAGACACTAAATACTGAGAATAGCGAAAAGCAAGCAGATGCTGTGGGTTGTGCCACGATCTGGTCCGACCGAGTGCCTCGCTCCGGTGACATTTTTGCTTCGCTGGCGGAAAAAAAAAAAGGAAGCAAGCAACGCGCTCCCACTGGGACATCAATCGACAAAGAGAAGAACATGGCTATCCGCAGGGGGATGGCTTTATCCTGTATTCGACGCATGTTGATGTTGATCTGTTACAATTGTAACTGACCAGGGTAATGCTTACATTATGGCTTGCTTACGTCTCTTGTTTTGCCGCTATATACATACATCGCATACTTTTAATACGTACCAAGAGAGATGATATTCGTGCAGCGAACATCTCGTTTTGTGCATATTACATCATTGATTGCCCAAAGGCAAAATCGAAAGCACGAATGTATCTGTCTTACGATAGCAGCCACTGTTCTACATGTTACAATACACGGAGAGTGTAAAAAATTAGTCGGATGGCCAAAGACTTGTGTAGCCGTCTTTGTGTTCTAGACGCACAAGAAATCCTGTACCTATTACGGTATTACTATATGAAAACAAAGGAATAACAAGAGGTAGAAGCAAGAGGAAAATAATAACGATAATAATAGTAAAAATAATAAACAGGCCACGGAAGAAAAGGGATTGCGCACATTCTATTATCATCTAAAGGTGTGCAGCCAAGTGGAATAAGTGAAAAAGAATGCGCGCGCACGGCACGTGCAAAGTACACAAAAACGTGTGGCGTTGAGTGAAGCAAGGCGTTACCAGAAGATATTGGCTCTCATCGTCCCTAGTCGACCCTGCTCTTTTTCCACTTTTATCGTCTCTCTTTTATCTCTCTCTTTCGCCTCTGCTGCTTTGTTTACGCAGACAGAAAAATAGAAAAGAAAAAAAAAAGAAAGAAAGAAAAGGAAAAGAAAGGGCATAAATACGCTTTCCTTTGAAGCCTTTTCTCTTTTCTTTTTTTCCAGCTTCTACTTTTGCATGTCGGCATCGGTTGCCCCTCCACAATTGACTTTACCGATTGCGTCAAAAGACGAGGAGGATTGGCTGCCGCTGCCAGGAGGGTTGGCCGATACGGACGACTCCTTCTCCCGAGATCTTATTCGACAATTCGACAAGCGGCGATCGAGACTCCACTTTGAACTGTGGGGCGAGGTAATAACAAATTCAGCGGAGAAGAACCTGTCTAAACTCACCCCACCTCCTTCTCCTCGTCGTCGTCGCCTTTCCCAATTAATCATTGGAACAACAAAAACAATAAAACAAAAAAAAAACTATCGTATGTAGGAGCCAAGCACACGTACCTCCTCCTCATCCCGGAGGGCAGATGGTGACCTGCAGCAACTCGATCACCAAGACGACGACGACGAACATGACAACGACAACGTCGAGGCACAACGGCAGAGCACACATGACAATAGCGAGGCACACCCAGCGTCAACGGAGGCACGGCGCCGGTCAGCGGGCGATTTGCTACGCCGCTCGTCCGCGTATCTGCGCACCAAGTTCGTGGGCTCTTTCCGACGCGACGTGGAACCCACGCCGCATCAGCATCAACCCGCGCCTGACCCTTCCCGCCGAGGCATCACTTCGTTGAGGCGCAGACCGCGCCCGCGCGCTCAGGATATCTTTTCTAATTCCTCTGCATCGCTCCCACCGCCCTCAAAAATTGCCATCAATACTACAATAGCTATTCCCCAGTTTCATCCCTCACGTCAACACGATTGGACATTGCCTAGCTCGCGCTATGTTCCTGTTCAGCCGCCCGTCATCACGCAATACCCGCCGAAACCGCTTAAATACGCACCCGTGGAACCGATCTCGGACAACGAGCCTCGGAACTCCAATGGCTATCGTAAAATCATGCATCGCATCTCTCTTCCAGTCCTCAACCAAAACGCATCACCCCGTGCAGAAGAACGACGAATGTCTACTTCGGACGTGCATCCGGCGCCTGAACATACCAAACACCCGTGGGAATCTATTGGACGTCATGCAGCGCGCTTATCGAGGTTCTTTGGCTGCCATCCCTCTCGACACAGCCCAAGGAAAGGCAAGGAGCGGGCAGAGATCACCTGATCATGCAACTCCCGAAACGGCACGCACAGCGAAAGGATCTCCCTGAAATTGGAGAAGCGAAGGGGCGCGCGCATGAGCGTCGCTACTCCCGCATGATTATTGCGGATTTATGGCAAAGGCACACACAGGAAAGAAGGTGCTTGATTTCATTCTAGACGTGTTCATCATTTCCCACTCGCGTACGCGATAATACACATACCATAGCACACATACACACGCTTATTCTTATTATTCTATGCTTTCTTATTCCCCTTCCCCCTCCCCCACATTAAAGTCCCTCTACATACTAGTACTACCGTACGTAACATCTTTAATACATTATCTACACATGGATGATATATCCAAGAGTCGTGACGGCTTACCTGTGCAAAAAGAGAAAGAAGGGAAAAAAGATGCAGAAGGCTTTTTGAGCTCAAGGAAACCTTAAAGTAAGCACATACGGCATCAGTGTTTAGGGTTCTTCCGTACTCGGCCGCATCTTGATGAATTCTCATATTCTTTATCATCCTACCCATGCTTGCTCTCTCGCATGCAACATTGAAAGGTATTTTTACACCGTCACGTGTATCTTTGTTTACATTATTTTCAGCGAGACGGCGATCCTACGAATGTGCGTGCTGCAGGAACGACAGCCGCCTAATCATGGGCACATTACTTGTTATTTTGAACGGGTAGGATGCAGATAATATATATTTAGAAAAAATGACGTTTCGAGGCAAACACTATGCCCTGATTTCTTTTTAGTACATGTAGATTTACAACAAGAGATCGAGCTTCCACCGGACAGTCTCCATCTTGGGCTTTTCGATCTGCACAGGCTCCTTGTATTGGTCCGCTTCCTCAGGAGGTACATACTGCAAGGATATGTAGAATGAGCCACACGTACACACGCTTTCGATCAGCATTCAAGAAAAAAGAGAAAAAAAACTTACGCGACCCGCAGCGAGTTGCAGCGGCACAAAAATAGTGTCCACCTCTGGCTCAAGCTTCTCCATAAACGATCCAAATTTGTCTTGGATCACCTTGGCCTCGCTCGTAAAGCCAAATGGAACCAGCGCGCGGAGCAGCTCACCCACATCATCTATATTAAATTTAACAACTGCGTTCGCTTTCGGTTTTCCCATATATAGGAAGAAACTTACTTTGCATTGAGTTCGCGCGTTCATACAGTTTCTTAAGCGACTGGACAATGTATTCTTCCTCAAAGACGGTGCCCTTCTTGCCTCGGTGTCTCTTGCGTTCTTCACGGCGGCGCAACTTGGATGATTTCCTAAACAAGACATGTTATCACGATCCGTCCGTCTCTTTCTAAAGATATAACTCACTTGCTGCTCTTGGACGACACAGTTGAAACGCGTGAGGTGGCCTGTGTGTAACGCGTAAACTGACTGTACATGGATGTTGTGTCAGAGAACATGTCGATATTGTCAAGTGATTCATCCGGCGGAAGATCAGGGTCTATCCCTTTTGATCAGTATATAACACACAATAATGGAATTGTTGGACATACTTTGTTCAGGTTTGGTCGCACGGAGTTCCTTGAGACGGGGCTGTTGCTTGTTAAACTGCGTAGTCATTTCATCGATATCCTCTTCAAACTGAGTGCAGCCTGGAATGAAAAGGTTTGAGCGGTCGTGTAAAAAGTGATTTGAGTTCCGTTCCCTTACCTTCAAGAAGCCCAGGCTTGACGTGCGTCTCAATGAGATCCGGACGTTGGTGCACATAACTCTGTAGAATGGGACGTTCAACATCAAGCGGCGTTGATTCTCCCTCACACCAACTTACCACGCGGATTGCTTCTTGCCAATGATTGCCCTTAATCAAGCAGTCGACCGCCTCCTCAATATCCTGCAGAAAATAAATGCGTCAAGAGATAGGACCTTCCCCAGAAAAAACAATAATTACCTTGGCATAGTCAGCCGCGATAACTCCTGCTTCCTGGTACCGTCGCTTGTCCTTCAATTGTTCCAGCAGGTCAGCCGCCAGGTTCTGAATATCGTTCTCGGCGTAGTTAAGCTGTTGGGCAAGCGCAAAGGCTTCGCGCCAATTCTCAGCCAAGCGATAGGCGTTGAGCGCCTTAGCAGGCTCTTCCGCAAGCTTATAGGCTAATAATCCATAACAGTCAAAAAATCATGTATGTCCAACTGTACACTGTTCACTTACCCAGGGCTGCCTCTGCAAAGTCATTGGCTTCCGACAGATAGTCACCATATGCGTTCAGGATGATCTTCTTCTGGTCCGGTTTGTTCGCATACTGTTCGAGCGCCACCATGTACAGTGCATGTTGTTGCATGTACGAAATAAGTTCGTCGAACCGCTCGTCACCTGGTAGCCTTGCGTCAGTGACTTATTCTCTTTCCTTCCTCTTTCACTTTTTTTATCCGCTTTACCTGCTTGGCTCAGGTTCTTGAGAGCCTTGGCATGACGCTTCAGATGGTCATCGATGCGGAATCGTTGGTAATGCGTATCGAGCTTCTTGAGCTCTTGCAAGAACGGCAAGTATTCTCTCGGGTCCTGGCTAACGTCTTAATATGCTTCCACTCCATCTATTTATGTTCACATACCATCTGTGCTTGTTGCGCGACCATCAAGACCAGCGTAAAGTTGTACATGCCTAGCGCGACATTGTACAAGCTTTCTGCGCTACACAAAAAGATGGTATACTTGAGCGCGTCCTCCGCATCGCTCACGCTCGTTTCTAGAAGGCAAACAAAAGGAGAGAGCATGAGCCAACAATAGATAAATAATAAATAAAATAAAGGCGCAAGAGCTTACCTCTGATTTCAGCCAGGAGCTGAAGCGCACTCTCGAGATCGGGCGGTGAGCTCTTGACATAAGTAGATAGGATCGATTGGATATATTTCTTGCGGTCGATGCCCATCAAAAGGGTGCGGAACGCCTCGCAAATCGTGTTGACCTTGTTGTCCACATCTTGTGCGCTTTCGTCTTTTCTTTGCCGACGCTCGCTCTTGTAGAGCGTTTTCGTGGTATCCATATTCCTGCCGCGCCGAGTGAATACATGATCTGTTAAGCATATCGTTTTAACTTACTTTAGGTTGGAAAGGAATAAGTTCAGGTGATCCACTTCTGGGATCTGCTCAATGAACTTGTCCACGTTGTCATAAAATAGGCCCGGGTTCTCGTCGCAGAGGATATTGAGGTCGATGCGATTCTTGCGACAGGCGATGAAGGCGCTTCGGTATTGGAGGCTGAAGAAATAAAAACAAGTCTGAGAAAGAGAAGCAGGCGAGCGTCCTTGTCTTACTTGTTCAGATCTTCCCGAATTTGTGCCAGCACAAAAGCTCGCGGTGCAATGGTCTCGAGATTACCACGAGGCATCTAATAGAAATAAAACGCCAATATCTTAGCGTTTTGCTTCAGCTGACCCTTAGTAATGAATTTACCTGAAGCACAAGCGAAGGCTTTCCTTGTGCAGCCAGTACAATACGGGAACCACGTTCGACGCGTCGATGTGACTCGTCGTGCGCATCCGGTTCTTCATCAGAGAGCTTGAAATCTGGGTCGGCAGTGAGAAAAAAGAAAAAAAAAAGAGAGAGAGAAAAAGTTAAAAGAGAAGGGTCTACTGCAAAAGGATTTCATGTTTACCTTCAAAATCGACATCCAAGGGAATGAAGCGGGCTGTATGGGAGGTCGTGGTAAAGACGAGCCAATCCGAACGAAGGAAGAAGGATGTGCAGTTGGAGGACAGGAGCCGCTCGTTGGCATACAGCTTGCTTCGCTCCGTCAGACCAATCGTGACAGACTGCAACCGTTTAAGTATTCTGTTATCTTATGTCTCCCACCGCGATGGCTTACCATGAGAGGCTCGGCTCGGCCCACACGGGCCGTGGCAATCCAAGGACAAAACTCTGGGAAACTGCCCTTATTGGCCGTACGCAGATCATCTGTGTTCATGTCCAGTCGAACTTATGCATGTGTGAGCCGCCGGGTTCCCTCCGCACCTTTGTCATTAAACTTACCCTCAAGGAGAACGCCTGCAGTAGTTTCGACCAAAAAGTCTTGGGTGTGCGCATTGTAATACAGACGACCTGCGTTCTTAATAGGGCAGCTTGCCGAGACGTTCAGGGTGTCGGATGTAAAGGAGAGAACGGAAAGCACATCGGTTTCAGACATGGGATCGTATTGCAAGAATGCAAGACGGTCTTGTGCTATCCACTGCATCTGCCTCGGGGTTGTATCTGCGCCCGTGGCTGTGAAACTATAAAAATATGTGGGTGAGCTAGCCAGCGGTTTAACCAGGAACGTACATGTCTGCAAAGGTGATGTCGGCCAGCGTCTTGGTCTCGCCATGACCCCGCGGGGGAAGCTCGTATAAGGTGATGGCATCATTGGTGGCCACAGCCAGCTGTGTGCCTGCAGGATCGGGCCCGAAAGCGACTTGTTGAGCTTCGCCATCAATGGCTAGCTCAAGCGCACACATAGGCGGTGGCACATTCTGGTACATGAAAGGCGTCAAGCGAACCAGATCTAGTGTGTGGAATAGTAAATTGAGTCCGTCATCCCTGGCTCTTTGTCCATGACTTACTTCCATCAATAACAGCGACATACGAAGAGTTTTGCTCAGAAAGCGACGTGCTGGTCAAGACGTCCCAGGCAAATCCGTATTGATGGTATTTTCCGGCTTCATAATAGTAAGTATCAATCTTATGACAACCAAATTCTCACGTACAATGCGTGGTCAAATGAAGACGCAAAGGCACTTCAGCGTCCCATTGGAAACCGTTGATGTCGTCGTTATGGCAGATGATATGTTGCTTCAAATACCAATGGTAATTGTTGGACGTCCACAGTTGCACTGTGAGAAAAAGGCCTAGGTCAGAAAAGAAATCAACATGTACATAAGGATCACTTACATGTCTTTGTCCGTTTGCCCGTATCAGTGCGCATCTCGAGCCAGACGGCGAGGACGGTGGAATCCGCATTCCAGGACACCTCTAGCAGCTTGTGATCTTCCGTGACGCCACGCAGGGTGAATTCGCCATGTCGGAGACCGTTTCGCTCGATAAAGACAATGTTGTGTCTGTGTGGTAGACGTTGACTCGATACAATCAAGTTGCCAGAGGGTCTATTTCCAGGTGAATACTTTTTTTTTGTTACAAACCCTGATCCAAATCATTTCTTACCTCCAATCCAAAACGTGCTCGAGCTTATCAACAGGCTCACTTGTATTTTGCAGCGTACCCTCACGGTTGTAAATGCGGATGACACGCGCATCTAGAATGACTTAGCTCGTCTCCTCTACATCTGTATGACACGCACAAACGCACCTTTTTGAGGATCCAAGTCGGAACATGTAAAATAGCTGCCATCTCCTCGCCAAGCGATCCGCGGTCGTCCGTCGTCGTCCTCCGAGGTTGTGAATTTGCTCGTGTCGACCTTGGCGAGGGCAGCTTGCTTTCCAGCTGAACCATGGAACTGGGTCTCCTTGCGACCCCATCCCACACTGTGTTGCACGCCTATAACCGCCATGAGTTTCGATCCCCATATTGCCCCAGAGAAAACTACGTTACCTTCGCCTTCGTCTTCGACATGCATAGGGAACTCAGTGATGGTCTCAAAGTCCTGGGTCATTTCCAGGACGTTCTTTTCACCTAGTTGTCCCAGTAAGTCTCACAAGTCCCTGGCGTTTGGTTTTAGACGTTTTACCTGTGACAATAATCACCAAATCCTGATCGGGGCTCCATGCCATAGCCAGGATACCCGATTCCACGTTACCAATGACTTCAGTCTATGGCAATACATTTTCTGCGTCAGTGACTGTTCGTCTCTTGTTCTAATATTCAAGGATAGAGAAACAAACTTACAGGCTCGTCGCCGCTTTGGAATTTGTCGAGGCTGACCAAAACGATCTCGCCTGCGCGGGTAGACAGGCACGCGACCTGCTGGTCTGACAGGAAGGTAAAATCGACGAGTTGTTCTTCTTGTGCTTGTACCGTCTCGATCGGGAACTGAGCAATTTCGACAAAGGCGAATGGGTCGTCGGGCACCAAACCCGACGCGGCGACGTGGACGATCGCGGTGCTGTCTTCGTAGGCGACAAAGACAGTGCTGGTTTCAGGGTTGCAGGCTATCTTGGCCCGAGATCGCCAGGGTGAGGGCGCGATCGTCGTGCATGCGTGCGTCAAAAGGGCGAGACTGCGCATGGAGGAAGTGCGAGTATATAGAGTTTTCTGTAGTAGACATTTTTGGGGGGGAACTTTTTGGCATTTTGCTTATGCAGTGACTGTTCATTGCCAAATCTGGGTGGCGAGATAGAGGGACAGTTAAGAGCGGGTCTTCCCAATGCAGGCGGGAAATGGATAGTAGTTCAGATCCCATAACACGTAAAAGTGCGAGGAATCTCCATTAGAACGTCTATATCACTATCCTTTGATAAAAGAAAAAGAGAAAGAAAAAGAAAAAAGTAAGACAGAGAGAACTTGTACCCGCGGATGCTCAAATCAAGTACCTCGGATAGTAGCCGATCAACACGTATATTCAGTCCCACAGCAGTATAAACCGCTCCAAAACGATGACACGTGGAGACCCCTGTATGTGAGTAGACGTGGGCATAATCTGAGATATGAGAGCACAGGAATACATTATTTTATGCAGTGTGATGGCCTCTCCAGCCAGATGCATATAACAAATTACGATGCAACATGCGTTACGCGCGGACAATATGTAAACTTAGACTTGTTCAGAGAATTCGATCATTTGGGCACTGACCGCCCAAAGTACATATCATATACAACATGGGGTAATAACGTTCCTTCAATGTTTTAACTTCACCATCCAACACTGTGTTGGTAGCAAAAGAGCTAGTGCAAACCATGCAACATCTTGACGCATCACTAATGCACTAGCAATAGCTCGCTCTTTTTTGTATGGGACTACTTTCTCTGTATTGCTCTACTGGCCTATTTGAATGTACTATGAAGCTAATGTCGGCCAATTCATAACGTATATCGCAAACCCCGTCACACACGTATGTGGAAGTTTTGAGGAACTGCCCTACTCGCTACACGCCACATACGCTTCGTACGCCAAATTATAATTTAATATACCTTTCATTGTCATTTATGACGCACGTAGCTATGGAGCAGGAGCGCCAAGATTATGATACTCATCGGCGCTGTGTACATACAGCTTTATATCAGGTAGACGAAGTATTTTCTTTATAGTACCTTATCGACCTGATACGCAAACATGAAGCTTTGCAGTGAGTGCAGACCAGCTGATAGTGCCGTCGAAGATTCAGTCAGTGGTCTTTGATCGTAAAAAAGGTCCAAATATCTCGCGGATATCGTGTGTCCTATTTTAAAATAGGGGTGACTTTTTGCTGACTGTTATGGGGTTGGCACGACGAACTAAGCATCATCCAGCACGGAGAGAGAGAGATCTCAAAAATCAAGAGCACATGTACAGACATACACGCGCAAGACACCGCCCAGGACAGGCGCTCATTTAGGGAATTCACGGAGATCGATGTATTCTTTTTGTTTATTTGACTTTTCTGTTTTTCAGCAGACATAAATACATGGCGTTTATACATACCTTTTTTATTTAACGTTCAATGACAGATTGTGGTTGCATGCATATGTATATGTGTGATATCACGTCCGTCATATCAGGAGTACAGCTTATTAGAGTGAAATGCCAAGGAAGCGAGAAGATCGCTGATGCGAAAGGGTCGTACTATGCACCCCGTATGTATGTCTAAGCGAGAAATGACGGGCGCTTTCTCTACATATATAGCGGAAAGGGGATAGATGCTTGCAGTATATACTATCTTAGCGCGATTTGACTTTCCTTTGGTGTTCCTCGCACCCGGCTCCCCTTTGTCGGGGAATGTTTCTTCTTTCAATCGCCTGACGAAAATGTGTCTGTGTCTTTCATCCTACCTGAAAGATCTCAGGATATCCACTCTTATTGAATACAGTGTAGCTCGAGGAGTCTTAATATAAATTTTTCATAAACGGTGATTTTCGATAGAATCCGGGAGACAAAGACAAAAAAAAGAAAAAAGGATCTCATTATGCTGTCGGAAGAAGATGACCAATATGGCAAAAGGGAGAAAGAGCGTGCTTCTAAAGCCAATGCGTCTTTTGTTGTCGCTGAGTCGCTTTTCCTGGATTTTAGCCAACAAATAAAAACGCGTCCGTTTCTCTTATGCATGTCCTTTTACTATTGCTCCTATATTTTAAGGAACGGAAGTGGAAAGAAAGGAAAAAAAGGGATCCCCTCTACCTCCCTCTGGAGACGCCACCCGACTGCACTCTACAATATAAAAAGAGACAGGATCCACACAGGCACACCCATAGATAATTTTTAACTATAACACCATTTTTTTTTTCCATCATGCTTTTCAAATCGACTTTTCTGCTTGGCGTGATGGCTGTGCTTATGGCCCCGACCCTGGCAAGCGACTCGGACCGTGGCATCTTCAAATGTGACGAAGACAATAAAACTTTCTACTGTTGCAGAACGTACCGTGGTATTCCCGAAACAAGCAGCAACGAATGTCACAACCTTCCTCGTGCGTATTATTCCTACTTTACCAGCTGCTGCGGTGGCAGGGAGAACACCGACATACAGAATTAGATAAAGAGAACGGCAGGATCCTCCGCTTTCACAATACGTAGCGTTCCCTTTTAGTCAGTTAACTTGCGCAAGTTCGCCCATACCGTATACCCCAAACCGTCTTCTTTTATTCCTCTTATCCTCTTTTTTTTTTTTTTTTTTGTTTCCACAAATGCGTACATAAAGTTTTCTTTGTTTGACAACGGACCTTCCCTTTTATTTTATGTTTCTGGTGCATAGCGCACATACAGTACATGCTAAACAATGTGTGCAGCAAAGACATTAGGGTAGGCATTCCTTAAGGGATTAATGTTGCGACGGCGTCTATGTGCGCTGAAAAGTGCGAGAGGAAACCCATGGTGAAGAATGAGAGGGAATACGGATGCTACGTTGGGTCTCCTCGTTTGTTTCAACCACGAGCTAAATATAAAGTGCTAGGGCACAGGGTACGATAGATACGTGCAGTAGATCAATGTGTGTATGTGTAGATACTCGGACAACAACGAAAATGAAAATCAATCCTAGGAAATTCACAATGAAATTCTGCTGATCCAATCCATAAAGCGGGATCTTTGTCTCTCCTCTTCCAACACAGACGCGCCCACTCGCCCAAACACACACACACACACACACACACACGCCCTCACACACCTACCATAGGCATACACTCACTCATGCCCGAATCAAGCTGGGATGGGTTCCAATGGGATGAGCCCGAAGGTTTTCTAGGCCTGCGTACGTCTATTATGGAGGAGATATGCCGGTATCTGCCAACCCAGCGCGATCGGTACGAAATGTGTCTCGTGCACCCACGTTGGCTCGAAGCCGCTGTCAATGTCTTGTGGGAAGCGCCAGCGATCCACGATCCGCGTGCCTTTGAAAAGTTTGTGCGTGCAATCCTAAAGAGCCGTTCTCCACGCATGTCGGTACGGCATTTGTCCTTGTGCATTCGCGACGGCGCGTGCGACACGGTATTTAAGCCTTTGCGCGATTCGCACCTCGCACGCCACGCGATTGGCAACGTCAGCGTTCTCGCCCAGCCGCGCGTGATTCTGCACCTGGTGAAGCAATGCGAACGGCTGACGAGTCTCAAGATCTACGGGTGGGCACTGAGTCAAGCTGATCTGGAAGCGCTCGTGGCCAACACGGCTCGGTTGGAAGCCTTGACGGTCATTGGGTCTAATATCCGGGAACGACCTCTGACGCTTAATGGCATCGGACCCCATCTGCGAGAACTGCGTCTAGATGGTGATTTCGCCATTGATATGCATTTTATCGCCACACTCGTCTCGCGCTGTGCTCTCCTCGAATCGCTTCAACTGCCTCTCAGCGAATCGATCGAAGGCAAATACGCCGTCGATCGGCTGTGTACCGGTCACCTTCCCCTCAAACGACTCACTCTCACGCGCGCATCCCGTCTGAATGATGCTTACGTTCACAAGATACTCCATTGCTTCCCTGACATCACTGAATTCTGCGTCGATGGGGCCCAATCACTCTCCAGAAACGCGATAGCCGCTGCGCTCCACACCCGTCCCAATCTCCTCCGACTCGACATCCGCGCTGACCCCAATATAGCGAGCAAGGATGTGAATTACCGCTGGCCCGTCGGCTTTCACGCGTTACAGGATCTAGTCGTCGAAGGTCTCCCACTTTCCGACAACGTCGTCGGCGGCATCACTTCTTCATGCACATCCCTAAATCTGCTCGCTCTGAAGGGCTGCACTGGCGTCGGCAGTCTGGGCCTTCGCCGCCTCTTGTCGTCCTTATACAAAATCACCACCCTGCATATGATCGACATGCCTTCGTTTGACGGCAAGGCCCTCGCCGGATTGCACCACTCAAGCCGCCTCCAAGAATTGTACATCAAGGACTGCGGTGATATCTCGGCCCTTGACATCTACAACTTGTGCGTGCACTGTAACCAATCTCTTCAGAGCATCCGCCTTGTCGGCTACGACGCCATGAAGCCAAGCGTCATTCATTCCTACAATATCCAAAGTCAGAGCGACACGCTCGTTTTAGATGAAACCGCGATCGACGCGATCGCCAACCTTGATTCGTACTCGCAGGCGTCCATCGCAGGCCTACCAGAGAATAGATATTTGACGGGCCGTCATATCATTCTACTAGCTCAAAAGCTGGGTATTGTTGTTAACGAACTCGAGACGATTTTGGACGCTGTCCAGGTAAGACGAAAGAGACTGAGACTTTCAACACGGTAGGCTGAGACCATGGATTAGGAGGAGCCCGATGAGGACGACGAGCCCGATGAGGCGTTGAAAGACCTGCAAGCACGGCCGACCACACCAGCACTTTGGAGCCAATATGCCAATACATCATCGGTGGTGGACATGCTGCCCAAAGCACCCACGACGCGGCCCACCTCCAGTATCCAGCACTCGGTCCGATCGCCCGCGACCGCAGCGACGCCTTTTAATACCACTTCCGAGAGATCCGAGACATACCCGTACGTGTCCGTCGCACGCGACACGCCGCCTTCGGCGAGCGTGAGCGAGGAGATGGATTTCGGCGACACGGACTCGATGCAGCGTACGCAAGGATTCGAGGAACCCGCCCCGTGGTATAGCCCCAATGAAGAAGGCCGAGCAGTGGAAGGAGACGAAGAAGAACGAGACGTTATGTATACCCCTACCCCAGCCGGGCCCGCCTATGACATGAACGACACCGATCGCTATGACGATGACACGCATGGTTATGAGCCAAAGACTACTGTGGCTGAAGACTGGCCCGCACTCGGTCCAGCGCAACCTACTTCTGGAGCAGCGCCTCAGGAACTCGGCGGGTGGGGTGATGCGCCCAAGTGGGGCAATACACCCAGCTGGAGCAAAAAGCTGAGCGCACACAGCAGCAGTAAGTCGTCCCCGAAGAAACCGATCCAAAGCAAGCCATGGCAACCTGACACCGAGGCCAACCATGCCCAGGAGTGGCAGCAGACTGCGCTGCCGCCGCCGTCGGGCCGATCTACGTCGCGCAGGATGTATGGTACGGTGAATGTGGTGGAAAATGAGGGCTGGGGAAAGCCGGCCAAATACGTGCCCTGGGATGACCCACGATCGCAAGGCTTTGCGAGCGACTTGCTCGAGCACCAGCGCAAGACGCCGTATTGGGATGCCACCGCGGGCGTGTACAGGACTGCCAGCACGTTGGACGCCTTACCACCTTCTTCTTCCACACCGTCTAAATCCGACATGGATGGCGATACATGGCCTACTCTTGAAAGACAGCCGCCTGCACACCCTCAGCAACAACGACTAGAACAAGAGCAGCAACAGCAGCAGCAACAGCAGCAGCAGCAACAACAGAATGGTCACAGAGCTCGACGGATGCAACGGATGCGAAACAACCTGTCTGACTCGGACGACTCGGCCTTGAGCCGCGAGGATGATGGCGTCCAATTTATCGTCTCCAAGCGAGATGTGTTGCTCTCCAAAGGTAACAATAATGGGAAAAGGGCGAGGGAGAAAGAGAGAGAGAGAGAAAAAAAAAGGGACCGCCCACTGATAATCTGCTTGTAGCGCACAAGTTGACGCCGACGCGCGCAGAGGCCAAACCGCAGCAGCAAGACAGTGCGCATGAAGACTGGGTCAACTTCACCGCGCAAAAGACCACAGAGGCCGCGCTTGCCGCAGCAGCCAAGGCCGAGGAACAAGCAGCCGCAGCAGCTGCAGAAGCGCACGAAGAAAGACAAGGAACAGGAACACGAGCGACCCGGACAAGCACGCCTGAGGAGGAGCTGCAGCAGCAAACACCCACCCCGGGCCACGACGTTGATTTTGATGAACCAAGCATCTGGGATCCTGTCAAGCCGGTCAAACAAAAGTCGTCCAGAACATCAACACCTTTGCGTGGCACGCCCGACTCGGGCCGGATAGGCACGCCGATCGACAGCACCATACCAATAACAGCAAGGGCACCCACTGCTCCCTCGCCTGCACCATCGCCCACACCCGCATTGCGGACGTCGACGCCTGTGATGGCAGCTGCGAGTAAGAAAGACAAAGATACCCTAAACAGCCCGCTGGTGGACGTATCGGATGTCGCGGCAACCCAGCAAGGAAGCCCGGGCGCGTTCCAGTCATCGCTCTGGCAAGAAATGTCTCAGCTGTCGATGAGCGCAACCGACCGAAAAGAGGAAAAAGAGCAGACAAAAGCAGAAGAACCGGTCCTGGATGACCTTGATTCGTTCAACTGGGACCCAATGGAGCCCACAGAGTCTTCTCGGCATCCAAGTGAAACCCCACGCGACTCGCAAGAAACGCTGCTCGATGCATTGAAGCCGCTCGACGATGCGTTCCAGCCGCTCGTTGCGTCGCCCCTGCTACCCCAGTCCGAGACATCGGCCACGCCGCCACCGACGGCTGACTCGCCCCTGCTCAACAATGCTGAAGAGGGCAATAAACGTGGGGCTCGGTTAGCCCAGCTCAAGCTCGAGATCAGCAACTTGCAGTATGCCCAACTCGAGCTATACGAGGTAAGAAAAGATATCAAAAAAAAAAGGGAAGACATGGACGAGGTGAGGGATAATAAGCTCACCGATACTTTATCTCCTTATTTCCTGTAGTTTGAGAGCCCTGCCGTGTCTGCGGACGAGTTTGTAAAGGCGCACAATGTGGATCCGGAGCTGCGGGATAGGATCTTTGAAGTGGCGGAACGGACACACAATGAAAAACTTACGAAGCGGGCACTTATGAAGAAAAAGAAGAAGAAGGGTACCAAGGCCAAGTTGGTTGCAAAGGAAGAACAAGATACCAATCATCCCGATGCAGGATCGCTGCTCTAGAATATGTTTTTTTTTCTTTTCGTTTTTGTTCAGCTGTTCTATCTAAACCGTGTAAATACATCCTTCTTTGACAGCAACTCGTACAGAAAACGGTATTGGACTGACAACTGCCTAGTACCTGCAAGAAAGAACATGACATGTCATACCATACCATACAATAGCATAGTATAGCACACTCGATACTGGGCAACTAAGGACGTAGGTAGGTTGGTAGGTAGGGTACAAAGAAGAAAAAGGATTTATTTTGAGTCTTTTATTTTACTTCTTCTCCTCAGCCTTCTTCTGGTGAGCCTTGCGGGCGGACAGACGGGCGTTGCGGGCGAGCTGACGCGAGTTGAGACGGAGGACGGGAGCGTTCTTGGCACGGGGAACGATAGCCGAGGCCTCAGTAAGGATGACCTCCATGTGCGAAGGGGTGCTCATGTAGGGGTTGATACGACCGTGGGCACGGTAAGTGCGACGACGGTGCTTGGGAGCCTGGTTGACCTGAATCGCGGTGATCTTGAGATCCTCAACGTTCAGACCCTTGGCCTCAGCGTTGGCCTCGGCATTCTTGAGCAGATCGGTCACGAACTTGACCGACTTGGCGGGCCAGCGACCCTGGGTCGTCTTGAACTCCTTGGCCTGAGCGGTGCGACCGACACCACCGTTGAAGTGGCGGAAAGGAATGCACTGCTTGTGCTCGCTCACGTTGTTCAGGTACGAGTAAGCCTTCTGCAGCTTCATGCCCTTGATGGCCTGCACGACCTCGTGGGTGTTCTTGAACTGTAAAATATAATAATATAGCGTCAGTCATTGAATGCAACTCGTATACAGCAATAGTAGTAATAAAACATACGTGAACGCGAAGGTAGGAGCCGTGGGCCTTGGCAGCTAATAAATAATGGCGGAAAACGAGCACCATGTCAGTACAAGATGCAGATGATAACTCATAATACGAATCGAATGCTTACCCTTGGCAGGGTTGGCCGGAGTAGCAGCGTATTTGACCATACTGTCAATGCAAACAATGAGGTGAGTAAAGTCGCACTCTCTTATATCGAATGCCGATGTCCGTCGAAAAGGTGGTATAAAAGGTATCATTACGGGTCCCACCCTGTCCCTCCCATGCATCCATTCATCCGTTCATCCATTGCATCCATCGCATCCATCTCTCATCCATCCATCCGTCGTGCATGTTGTCTCGTCTTCTCGGTGTGTGTGTATGTGTGTGTGTGTGGTATGTGTTGTAATCGGATTTGTATGCTTACCTTGCGTTGAAGGCAAAAAAGAGGGAGCTTCTTAGTCTGCTTGCCGATTTCCACTTAGCATTTCCAGATTTGGTGCCCCTCTCCCCCACCTGCTATAATATCCGACAACCCACCCTGCAACTCCCCCTTCTCAACTGCTAACAAAAATATATGTATATAAAATAAAATACCATTCCATATCCTCATTGACGTCCATATCCTCATTGACGCCAACTATTCTCAGTGATGTACCGTGATTCAATGCTATAAAAATATTTATTTTAATTCTGTATCAATCTGGATACAGCAACTTTTTCTCATATGCCTATACACCGCAACACCACCACCACTACCACCAATAAGTGCCCGTGCGTAGCGATTATAAAGTAGACATGTATGTATGTATGTATGTATGTATGTATGTATGTATGTATGTCCATGAGCTTGAGTGTATCCCACATTGGATACAGGGATTCTCACTATAGTGGGTACAAGAGATGGGACTTATATACTGTTGGTGCTACTCCTCATTTATTATATATACAACCCTCACTGTCTCTGGTGCTTCGACAACAATGATTATACGCAAATTTATTTTCTATGACCTTAAGCCATGAAAAATGATTGATGCATAGCTACAGATCGAGACCTCTTCTCCAAGCTAATAAAAGATACATCTATATGATAAAGAGGTCACCTATAAACGACCCATATCCTCCATCCCCGGTATCAATAACCGCAATAATATGCAGTAATGTCATTTAAGAGTCGAGAGTGCGTCGGAATTTCTATTAAGTTAGTGTTCAGCTAAAGAGGCTGAAACACACGGGCGGGATTCTTGGACCCCCTTCTTTGTGCGTTGTCCTCATTTGCCTCTGAAGCAAAGCAAAAAGCAAATCAAGATGTCAGGCTACAATATCATTTGGGTCTTCCTCGTCCTCTCCGCTGTCTGTGGCGCTGCCTATGTCTTCACTCCCAAGGGTGACAACCAAACGTAATTCATAAAGAGAAAGAAAAAAGTACATCTTCATATAGGGCATTCTTAAACTCACATTCGAAACAGTGTCATTCGTACCCTCATTATAATGTCCATTGCCTGCTGCTACATAATGTAAACCACGGTTGTCCAGAACGTCTCTATACTGTATATTAACATACTTTTTATTTAATAGGTGGGCCGTGACGTATCTGGCGCAACTGCACCCATTGATCTTCCCGAAAAAGGTGGGTCTTCGACCCCACGAGGAATAGATACTCTTCCCTTCTCTTTCTTGTTCAATTCATCTACACGTATACGTATGACATACACGTATTCCAGACGCGTGTCCGACTCGATAAAACACCATCATCATACCCGCTCTTCTACCTCGTCCCTATCTTTTTTTTTCTTTACTTTTCTACAGTCTCCTTCAATTCTGACACGCGTTACGATCTTCATTTATCTTGTTACTCGTTTACATATTATATTGAGTGCATTTCGTCTATGGTTGCCTTTGCGTCATCTTGATAAGGGTATTTATGTCTATATCTCTATATGTCTATCCATTCTGGTGCCTACTGCCATGCACATAGAGAGAGACTGAGCGAGGGAGGGATTAGAGAGACTGGCTGTCTTATCATTTCGCGTTCACAATTAGTGGTGCGCCCGCGATTTTTGAAATCTACACCTTTTCCTTCTTTTTCGTACTTTTACAACTTCTTGTCATGGTTAGTCATAATGTCATTGAATCAATAGATCGAATATTCACCAAAAGCATAGAGCCAAATTAGAAAGAGAGCGCGACAGGAGACTCAGGAAAGCGACGAGGATTACGGCGAAGGTCCCTCTACACAGCGTGTCCGCACTGAAGACACTCAATCCTCTCTCACGTCCGATGTAAACTCGAAAACATCTGACCCCATGAGACACTTGTTCTGATTCATGTATTGTATTGAACAGGCCTCATTACGTCAAATCAAGGACGTCGTACGGTTTGCCTTGGCCTGCGAATATAAAGGCACCTTCATTCGTCGTGACGAGATTAGCAAGAAAGGTACCCCGTCGAGAAAATACCAAAGACACGATACACTGTATGACTTACATTGATACATACATGCAGTTCTCCAACAAAGCCGAGGATTCAATCCAATCTTTGCTGAAGCGCAAAAGAAGTTGAGGCACCTGTTCGGTATGGAAATGGTCGAGCTCAGCGCGCGCGAGAAGCCCAAACCAGGCGGTGCAGTTGGCAAAACGGACAAGCCCACCACATCTGCCCGTGCCTACGTCTTGCGCAACCTCCTGGATTCCCATTATACCCTTCCTGAACTGATCAAGCGGTCCGACGAGGAATATGAAAAGATGGGTGTCTGCTATGTCATCCTTGCTCTGATCTTTTCAAAGGAGTTGGCCATGAATGACAGTACGTTTGAAATCGCACGCTGTAGCTTTGTTTGTTTTTGCTTGATGTATGGTATTCGATACTCATCATTATATACGTTAGCCGAACTTATGGGGCACCTCGATCGACTACGCGTTATGAGCTCAAGCGAGGCTTTTGGCGAGCGCGATGAGCTGCTCAATAGTTTTGTCAAACAAGGCTATCTCCACCGGGCCAAGCTCGCCGATGATGCGGGTATCGAAGGAGGCCCGTCCTTTGAATACTACTGGGGCCCGCGTGCCAAGGCAGAGGTTTCAGAAGACCAGATCGTTGACTTTATTGCTTCTGTAAGTTCGTCTGTTCTCATTTAGAAAAGGAAGGCTCATCGAACATGTATGGTATTATAGTTCTATGACGCCAGCACACCCGCTTCTCAGCTAAAGACGTACATCTACAAAGCCGCCGGGTACGATATCCGGTAATCCATACCGTCGACGAAGAGTCCATATTTACGTGCTACTGCAATAAATTATGTCTAGACTCTTGAAAGATCAACCACCGTCTGCTGCTGGTCATACATGAAACGACACAGCTCATCAGTCCATCTTAAATATTCTCTTCAATACGTATCTCGCAGATCCATTCTCTTTCTCTTGGAGCTGGCCATCAATAAATCCATTATATCTCTCTCAATATTAATATCAGTCATTCATCCATAGGTACTTTAATGTGAAGACCAAGCACAAGAATTTCTTCTTTTTGTATATGGATGACTACTCGGATCAAGTAGCTCACATAGGATGCAACGCATCACAACATACAATGAAATATAGGAGTATAGTACTATGTGCAGGCGATCCCCTTCTTCCTTCCGATCGTTAGAAAACTAAAGAAGAAATCGAAACAACAGCGGAGAGGATAAACATGGGATTTTTCTTCCTGCGATGGTCAAGGGCGGCCAGATATGGCTGTACCTGGAGAGGTGACATCCCGAGAAGTATGCTCTATTCTAGAAGTGGAGGGGAACGTAGAATCGAACCAGGGAAACATTGTATTACTTATGTCACCAAGGAAAAGGCTGAAAACCCAGACTGCAGATGGTAGGAAAAAAAGAAGTTTTATCCGATCCATCGGCCATTCGCATTTGAGGTTCACCAGAAAAGAGCCATCCGACTTACTGGGTTTCCGTCATTATGTATTTTGTCACGAGCGCTTTATGTATATTCTTGGGTTCCTTCAACTTACACCGTACTGCTTGATCCAAACTTTATCCTCATCATGATATCTATACTAATTGACTGCGTAAGATCAAGCCCGCGAATTCAACCATTGTGACTGAGAGACTTCATGAAGTAGTATATAAATAGCTGTTGATAGAAACCAGGCGGTCATCGGTCGATATAAAACGCGAAATTTCCACAGAAATCAAGCTTACAACTGTCGGCGCGCTTTGATCTGACAGGACCAAAGGCAAAGCGCAACAGGCTGCTCCTAATTCTTTCTTGAGTCCCCCATACCGAGGCCCGACGAAGATGGCTTGCTCCATGCTATTGTGAGTGTCCCAGGATATCTGTAGTGCTTCACGAATCACTAACTGGTAGGTCAATATGTTCGTTTCCCCGACGCAAAGCGTGTACGGTCCTTGAATATTCCTCTTTTCTAAAGCTGGAATGATTTAATGGCGGCGTTTTTGAACATTCTTTCCCGATCTGTTGCTATTGTACAAATGCTTATCGCTAGAAATTGCAGTATCGAGCAAGAACCACGGTTATCTATGCAGGTACATACATCCGGTATACGGTCACCCAGGCAGATGGACGTATTGTAAAGCAGACCTTCAATAAACCATCTGTACATTTGTAGGCGCCAATAATAGACTGCCCAAGCTGGGTCGTTTTGGTCTGATCGGGAGCTCGTGTGCAGATTTCATCAGCTTTCTTACAAACGAAGAAATGGCTGATTCGCTTCGGAAAGCTGAGTAGCCTTGCTTGGTCAGAAATCTCAGTTTCTTCGAGGAGTCTATGAAGATGAACTTTTATATGAAGGCTTTGAAATCTGGCCTGTTCTTCACCTCATATAGGTATGAGATATATGTATGAGCTACATACTAAAATACGTATACATATAGCATATGATGCAGTATGTATAGACGACGATGAACTAGCGGACACAAGTAGTGGTCGCCTTGTTGGCATCACATAGTAGTACTTTGATGATAAAAGCCCTGA
Organism: Syncephalastrum racemosum; assembly: GCA_002105135.1. NCBI lineage: Eukaryota > Fungi > Mucoromycota > Mucoromycetes > Mucorales > Syncephalastraceae > Syncephalastrum > Syncephalastrum racemosum. The sequence continues at coordinate 1,019,713 of MCGN01000012.1, forward strand.
ATGATGGTCGTAACGGCTTACCGTTGAAAATTTTAAGTGATTATCCGTCAATAAGTGAAGTGCAGGTATGAAGATGACCACGGACAACGGTCAAAACGGACCAGAAGATTATATAAAACCCCAGTCATGTCTTAAGTGAATACATGTGTTTAATATCAGACATAGTATCATTACATTTACGATAAAAGAAGCAGCCAAAAGAAGCGTAGCATGTTAAATGGCTTGCCGGTCATATCAAGTTTTATACGGGACGCTCTTTCAGGATCTGTTGTTTACAATAGAACCTTCTAGCTCGGGAAGAGGTGAGCTACATGATATATTCTACATATATATACCCATATTTCTTTAAGGGCAATTTTTATAGCTCACTCCTGACACTTGATTCTACTTGTCCTGTATTTTTATTGCACAAGAGATGAAATGAATCCGTTTGGCTGAAAAGCAATAATGGCGGCCGGTATCCAACAAGGTAACAAAATCGAAAACCATAGAAGAAGGGTATCAAGCTAATCAAGAAGAGTCAAAAAAACAAAATAAGCCGCTTACTTAAAGATCAAGAAAAGACATACTTTCCGTTACTTGTTATCCGCCTAACTCGCCGTTTCATATCGTAAACACCACAGACATGAGAAAATAAGGTTTTGATTGTCTTCGAATACGTGAGTCTGTGCATAGATATCCGCTCACGTGTGTATAAGATTTTATCAATGCATCTGCTAATATACTTGCGTCCATGGAAATAAGAAAAGGGAGCTTTTGTATTGGCATGACCCTCTTTCTCTATCACAGTGTATCAAAGACGAAAAGAAATTTCCCGATTTGGCATAGAGGTAAAGTTCGTATGTGCGTCGGCGTTTAATACTTGACTCAAGCGCATCATCCTACTTCCACGATCACTTTCTACGTGTGTGTGCGTGTACATATATAAATATAATACAAGATATCAGTATGAGCAACGAATCTCCCACAAAGAAGTCGCAATCCATAGAAGAATGGGAACATCGGCTGGATAATGTCAAAGTCAACAAGCAGTAGGTATAGTAGAATAAACGTTCGAATACGAGGCTCATTGTCCTTCGTAGGGACCTCAACCGGCTGGTAATGAATTACTTGGTCATTGAAGGGTACAAGGACGCAGCAGAACAGTTTAGCCTGGAGAGTGGCGTATCGCCCTCATTGGATCTGGAGAGTATTCAAGAACGAATGGAGATTCGGCATGCTATTCAATCGGGCGATATAGACACTGCGATCGGTCTAGTGAACGACGTGAACCCGGAGGTAAAGTAATGGGGAAAAATACATATCTCTATGAATTCTACATTGTATACTACGATGCCGGGACTTGATCTGATATGCGCTTTACATGACACTCTGATATTTCCAGATACTGGATACCGATCCGCAGCTTTTCTTCCACCTGCAGCAGCAACGTTTGATTGAAATGATCCGGGTCGGCGATTATGCAGGCGCGCTCGAGTTTGCAACAGAGGAAATGGCACCGCGCGGGATAGAGCACCCTGAATTCCTTGAAGAGCTGGAGAGAACGATGGCCTTGTTTGCATTTCCCGATATGCACAAGTCCCCTGTGGCCGAATTGCTGCATGCAAGCCAGCGCCAAAAGACAGCAGGCGAGCTCAATGCCGCCATCCTCTTGAGTCAATCGCGCGAAAAGAACCCACGCTTGCCTGAACTCCTCCGCTTGCTGACCTGGAGCCAGGAACAGCTCGACGACCGCATGACCTACCCCCGCATCGAGGACTTTTGCTCGGCCAAGCTCGTCGTCCGTGACGGCGATGGCAATATCGTGGACGATGCCATTGATTCTACCATATCCTAGTCACACATTCAAAACAATACATAGTACATATCGATATCCATAGTCCAGAAAGCAAGAAAGCAGGCCAAAGTAAGCTCTATTTCTCTGCGGAGAGCCCCGGGGGCGGCGGGGAGGACGAGGAGGAGGAGGAGAGGGGGGGAGGTGTGTGTATATTGTACGTGATAATGATTTCTATCGCTGTATTCTATGCTACGGATGATGTGGGGATATCTTGCCTTTCTTCTTCTTGCTCTTGGACGGGATCATATAATAAGGAGAGAACATGGTCGACACGATCACGGGAGCAGATCGGGTTTGGGGAAGGATCGAGGTAGAGGACACGGTTGAATCCCTCGTCGTCCTGCGGGAGTTGGTAGTTTTGTATAAATTTACGAAGGACACCGACCCCCTTGTCTCCTGTTACACCGGTCGGATGGTCTTCCCGCACGAGGATCCGGTCGCTGCAGATCTAAGATATCATGTCGCATATACATCAATGAAACTGATATATAAAACGGTCGCACTACAAATACGCGCACATTCACACACGCCCAGACATGCACATACACATATACACACATACACATATACACACATACATATACATAGACACGTAGACATAGCCACGTACAAACGTGCATATATGTATAAATGTATACAGATATGCATGCCGTGTCATTCCTTGAGCTTAGCTCTTTTTAGATAAAGAAAAAAAATAACAAGCTTACCTCCGAGTCTGCAGTCAGGACGATACAATCCACACGCGCACCAAACGCCTTGGCCAGTTCTATCCAAGTTCTGCGCTGTGACGCATCAAAGTTACATCGATCGACAATAACGTTGCATCCAGCTCTGAAATATTTCTTGGTGTGATGCTCGCAATTCTTTCGTGATTTGAGATCATCCTGGTTCACCCGTCTCCATTCCTACACAGCCGATTAACTCTGTATAAGCCCCGGCCCCACCGATGAAACGAAACCCGCAATCTTTCAAAAGACTTACAGGATAATACTGCTCCAGTGCTTTTGAAAACGTACTCTTTCCCGAGCCAGGAAGGCCCACAAGAACCAGCATACGACTCATGCTTGTAAAAAAATAAAAATAAAAGTGTGTGCGGCTATGTAGAAAGACAGCGCGTGTGTTTGTGTGGTGTGTTTGTGTGTGTGTGTGAGAGAGAGAAAGAGAGCGAGCGAGAGAAGGTACCTATTGCCAAATATGGAAAATGGTATGGGCGCGCGGCACACTAAACCTTAGAATCCGCGCTGGCGCAATCCTTCCCACCTAAATTTTTTTTATCCTTTTTTTTGGGGGGTGGGGGATGGCCCGGGTGAAGCAATCAAATAAAAAATCGCATCATGACGTTATGATGAAAAACGATGATGACACATTTTTTGACTCGTTTTGCTTGAAGAAACGAACAACAACCAAAAAATTTTTGGAAGGAACCCCATTCACTCCAACAATGAAACATGTCCACATGATTTGTCATCCATACGCAACTCTCTCCATCCTATTTTACTTTTATTTAAAAATTAAAGCAACAAAAAAATATTGTGAAAAGGTGATACGAATGAATATAGAGTACTGCATTATGTTGCTTGTCTCGGACCGAGAAGGTTGACAAGTGGAAAAGGGAAAGGGTATCGGGTGAACGCCCATAACCAGATTTTGTTGTAACACACAGGCATGTGTGGGTCATGCAGCTGCGGCAGATGCAAAAAAGAAAGCACCAGAACCGTGTGACTTGATCCGAACTCCTCCTTAACACCCCCTTTTTTTTGTGCGTGTCCTTGCTTCTCTTGCCTTTTTCTTTTCCCTTTCGTTGTTGTCCGTCTTTTCTCTCTTTCTCTTTCTCTCTCTCTCTCTCTGTGTGTTTATCTCTTTCTTAGTTTTCACTACTCACATCAAGGATTTTCTCCATCTCTTTTCCTTATCTCTTCCAAATCACATCTATACGCGCTTTCGAACATGAAGTTTGAAGATATTGTCGATATGGACTGGCTTAATTCCAACACCACGACCGGGGACTCACTGCCGCAATCGCCTGTGCCTGTCATCAAAGAAGAGCATGAAGGATTCTCGAGCATGACGGACTATTATCCGGACGATCTCTACGGTCAAGAGCCTGATTTGCTGTGGCAACACGACATTCAGCCCATGACGATTGACTCGCCATGCAGTCCTGCTTCGTCATCCGCCTCCTCGCATACCGATAAGACCCCTGTGCCGCCTGCTGCCGTGCCTGACCTTATCGATCCCAAGAACGCGCATCAGCCGCAGCCCGTTGGCTTTGTCATGCCCACCACCGACCAGATAAAATTGCTTATCGAAGAGGCCAAACGGCAACTCGCCTTACGCGAAGAGCACCAACGCATGCATCATCAACATCAACAACAACAACAGCAACAACCACATGAAGTGGATGAACAGCATAACCTGAAACAAGAACCACACGAGTCAGAACAGCTTGTGTCAGAAAAGAACGTGTCTCCCACCACCTTTGAAAACACGTGTGACCCAATGACCCTCTTTGGCGCAGCCGCAGCCGCAGCCGCCGCGACCGTGCCCGATACCATCTCTCCCGAGTCTCTGATGAAAGGCAAGCAGCGACGCCACTCCCCGTCGCCGTCGCCTTCGCCTTCGCCAGCACGTCGTGAATCTAGCGTTTCTGCATCGACGGTGAACGACGAGGCCATGACGTTAGAAGCCTACGCCGAATCAGATGGTATCGATATCAAAAAGCTCACACCCAAAGAACGCCGACAGCTGCGGAACAAAATTTCGGCGAGGAATTTCCGAGTCCGAAGAAAGGGTAAGCCAAAAAAGAAAAGAAAAACACCACACGAAAAAAAAAATAGATTTTACCCATTGGGGGGGAACAAAGGACTAAATATGGGATGCGATTTATTTCCATGTAGAATACATTACGACGCTTGAAGCACAGGTGGACGATCACAAACGGCGCGCAGACCGGTTGCAGGTGCGTCTGGACAATGTCGAAGAAGAGAACAAGCAGCTGCGTCTCGAGGTCGATTCTTTGAAGCGCGAGAATCAGCTTTTGCAACAAAAGCAGCAGCACTCTTCGTCGGCTACTGCTGCTGCTGCTGCTGCTTCATCGAGCGAGCTCACGCGACAGCCCCAATCGCCGCGCGTGTCTTCTCCGCTACCCAAACCGAACCTCAACAAAGATATTAGCATGCTCGGCTCCAAAGCCAGCGATACGTACCGTCAAGACTCGCGCATCCTGGTCTCGAACGCGGTCATGCCAGCCTGGAATTTTGACCGTATTTTTGCCGAAAAGACAGAAGAGCGACCCTCCTTATTACCCGAACCACCCGTGCTGCAATGTGCTGCCTACATCCTGACGTGCTTTGTGCAACTGACACAATCATCGATGCTGCCGTCCAAACAGGTGCATGACGCGGCCGTGCCTTTTGAGGAAACAAAGGAAAAGGAATGGACGGCTCCCTTGCTGCCGGATGAACGTGATTTTTCAACGGGCGACGATAAGCAACAGCTGCAACTGCAGCAGCAGCAAGAACAGCAGCACGAGGAGCAGGAGCAGCAAAGTAACACTGTGGAGTCTCCGGCCTACATGGAATACCTTTATGACACGCTCATCATGTCGGCACTGATGACAAATGCGCAGACGGGTTCCTACGTAACAGACAAGTCTTTTTGGTGGTGGGACACCCCAACGCTTTAAAGAGCACGCACACGATTCTTCTGTCTCGTCGACCGCTATTTTTTCTTCGCCCCTATTTTTTCTTTCTTTCTCTATTTCACTGCATTTTGACTCACATCTGTACATAGCTTTATCTCCCTTTTCTTCTGTCTCTAAATCTCTCTCTCTGTGTGTGTGCCTCTACTCTACTTGTTTCCATCTGTACCCTTGGCCCTGGGATACTTCCGCCCTGGCCTTTTATTTTCCCCCTTGACTTTGTCCCCTCCCCCCTTGCCCCCAAAACGATACACACCCCATACAGTCACACACACATTTTACACAAGCAGCACATATTCACGATCACGATCACGATCACACACACACATGTCAATGAACAAATATAAGCCTTTTTTTTTTATAATTTGTCTTGCATTTGTTTCAGGATGGCGATTTCGTGGTCTGTAAGGCGCTGGAAGCGGTCGAGGCCTCGACAGGCTTCTGCCAGGCGGGCATGGTTGCGCTCCTCAACGGATTGATAGAGAGCCACGAGGAACTCGCGTGAGTCCGCCGTCTCGAATTCATCAGCAAAAATGCGGAGGTTCACCTTGTCTTGGATACAGGCGTCGATGCGGCCGGTGGCGAGAAAGGCACATACGCGGATGATGAGGAGGCGCTGGAGGGTATAGATGTGCACGTGACGCCTTGAGCGATTATAGAAACGGAGCACAGGCGTGGACCGATCAATGACAGCGTCGTATTCTTTGAGATAAAAATGAAGCGTGGCCATCTGCGCAAGGCAATCGAAGTAGCGTGAGGCTTGCTGAAGGTATGGATTGGGGTATGTGTCAGCCACGGTCTGTAGAAACTACATACGTCGTGTTTGGGTTTGTCATGATAAACAAAGGAGAAGACGTCAATGCATCAAAATTCAAGCGTAAACGGGCTGCAGAGTTTTCTGTATTTACCTGAAGAGCGGAGGGGTATTCTTCATCTCGTGTGAGGAGTTGAGCGATCTTCAGAAGGACAAATCGAAAGAGACGTCGTTCGGCCACGAGGAGTGGGGTATCGATAAGCAGCCGGCCAAGGTCAATTAGACAAGCCGATCCTTCCTTGTGACAGGACGGCAATGCATACCGGGAAGCAATAAAAGCAAAATACAAGGCCAAGGCAGTATCCATGCGCGCTTCCGGGAAAGCTTTCAGACGACTGGCGATGCTCACCAAGGTCTCAAAAGCCCAGAGACCAGGTCCGTTCGCGGTCTGTGCCTTGTTGAGGACGCGCATCGCCGTGTCCCAGTCTCTGAGAAGACATTGTTGAAGGTCAGGCGGACACGAACAGAGCATTGGACGCGGCTGACGGTAAGCCTCGAGACAGGCCCGTGTTGCTTTCAGCGAGCCGCCTCGCCATCGATTGACGGCACCATACAATTTGAGCTTTTTCGGATACTCAAACACGACCACTTTCAGTCCTAAAAAGTAGAATACGCGGGTCCCTGCTACCACGCGGGCCCGCAACAACCCCGTCATGAGCTGTTGTCCCGCATCCCCAGTCCCGGGATGCGCGGGATGCACGGTCGGATCCGCCGTGTTTGTAATATAGCTCAACAGAGACTCTAGTATGAATAATATTATATTTATGCAAATATGCTCACTACTACGTTGTCATGGCCGTATGCATGACGCACGCATGGGATGTTACCTTGGGAAGGACACAGAAAAAGGAAATAGCAGACAAGCGTAGTTAAGGCGACGATCGCCACGATACTAATCATGAACTCGATAATGAATGCAATGAATCAAAGCAGCGAAAAGAGCCAAAGCGGGGAGAAGTTCATGCGTAGTTTATGCGCTCCCCTCAATTTCTTTGTTTGGACTTTCTGTCTATCATTCATTGGCTTTTTTTTTTTTTTTTTTTTTTTTGAACGAAAAGAATCCCATACTTTTGGTAGCAAAAAAAAAAAGCCTATGCACCTATGTATTATGAACGATGGCGATGTTTTTTGCAGGAAAGAAACTATGCCTGGATTGGGTAGATACACAGTGGGCAGGATAGGATTTTCGCGAGAGAGAAAGAGAGAGAGACAACCGGCAGGAGTGTATGTATCTGAGTAAACTTTTTGCTATCACTGTATTACGGCAGCTTATCCCGTTCGCGCCCCTTGTGTATATTGCCTTCTCTCAAATTTTGGGACACATGATAAATTATTCTCTGCAGGATTGTGCTGCTGCTGAGCACCGACCTTTGCAGTAAGTAGGTATCCTTACTCAATAAACCTTGGAAGATCAGAAATGGAAATAAGTATAGTAGCTCACTATCTCCCATATAGGTCGAGAGACAATGTGTTTTGCTGCAGGTCCTGTAGGTGCAGCAGATCCCGAATTCCTTGCAGCACTCACGCACCTTGTTAATCGCCTAGCTTGTGGTATTTTCATTCTTCTGGATAATGATAAAAGGAGAAGCAGGGCTCTTATCATAGGCAGAAAGTAGCCTTAAAATCACAACCCTTTTATCCGTTATTCGAATAGAAACTTGGCAAGATATAGCACCTTTTCCTTTTCATTTTCATCATACGTTCTTTTTGTTGCTGCTCATGTCATGCAGGCGTGAAGGACAACGTGTGTGTCATATTAGAAGCATACTCAGCTGCTTTTAAGCTTATACTATGTGTAACCATGCTCCCCGGGGACCCCGTGCACTGAAACCCAGGCGGACGGAACTCAAGATCCGATTGCTTACTACAGGGAAACGCCGAAAGACGTACATGGATGAACTTGCTGAATGCGTCTCCCAAAATGACATATTCGGCTTCGCGCAGTGACTTATCTGGCAAATATGGTCCTTTTTTTCTTTTCTCAAACAATGAATATAGAACAATTTATTGAGTCCAGTATTGCTGCTGCTGCTGCTGGCGAGCGTTGCCAGGTGCTTGTTGCTGTGCCGGGACGGGCGGCTGTGCATGCGATGGCGGCTGTTGCGGCTGCTGCTGGTGTGGAGGCTGTTGCTGTTGTGGCGGTGGCGGTGTTTGGTGTTGATGGAGGGGCTGTTGTTGTCCATAAGGGACGTAGTGTTGCGGATAAAACATTTGCGAAGAACCTCCTTGCTGCTGCTGCTGCTGCTGGGACTGTTGTTGCAAATAACCAGGAATATGCGCATATGGATCAACCTGCTGTGCTTGCTGCTGTTGCTGCTGTGTTCGTGCATCGCTTCCCTTGCCTTGTGCTGTGGGCGGCAGATTGCTCAAAAAAGGTGCGACCTTTTGATAGTCGCCCAGCAGTCCACCATTGAGACTCTCTTCGTACTGCATCATGGCGGGGTTGTAAAGATGGGGCTGGTATGGCGACGCGTCAGAGTAGGCACCTTGAGGCTTGCCAGCCCCAGCCTGAGGCTGTTGCGGCTGCTGCGCTTGCGGTGCCTGACCTTGTTGCTGGTACATTGGATACATATTCTTATTCATAAAAGGCTGCGCATACGATTGCTGATATCCGTTGAAATGATTCGGCATGTAGTAGTACTGATAGTAGCCCATGTTGGGGTACACCTGCTGCTGCCCTGCTTGCTGCTGTTGTTGCGGCTGTTGCGGCTGTTGCTGCGGCATGCCCGGTTGCATATCCGCATATTTGTCGCGAACCGGGTACGTGTTTGCGGCTGTCACAGATGGCGATGCGTGGTAAGCCATGGGGTCATAGTAGGCCTAACGTAAAAGAAATATTAGATATACGTGTAATACAATAATGAAGACAAGTACCATAGCTGCACGCTGGGCTTCCAAGTTATACATGTTGTAGTCCGGCATGGACACCATCGAGCTGCCATTGTAGTCTGAGCCTCCTGGGTGCTGACCAGTGAGATAGGCTGGGTTATAGGACAGAGGATCGCGCAAAGGAGTGCCGGAGGGATAGGGTTGCTCGTACGCATCCGGCTTCGTTTGCTCCGCCAGCTCGTTGGGGCGACCATAGCCGCGGGCATCGTAAGGCGTCGGTTGACTGGCGTACGTCTGCTGCTGCTGCTGCTGCTGCTGCTGCTGCGGTAGTGGTGGTGGTGGCTGTTGTGCCTGTTTCGAGTCGCCCAACCTATCGAAAATGGTGAACAGTGTGTCGGGCACCTTTGCTTTCTCGTATGCACTTACTGAAGACTGACGCCGCCAGAGAGTTGGTCGCTTGCCAAAGGCGACGTGTGATCGTCCAAGTGGAGGCTGCCAAACTTGACATCCACTCCAGCGAGAGCGGATGTGCTGCTGGGCATGACGACGGGTTCGTCTTGGGTCAAACGCGAAATCTTCTTTTCGGCAGTGACGACGGTTTCGCTCTCCTGTTGCTTTGCTGAATCTGACGGCACGTCTAGCTTTTTCGGTGCTGCGCCCCACTCCGTCGCGTTCCAGCCGCCAGTCTCTTCCTTTTGAGTATCCTCGCCATTTGCAGGCGGCTCCCAGTCAGAAGAGGACGGGGCAGCAGTGGTAGTTGTAGTAGTGCTAGTAGTAGCACCGGTCGCCGCTGAAGCAGCCGCAGCTGCAGGGGCATCCCAGCCACTGACGTCCTTCTCCTTCTCCTCTTTTCGCTCTTGTTCTTCATTTTGGTCATTCTCTGCCTCGCGTGGGACGGCATCGCCCCAACCATCTGTATCTGTCTGTTTGGCTTTCCAACCTGTGGTCGTGTCCTCTTCTTCATCTACACGTCCACTCGTCTTTGAAGGCTCGTCCCAGCCGCTTTTGGCAGGCTCCTTGACAGGTTCCGGCTCGGGCTTCGGCTTTGGCGCAGATCTGCAAGACATTAAAATGAAGGGTTCTTTCATTGAGAAGGAGGACTCACTTGAGCAGGCTTGCCCAGGTCTTGGAGGGAGCAGTAGACTGATCATGAGAAGGCTCATGTGCGGATGCATCCGTTTCCGGTGGCTGCGGTGGGTGAGTGTTCTCTTTCTCTTGATTATCCAGAGTTGGCTTTGCATTCCAACCGTCGTTTTCATCTGACACTGCTGCTGCAGTCGTGCCCCATCCAATGTTACCCAATTCATCGCCCTCTGCCGCTGTTGACGATTTCGGTGCAGATGCGATGTTAGCCCATGAACTGCCGTTAGAATCGGTTGCGGTGGTGGAGGTCTGAACAGATCGAGAAGGCTGCTTTGATCGCTTCGCCCACGTCGTGGTTTGCTGCTGTGCTGGTCTCTGCGTCGGCAATCCACGCGTCGTCTTGCCACCTATAGCAATAGACAAAGACAGAGGCAGAGACGCCGAAATGCATCCGTGAGTTTCCTAACCATGCAGCCCTCCACGACTACCTCTTGTCTTCGGGCGGTCTTCCACATGAGAGGACTTGGGTGGACGCAGACCGGTCGCAGCGGGCGGCGCTGACGTGGATTTCGGCTTCTGTTGTTCCTTGCTCGATTTCTTTGACTTGACTTCGTCCCACCGGACCGCGTGGCCTAAGGAGGTATGCAGCGTTTTTCACTTAGAACATTTTCCATGACGAAGTGTTTGCCCTTCCACCTTCGGCGATGCGGCCAATCGTCATTTCCAAGTCGCCGTCCGCGTCGCGGATCGCGAACAAGAGATCTTCGTCGGACCAATCTGAAAACAGCTCTTTTAACGTGGCGAGCTTGGCTCCGTGTTTCGATTTAAGTTGCTTAAACTCGCTTTGACTGTTGTCATCTCGCGTCTTCAACGCAGAACGAGAGCCGTAAGACGTCATTAGGATGAGGTTGTGTGAGTTAGTGCTGTCGTCGGTCTGCCAAAGCGCAAGAAGAGGTGTTCGTTGAAAAGAGGGACAAGTCAGTTGGTTATCCTATTTGGGTTGGGCAGAGTGCACCCTTTTGGTTTCTCTCGCGAATAGTCTTACAGAGTAAAAAAGAGAACGAAATAGAAAAGGCGCTTCTTTCTCCTGGAAAGAAAAGGGAAAAAAGATAAAAGAGGATCGGGTGAGAATCAGATTCTCTCTCCCCCCCCTCCTCAAGTTAAGTGGAGCGTCTTTGAGTGAGCGCGCAATGAAACTCCGGTACATGCATGACGACGCTACTTCTTTTCCCTTCTATGCCGCTGGATCCGTGTCTGATTTTCTAAGACCTTGATTCATTGAGCCTATAATATACACCCTTGTCAGTTTATCAAAAACAAGAAATCTCTTTCATATAGGAGTGCTTATGCACTCTATTAGTTCTTTAAACGCTTTGTTAAAATAAAGTGCTCTTTATCTCTTTTCGATCCCAATCTATGGTGCTGCTAATTATAGACATTTTCTCAGATAGTACGCGTCCGTCACCGATGGCCTAACAGAGCAGGTTTACCCTTGCTCAATACGGTCAATATCGTGAAAGTATATCAGCCGATTATAGTATACAGTAATACCTTTGTCTGTTAGAGGTCTCGCTTGAGAGATTTAAATCCACTGGAGCAATATACAACACGAGTTGCCCTAAAGCTCTCTGCCACCGGCTCGCCGTCAATTGGGCGGCGTACCGCATCGACGCGTACGGCACCACGTCAAAGTACATCGCATTCTCCATTATTATTTACCAACCAATTTACATAGCTTGCTGTTTCATGTCTCGTCTCCTTTTCTGTTTGCGTCTTCCCACCTTTAATCCTTGCGTGTCGCTTTTATTATGCTTGATAAGATGGCTTTTCCCAAGTTTTGCCCTGGAAACAAGTAAGTCAGATGTACACAGTTTCCGAGAGATGTGAAGTATTAGCATAATTTCCGTTTTATTCTTCTTAACGTCCCATCTGTTCTCCTCCTATTCTTTTTTGCCATCCCCCGTCAACTAACCTAAGCGGCAGACCACAACCCGGGCCAAGCAAGGAGGGGTGTGGCACTACCAAATGTTGACCTATGCGCAATGGTTATATTTCGTGAAGGGGAATTTGAGACTATAATTGAAAGCGAGTCGGCCGTATAATTACAAGGGAAGCAGTGGCCAACGTGCCATATGCGTGGATCAGCGCGACCTGGAACTGCTGCTTTTGTATCTAGGAGAGTGGATCTTTCAATCCGCGACAATATAACATCGTAACCATCTGCCGTGCCCTAATTAGATTCGATAACAGAGATACATAATGTGTATCCTGCTATTCCGCACATATCGAATGCATTAACCATGGGCCAACGCGTAACAAGTAAGAATGGTGAATCGGAACGGGCATAGTTATCGCTTAGGGTCTGACCCCCAAGCTGGCGCCGGCTAGTTAGAAATATATTATGTTGAAAATGTGTGTTATGTATGCTATACAGTAAATGTCTATGGTGAAAGTTAGAGGAAGAAAAGGAAAGAAGAATGTACTTGCGACTTACCTAGGAATTGAATGCTATTTTATACAGTCGTGAGGCGATATTGTCCACGTCGTTCTCCTCAGATAGGGGCGCCTCTACACGCCTGGCTGGCTTGATTCGTGCAAGCCTTTCCATGATGCTGGCTGTTGCGGTTCGCACGGTCTGGTCTGCGTCTTCGTCGATGTCTGTCTCTTTGCCTTCGTCCACCTTCGCTTCCGAGTATTCGTACAGATCTGACATGCTCTTTTTGAGGAGCTGCGCCCGATCCACGCCTCTATCCTCATTCCTCGTGGGGAGCTTCCGGTGCCCTTCGGCCTTTTCTTGATGTTTTCCTGGGTATACAAAGAGGAGAGAAGGAATGAGGACCATGGGGACGAGTGTGGCAATCCAGGGTGAAAAGTGCTCGACAGTCGCAGGGCTGCAATACGCCAGAATAACGAGGAGGACGCAACGGGATATGAAAAGGACGAGTTGACCGTACTATGGCGCTTTGGTGAGAAGAGAGAAACAATACGAGTAGGCGCTAACAAGGATATACCTTGTAAAATTGCCATCCGCGGACAGTATTCGATTTGAAGACGCGCCCTGATACACGTGGATGCCAATATAGCCATGACATAGAGACAATCTGGAACGCAATCAGTATGCCCATGTGATCACCCGCGGTTGAGTAGCAATCTGGGGTCTGCCTGACGACACAAGCACTAGCGTGGCTGAACCAGATGAAGAATTGCCATAGCGTCATTCCAGCCAGCTGCACAAACCATAATAGCCGGCGCCGGACCAGCGCATCCAGCGCAGGCAGTAGACCCGGTTGGGCTTGGTACCAAATCACAACTTCAGACAAGAAGTTTGACCATACGGGGTTCGTGGCGTCGCTTTCTCGATATTGAGGCGGGTAGTAATGGACTGAAAGCATAAAGAAGGTCGCAGAGTTGAGTTGTACTGAGATAGACAAAAATCCATCTATTTACCGTAGAGACACAAGAGGAACGTGCCAAGATGACATAGACTCCATAGAGTGGTTCGACAGAGGCAAACAGGCAAGCTAGGTAATCTGGGGATCTGCTCGGCCGAGGACATGGTCGCGTCTCTTTGTCTTTGTTGCAGAACCGCTTTTTGTTCTGCTACAAGCGCGTCAATCTTGGCCTGGCAAGCATCACAAAGAGGATGCTTTTCATGGAGCTTCGCCTTGTACGCATCCGCTGTCTCAATCGAGTGCTGATACTCTGGGTCCTAAAACCGGACAAAACGATTCGGGTGAGACTCTTTCAAACCATAAAAATGGTGGAGAACTACTCACCTTTTCATCGCGTATGTAATCCGACATGATTTGGTATATCAGCTGTTGATTCGCTTCACAGCTGTCACACAGCCGACGAGCGTGCATTGCCGCACGAGTCGCAGAGCGTTTAGGCGTTACTTTGTCATGGTGAGACCTTTGCATCATTCAATAGAAGAGTAAAAACAAAAGAAACTACCTGGCCGATTGAGCTTTTCATCGCGCATATTGGGGATCTGGTCAACAATGTCGCCATTCTACAGGTGCAAGGAAAGAAGAAGAGAGGAAAAAGCGGGGAAAAGGTTATATAAGTCAAGCATGATGCAAAATGGCAGGGTGTACCTCATCACGAAAGTTGTTATTCTCGCAAATATGACAGTACCAAGAGCGTTCATTCTCTTTGGTCCCGGGAAGTAGGTACGAGTTTTGGTTACAGAACCAGCAATTGACCTTGGTTGGTAAGCCAGTGAAGCCAAGCCAGCCGAGAATGACTGTCCTCCAGGGAGGCCGTCCAGCATTCATTCAGTCAGTATTTCCCGTTTTAAAGAGGAGGAAAAGAAAACAAAAGAAAAAAAAAGAAAAGAAAAGCAAGAACAGGAGAGAGCAAGAGGAAGAGAGAAAGGAAGGAAAAAGAACAAAGGGACGGAGAAGAAAGAAGAAAAGAATGAATGAATCAATGAACTAGGAATAATTCAGCCGTGGCTGAAAAAAAAGAATAATGATCCTGTGTTGCGTGTGTGTGTATGCGCGCGCTTTGTCGCGTCTATGAAATTTTGCCGACTACTTTTACCATACATTGTGCTGAATTAATGTCAACTACTGAAGACGATGATCTCTCGACAGACTGGTCAAGTCAGCCTTTTATTGACCAGTTGTTTCGTGATATGGACCGAGTCGAACAGGAATCCCAACAACAACAACAGCAACAACAAAAACGTCCATATGACACACAGCCTCCTCTCAAAACCAACAACGTTGCATCGCCTGCTCCAATCCATTCGACTCATCGTACACCTCTCGAACCCAAAACGCAGAATCAGCCCTTGAATCGCGTCCTGCACAATCACTACAACAAACAGGATTTGAAAAAGACACATATACCCATACCTGTATACCCGTCACCGGTGCTCGAACCAAAGCAACCAAAAGAACCACAACAACGTTTCATGGTGAGATCTGTTATGCATCCAGCCCACACTGTCCGAAGCGAATCGAACAACGACAAGGACAAGGTCGACGAAGAAAGGCAGGACGAAGAACACGAGAACGAAGAAAGCGAGGATGACGCGCAATTTACTGAGTTCGATGTGGATTTGCTGTCCATGATCGACAACGCACTCGTTGCAGCAGACGAAAATAACAATCCTGAATCTGAACCTGCGCCTGAACCTGCGCCTGAGCCTGAGCCTGAGCTTGAAGCTGAAGCCGAGCCTGAACCTGCGCCTGAATCTGAACCTGAACCTGAACATAAGCCTGAAGCTGACAATGTGAGAAACGAACCTCATCCGCGTCAGGATACGGCGTTACTGCACGAGTTTGGTGGGTTTATGACAGCCGGTAGTCGGAAACGCGTCGAGATCAAGGACGAGGCTTGGCAGCGCGCGCTTCGACTTTTTCACGAGCCAAATAAAGAAGAAAGCACAAAAGAGGAACAGTCGTCTTCACCAGAACCCGAACGAGCACCTTCACCGCCGTCATCTTTACCCCATCCATCACCATCAGAGCCTATCGCCGCGATCACCGCCGCTGCTGACAACACGACGGATGATACCGCTCTCTTCGGCGGTTTCACCACAGGTCGCGGCGGTGCGATGCCCTCGGCTTCAGAAGACGCGCTACGCCAAGCCCGCAAACTCTTGCAGCTCGACGCAGAGGATACGCAGAATAACAGCAGCAGCAGCCAGCCTGACATCAATACCAGCACCAACACAAATACAAACACCAGCGCTGACAGCTTGAAGCGGCCGGCTGATGGACCCACGTCCGAGTTCAAGTACGAGTCGATATTGTCCGAGTATGGCGGCTTCCGCATGGGCAATAGCAGGATGGGCATCCCTGTCTCTGCCGATGCCAAACGACAAGCTATTGCTCTGTTCAATTCGGACAGCACTTCACGCGAGCTTACCCAGGCCACACAGGCGACGACACAGTCATCTTCCTCTGTTTCCTCTGTCTCTTCCCGACACGCCACACTAAATCCACTCGAACCCCAACCTGAACAACTCGACCTCGACCTCAATGACCGCATGCTGCTGCTCAATAGCCCAGAGCAAGAAATTGCCAAATTAGATGAGTCTCGCATTCCCTCCTCTCCCGCATCTTCCCCCCCTCGGCCGCGCCGCTTGAGACGCATGCAAGGCGCAATCAAACCCTTTCAGTCGCCTGTGATCCAGTCCAACTTGGCACAGACCAAGGCAGCCATACACAGCAATCGCACTAAACAGAATTTGACCAAGGGTCACTGCGTCTTTAACCTGACGCGTACGTATTTTTTCTTTTTTTGTTCGCTTTCGCCATCTGATTCGCTGTTCCGTAGCGCCCGGTCCTCGTTATACCCTCGAGTCTTTGGGACTACCACTTCAACACAGCAGACAAGACCTTACAGCACGGGGAATGTAAGTAACCTTTTTATTTATATAATATCGGACGTGGCTCACTCGACAATTCATCAGACCGGATGCTGCCTTGGACATGTCACATACCAAAGCACGTGAACATACCTTTGGCACCTGGGGATACAAAGAAGCCAGGGCTGACATGATTGCCGCAGGATGCCTCACGCGTCTCCTCGACGAATCTTGGGTGAAAAACCACTTCGGCTGGATCGTGTGGAAGCTCGCCAGCACTGTGCGCTCCTTTCCGCATCTGCTTCATGATATCTGGTCCACGCGAGAAGTGATGCGTCAGCTCCTATATAGGTTCGTTTATGCATGGAGAAAAAGGAGCATGGTCTCATTCTTTCGTGGTTTTGTAGATATGAGCGAGAAATCAATCAAGGCGAACGATCTGCTTTGAAACGTATTTACGAACAAGACGATGTCCCTGTCAAACACATGGTGCTCGCTGTTGCCGATATCATCTTCGACGCCTTGACGACGCCAGCTGGTCCTGGAGACATGAGTAAGGTGTTTGACTAGGACATTATATGCTTTGCTCATCTGCCTTCCGTCAGATAAATCACATGTGCGTCTCGTGCTTACCGATGGCTGGTACGAAATTCCGGCGTCCATCGATCACAGAATGGAGCGTGCCATCAGTCGCAGAAAAATAGCCATCGGAAGCAAACTCTCGATATGTGGGGCTCAGGTAATTTCGTTTTACTTCTTGTAATGTTAACATGGACACATGGACCGCTCACATAGACGTTTCTTCCTGAAAAATTAGCTGATCGGTGAGCGAGAACCTCAATCGCCCCTAGGCGCGCGGGGGACAGCACTCTCTATTTCAGCCAATCGATGCCTTCCTGCAACCTGGTATTGCAAACTCGGCTATCAGCCTCGCTCAATCGTCCTGCGGTCGCTGTCCTCAGTATACAATGATGGAGGCTTGGTGAGGGGTATTGACATTGTTGTCCACCGCAAATATCCGATGAAGTATCGCGAGACCTTAACTGACGGTACGACGATGATACGCACCGAACGCGAGGAGTACGAGACACGGCGCCAGGCATTGCTTTCACAACAACAGCAACAGCGGGAGTCGGTAGAGGAAAGAAACGTGTCAGCCTATTTTCGCGCAATCGTCGCAGATACCCAAGGTCAGACCAAGAGGAGCTTGCTCGTCTCGGATGCGAACGACATTCTTTACCGAGACATTCGCGAAGGCGCACGGTACAAAGTCTATTTTGTCATGCCGTTTGTGACGCCAAGGAACCCGACCGAGCTCAAGACGACCCGTCTGACGCGCTGGGAGCCTTGTGCTGGGAATCCTGTGGGGTATACCCCACGCAAAGTGATGCTCTGCAAGGATCTCATCCATGGTGAGATGTCGAGCGATATCGACGTGGCTGTCCTTGTAATACGTACGTCATTGCGAAAGAAAAGGAACACCATGCGGAAAGTTAACATTTGCGTGTGTGCATATATATATGTAGATGCCAGCACACCAGTACGAATCAGACGGTCCCGCCAGGTAGTTTGGGAGCAGCGGCTTTTGGTGTGCGACAGTAGTCGACAGTTATGCTACATTGTGCTCATGATACCCGTACGCGCCTTGACCAACGTGCAGAATCAGGTAATTAAAAACGGAAGAACAGTATGTACATTGAAAAATGGTTTACTCAAGCGCACATGCGGATAGGTGATTGGCTTTACAAACTTGCGATATGATACCTATGACAGCAAGTTTAACGTCGTCCATTTGCGATCCACCAACGATACCGAGTACATCTCCAAATATTCTGAATTTTCTCATGTGCGGCAGGCCATTCAAGACGTAGGGACATGGTTATCAAGGTAAATGGAACCGACCCCATGAAAGAAACGAAAAATATCCGCTAATTCCTTGTGAATTTCTGCGTGACAGGAACGAGGACAAAATACGGGAGACAAAGGCGCGAGCAAGAGATTTATTGGCTCCGCGCGCGTAACACACACGTCTACAAGCGCATGTACGAAATGCTCCCTGCATCATGCGATCATTATCTTGACGGCCTAGAATACGCTCATCTGGTTGTCGCACGCTTGGGATCCTTGTCATAACGTAAAGGAATACATATACCGGCTGCCTCCCGTCGTTGAAAAATGTGCCATGCTCCGCATATGGATATCTGTAGAGAGATGCTTTTTTTGTAATGTTTCGATATGGAGCGAGGGCGTATGCTGCCTCGATACTGTTACGGCACTGAGGATGCACTGGAAGGAAATAGTTCGAAGAGATGCAAAAGGGGTACGAATATCACATGCGTCGCGCAATATTTGTCTGTTAAAACGCGTCCCTTGATTGATAGTACAAGTGTTGTCTTGATATATTCCAAATTGGGATTAGCATTGCAGATTACCTATTGTCACTACACAAGTGGGGTAATGCAGCTGTATGTATGTAAGTAATATACATAGAACATGAGAGAAACTCATAATGCAGACGTTTGCAACTCCTTCAATGTGAAATAGTGGTTTGTGATGATTTTTCTATGATTTTCTTTTTCCATTACGTTGGAATTTAGCTTCTCACTGGCGCAGGAGGCAGGCCATCGAGAAGTTTTTATGGTTTGATCTGCCTATTGTGCGTATGTGCACAAGCTTCTGCGCCTCGCATAATTGACGAGGACGATCCTTGTCATTGGCGCTGTCTAAAATCTTGAATGCATGGTAATATATGTTACACAGTCACCCTACCCTGGACCCCTCACCCCCTTTTCCTCCTGAACTCGAGATATCCGCCCCCACCGGGGTTGTCTGCTGATTACTATCTACTATGGCATACTTGAATTGGATCAATAAATCACACAATCATACACCAAAAAAGAAACAAAGAAAAATGTAAACATCTGAGATGTATGCATTATATATGATGAGCTACTGCTGACTTGTAGTAGTAGGAGTACAGTGTCCAATCACTTGAGGAACCAAAACTAAAAATTAACTCTACTTTTTCAATCGTATCATGTCACGGTGTGGGCCCTCGGAATCTTTAATAAGGTTATGCCCTGTTTTCAACGATAGAAGGACCATAGAGTAGCTCTGTCTTTTCAGAATTGGTGTCGTCCAGAGCGCCCTTTCGCTCGCGTGCGTCCATGATCTTGCGATATTTTGGAGTCTTGACAAACTTGGGTACAGAGTCAGAGGCCATAAGACGGCAGATATGATCGTTAACGCGGTCGAACCATTTGAGCATCATGCGCAGACTCTGGGAGGTGGAAGGGGTCGAGATAACGACGGAAGGTTTGCTCTGGCCAGGGGTATAGGTAGGTACGACTTGCACCATCGACTGGACGACACGGGCCATCTCCTGTATCAGGGAGTGCTCGACGTTGAGCTCGCATTGGGCACCAGGGGCAAGGTAAGTCGACCAAATATCGTATGCATCCTCCAGAAGGTCTTTTTGGTTCTGAGACGGCATGGCTGGGCTTTGGTTGCGGCACTTGCGGCGCAAGGTCGAGTAGTCGATCCAAAAGTCGAGATTTTCTTCGCAAAAATTGGCACGCAAGAAATCCTTGAACAGCGACCGCAGCTGCGGGTCATCCAGAATCACTTTGAGTCGGGCCGCGTTGCTCTCCTTTGGATCTTCTGCTAGACTGAGTGACTTGGCTTCATAATCAATGGCTGCGCTCGATGGCCGTGAATCAGGCTGATTGTTATTGCTATTGTTGTTGTTGCGTGGCCTTGCCTGTGGTGAAGGCTTCCTATTTTCTACATCGTCCGACGATGGTGTTGCTGCTGATGCCTGAGCGTGCGCCTTGCTGTTGCCGTTGTCCGCTTCTTGTTGCAGCATCTCTCGCAATGTCGTTGGCTTATCGTCATCGTCGTTGCTTTGCTGCTGACGAGACAGCGACGAGTGAGCAGAAGAGCGTGAGCGTGATAAACCGCCCGGCAGAGATGCCTGACTACCGTTGCCACTGTGACCCGTTGACGTGGTAGCGCCTTGCTGTTGCTGTTGCTGCTGGCTGCTGTTGGGATCCACCTCTGCGACGACTTCTTTACCCTTCGCGGTGATGACGAGTGTAAGTGACTTGGATGACTTGAACTGCTGGTTCGGCTTTGGGTCCTGATACTCCACCCAGCCATACTTGATAAACTCGGATGCAAGGCTCTCCGCCTCGTCGCGTGAGGATACCGTGCTGTAGTCCGTCAGCCAGTCGCAGCAAAGTTGAGTTGAGAACACAGTGCGCATATTCTTGAGCGAGCGTGCATGGTTCTGGCGTGATTTTTTGGATACAGTAAGGAGATTATTGGCAAGGAGCTGGACGCGCGAGTCGCCTGCAGCTGCAATCTGCGTTGCCATAGCAAAAGGCGCCGCGGACGAGGCTCCAGTCGTGGACGAGCCTGAGGACTGGGATGATTTCGAAGACATGTCAACCACAGTGCCGTTGCTGTTGTGCTGCTTGACCGGCGATGATTTCTGGTTATGAGTCGGTAACTCGCCCTCCAAGGGCAAATGCGTCACCATAATGCGAAACACAATCGAGAGGTTTTGGCGGCCAAACACGATTTGGTCGTCGTCCGGGTGACGCTCAAGTCGCACGAGCTGAATCGCGTCCACTGTGCCAAACTGCTTACGCAATTGGCTCATATCTGCCTCAGTTCGCACGCAGAAATCCTGGAGAACACAGAGACCCTTGGGAGTAAGTTGCCACAGACCTTTTTCGCGAAAGTTGCGGCTTTGCGGATCCGTGGCGTTCTCCGTCAATCGGCACACCTGGAATTGCTGGCAGAGGGCCTTGGCCATGTCTTTTTCCATGTTGAACGTCGTGGTGGTCGTCGTACGGAGCAGCTTGGACGGATCGTTCGGGTCAGGCGTGCGAGCGGTGTAGGAAAACTTCAGCGACCCCAAGGCTTGGATGGCATCCTCGGACGTGTACGTGTTTGGATAGTTGCGGAAAAGATAGCGATGATTGTCCAATGGAATTTGAACAATAAGCGCAGCAAACAGATCATGTATATCCTGAAAATATATTAGTTTAGGCCATATCCACACACGCGTTTGTCCAGTCAATCAACCTTGAGATAGGGTCGGCCATCAATGGTAAACTTCATCATAGAAGTGTACGCCTGCTGCGATATGCCAGGATCCATTGTGACGATATAGTAAAGATGGTAGCTGTAGTAGTGGTAGTTGTAGTAGAATAGTCGTAAAGAGATGAAGGAGGAAAAGAAAAAAGGCAAAAAAGATGTCTGGTTAAGTTCGCATCATATATATAGGATTGCATATCTTTCTTTTTAGACAACTTGTCTGCCCTTCTCTCTATTCAGCTTCCCCCCCCCCCAAACCTCCCCAATTCTAAAGTTGTCCCTCCCTTCATACAGGCGTGTTACAGCCAAAACTGGTTTTGGTAAGGAGAAGATCCGAAAGGAGGCGTTTATCCCAACAAGGAGCGAGGGAAAACCGGAGGGGGGGTGGACAAAAAAAATTTTTTTCTCATAAATTGACGGCGTGCGCATGGACCTACTCGATATGCAAATAAGAACACACCATTTATCCAGTGGATTGACCAAACCATAATCCCAAAAGCTCTGAGAATCTCCTCATAGGCCATGGGCATGTATTGCCCTATTTTTTACTATAAAAAAATAAAGAAGAAATAAAACGAAGATCGAAGTTTCTCTTTTATATAACATCATAACTATGAACTTTGGGGCGTATCCAGAAGGAAATTGGTTGCTTTCTCTAAATCTTGATCGTACCGTTCCAACGCTTCTTTGGCGGCCTTGCGGTCAAAACCCATCGCGATCAGATCATCCACTGGGCCATGGCCACGAATATCGCCACTGAAAAGTTCCGGATCGGCAACGACGCTCGGTCGTGCTAACGCTGCTTCCTGCTCCTTGGATGCAGAATTATTATTATTGCTGCTGCGGCTGGAAAACGCGTCTTGAAAGCCCACATGTTCCGGTGCCCCTGCCTCATCCGTTGCTTGTGTTGACTTGCCATCATGGGCAGCTGTGGGCACGCCAAAGATGGAATCCCAGTCTTCGTCTGCAGACGGGGATGGCTTCTTGCCGTCTTCAAAGTCAAAATTAAATCCACCAAAGTCACTTGCCCAGCTCATTTTATGGCTGGTGTTCTGCGTGCGAGTCGCGTCCTTCAGGAAAGCGCCGTCAAAAGCGTCAGCACTTGTGGGTGCTGTTGCTGCAGTAGTAGCATTAGCATTAGCAGCAATGGGGTCTGCTTCGGATCGCATCATCCGAGCCTCCGTCAGCTGACCGGCAAAGGCAGCGTCAAAGTCGTCATCCTCATCCTCTTCGCCTTCCACTTTGTCCTCTTTGTCTTTGCGCTTGTCTTCTTTACTGCCATGAGAAAGGGGCTCCTTGTGTCTCGCAAAATCGGCGTCAAAGGCTTCATCGAATTCATCCATGTTCTCCTTGTTTTCTGGCACAGGGCTATTGGTGGACGATACCATTTCAAAACTATCGCCTTCGCCCGTATCCGAGAATCCCTTGTCCTTGATGTCGCCCAGGGGTGCAACTATGTCGCTGGGGTCGTTGGTGCTGCCAGATATCTCGTTCATCGGTGCGATGCCTTCCTCTTGCTGGTGTTGCCCCTTGTTCTTCTCTTTTGCATCGGACGCGAATCGTTCTGGGTCTCCTTCCTCTTCTGGACCTGATGTCTGTGCTCTGTCATGCTTGTCATTTTCTTCTTTTGCCTCCTTTTCCTCCTCGACTTGCTTGTTCTCTTCTTCTTTCTCCTCCTGTTGCTCCTCTTGTGTTTCCTCCTTGTCAGGTAGCTCCTTTCTCAGTTCTTGTTGCTCATGCTGCTGAGGCTTTCCTGAAGAAATAGCCATTTCTTGTGCTGCTTCAGATTCTCCACGTATTTGACTCGCTTCTGTGGCTGTAGACATGATATCTGCACCAGGAATTGTATCACCGCTCCGCTCCGCGTGCGGTGGCTCTTTCTCGTTGGCCTCGACTGCAGCTTGATCCAACATTGCAACATCTGTTATTGGCGCGGTACTTTGCAGTGAATCTTCTGGCGCGGAAGTTTCGACAGACTGCTGCGACGCCGCTGCAATGTGGATTACGTGCGGTTCCGTTGGAGACAATTCCTCGTCGCGGTCAGGATCGGATACGCCGCGTGTCTTTCCGTTATGCTCCTCTTCATGTAGGGTTTGCGCTTCTTGTTCATCTTGAGTGAGCCCTCCTTGGTCCTTAGACGTTGGACTGACTTCTGTGTGCGTGCTTTCCAACGGTTTCTTCTCTTCAGACGATGCTTGCTCCTCCAAAACAGTATCGGAAACATCGGAAACATCAGGAACAGATTCGCCTTTGTCTTCATGTTTGTCGCGATCGTTCGAGCTCGTGAATGCTTTTTCTTTTGGCGCCACATTTTCTTCCTGTTCAGCAACATTCTCTTCCTGTTCGACAACTGCATCAGAACCCCGCTCAGTAGTAGAATCGGATGCCGATGCTCCATCTTGCTTCGTTTCTTCATGATGTGCAGTTACGCTTTGGCCTGCAGCAGCCGTACTTCCCGTATCGTCATGCTCTGCAATAGTAGGCTATCGACATGTTAGGTACATATGGCTGCGCTGTTCGCCATTTTTAATTTACCCCATCTACTTCTTCACTTGTCCTTGATGGACCGGACTGCTCGGCTTCCTCCACCGCAGGCGGTTCTTGTACTGAGGGCTGCTCAACCGTTTCGCCACTTAATGTCTCCTTCTTAGCGTGAACTGCTTCGTGGCGCTTCTGGTCTATTTGCGATTCTTCGTCTGGTTGGGCATTATCAGGCGGGAACTCCGTACTTGTTAAGCTCGGGACATGCACTGGGACGGCGTCGCGTCCAGCGGTGTCTGGCTCGACCGCAACGGGATGATTCTCCTGAGTTTCAGGGGAAGACACGAAGGAGGAAGTGGTGGTGAGGGATGTGGAGGTCGAAGGTGCCGACGCTGATTGGTCTCCATGGGCAGCGGTAGCAGCAGCAGAAGTACCCGCATCGGCAACTACGACTCTTTCGCCACGAGTATCTTGCGTGATTTCCGGATGCCTGAATGATTTGGCGCGAGGTGGTGGAGGAGGTGCGCGAGCCTTCTTCGTGTGGCCCGCAACCGACTGCTGCTGCGACACCTGTGGCGTCTGCTGCTGATGATGTTGAGTAGGACGTCGTTGAGGTGGAGGTGGAGGAGGGCGCTTGGACGGTTTGTCATGGGCACCAAATAGTGCGTCAAAATCACTAGGGCTCGGGCTTGCCGGCGTAGAAGACGAGAAAGCATCATCAAACGTCAGTTTCTCTTCAGCAGAAAGGTTTTGATTGTCAGGTACTGCAAACGGATCCGTGTTCGGCTCAGCTGGCTGTGATATTGCCTGCTGCTGAGCATCCACTACCGTACGTAGATGGTCCAGTTGCTGGACCAACTGCTTCGTTTCCGCCTGGACACCATGCACACGTCGCCTAAGACGATCGCCTTCTGTGCTGCCCAGTTCTAACGAATGCTTCGTCTTTTCGATTTGCTCAAGCAGAGCATCACGCTCCTGGACAGCTCGATCGTGAGACCATCGGATCTGAGTCCAAGAAGGTTCTTCCGCATTGATTTCTTTCCGCAGTTGAGCCAGTCGCTGAGCCTCTGAAGACAGCTGGACACCGATTTGCTCAACTTGCTCGCGCCAGGCACTAGCTTCATTTTGCTGTTTCTGCAGCGCTTTTTCTGAATTGGCTTTCTCGGCCCGTGTGTTAGTCAATGCGGCATTGAGGGTTGTAATCTGATATTGAAGTTGATTAACTTCATTCGTCACTGTAGTCAGCTCTTCGCTATTATCGAACTCGCCCAGCAGATCTCCATCGGCGGCTGATTTGTGCAAACAGGGTTAGTTCACAGTGCTTATCGCGAATAATAATGCTAGCATCCATAGACAGAGAGACAGACAGATAGACAGATACCTTGTAGCTGTTGTGATTGTTGGGACTGTTGAATTTGCTGGGGTGGCAGCTGCTGTGGCGTGCTTACATGAGGCATGCCCAGAGGTGCGGGAGGCACGAGCGTCTTTGGCAGAGTGCGAGGCAGCGGCATGCCCCGAAGACGCGCATTAATAAGGTGCATGGCGATAGCGAACTCGTCCTTCGTGAGTCGTCCTTTTTCCTCCATATCGGCCATATCCCAAATACGAGCAAGGTCGCTCGGGGGTAGCTTTGAATTATTAAAAAATTCGACAGCCTCAGGTCCTTCAATGTAACCACGCTGATTCGTATCGATCTTGTCAAAGAACGCATCGTATTGCTCTTTCTCCTGCGCCGACACATCCCAGGAACCATGTTGATGGTCCTGAGCGATAATCGGACCAAATGCAGCATTACCAAGAGAGTCGATGGACCCTGTCCGTTGAAGTTGAGATGGACGAGGCGCTGTAGCTGACGCTGCGGCTGCGGCTGCGGGGCGAACAGAGGCGCGAATCGGGGAATATCGGGGGCCTAGCGAATGTGGGGGTGAGACAGGCGAGTGCATAACGCTTGCGCGTCTCAGAAGAGGGGATGACTGGATGGAGCCTGAGGCCGAGCGATAGACGGAACTGGGGAGGTGTGACGGGAGGTGTTGGATGGAGCCATCCATCAATTTCGCAATATAATGCATGGCTATCACAAACTCCGTCTGATTGAGATTGCCTGCTTTGCGCACGTCCGCTAAATTCCATATCTGTGCCAAGATGTCGTTCGAAAGCCGAGAGCGTGCAAAGACCCGAATGGCTGTCTCGGCGGACAAACATCCTTCCTCCAAGGGCTGTCGTGCGAATAGATTAAGGTACTTGTCTCGGTCGCTTGCACTAATAACCTCGGTGTAGGTATCAGCTGTTGTTCCCGTTGCCCCGCCTGTTTTGTTCTGCAGCATAGCAGCGATATCGAACCCCTCAAAGCGCGGCAAAGGCACCACTACCGGTATATTAGACCACGAATAAGAAGTAATACAGTAGAGGTAGAGTTACCGGTAGATAAAATAGGGTCTCTAACATCTCGGCCGTGCTGGGCACACGCAATGAGCTTCAAAGCAATCGAAAAGGTCTCTGGCGTAAGGTAGCCGACATTGTAGACGTCGCTCGTTTCCCATATCTTGCAGCAAATAAGAATTAATATGCATAGGTTACAACACTTTAGAGCTACCAATGCATGCACGAAACATGCGTGTGCGCTCGTGCATTCATTGTTTATGCATTGAACAACTACTCACATCAGAAAGGATCTCGTTCGGTATACCGGAGCGTGCAAAAAAACGGACAGCGTCTTGACCGGTTATAAAGTTTGAGCCAGCAGACTTAGTAGCTTGGAAATACTGTGCGTAGACATTGAGTTCTTGCTCATTGAGATGTTTCTCCCACTCTTCCATTGAGAACGCGCGCACCCAAAGCTTTGAATGAAAGACAACGAAAAGGGTATGTTAAAGGATACTTGCTGCCGTGTGTCCGTGCCCAGAAATGGGGTTTTGGGCGGGAAAGTAAATATGATTAGGAGGCCAATCAGCTACAGGCAACCAAATTTCCCTGCTTAGAAAGCGCGTCCTAAGACTCTAAGAACTGGACCTTTTAAGCGGGCCTCTAAGGGAAGATGAGGTTCAGTAAAAGTACATACAATAAAGTAGATGTACAAAGCCAAACTACTTCACCGTGTGTGAATTTCACACCCCCCCCCCTTTACCCCGTCCTCTATTTGCGCCGCCTGCCATTTTCTCCGTGCTTTTAAGGCGTTCTATACGACTATGCCGAAATGTCGACTAGGAAGCGTACATATATCTGTCGTCCCCTTTTCCGGTAAAGTATTACCCGGGAATAAAAGAAAATTAAGTAGAGAACTGCGCATCGAATGACATGGCCGTTAGTTCCTCGCCATTTCTTGACAACTGCATTCTTCCACTGCGCAAGATTTCAAGGACTTCTTTGGCAGTTGATAATTTGTACAGACTGGTTGCCGCTTCACTTGCCCACGATTTTTTTACTATGGACTAATTTCAAGCAGGGATCATCATTCTTGAGATGTATGGGTAGGTAAGATAAATAAAATAAAGAGAGGCGAGAAAGGCATAACAGAAAAGTCCGTGAGCATGTGTGTGGGTCCTTTATGGGAAATGTAGTTGTAGAAAGATCCACCATGGCTACTTAGATTCTATATTCTACCTTTATATACACTTCTTGATATTATGTGCAACAGCCGTAACCTGGCTGTTTAAATATGAGGCACTGATGCTATCGACGTGTCAAATGTGATAATGAATGCTGAGAAAGTGGAACCTGCTAATTCAGGTACCTGTCCTGATGCTAGTCTAATAACAGTCATATACGTCTGACTTAGCGCGGGTACTTCACTAACTGTTACTACCTAAGACGTGCTTGTCTCGGAAATACTACTTTATGTTTATTATCGACCATCTGTCTCGGTATTACTATTAAGCAACATGGATTGGGAACAACCGTCTCAAGGCTAAGTGGTAACATTTACCACGTTAATCCTCTTCCAGGTTGCGAACTATCGTTTAGTTACACCTGTAGTCAAGTTTGGGATCTTATGATGTGTTTGGATATGCGTTGCGATTTCGTGTAGTTCGGGTAACAATTTACTTTTTTTTTTTTTTTTTTTGTAGAATGTGTTTAAAACGCCGCATTGTGCGTGCGTTGTGAATGTGAAACCTTATGTTCGGGTGTGTAGTGAGGATCCGCGTCGAGTGCGGTGGATAGCTATAAGCACCAGGCCGGCAACGCGTGAGGGGATAAAAGGCACGTCGTCGAAAACTAAGTCCCAGTGACAGCGCCAAAGGGAGGTCAGAACGCATGCAAGGAAGACGTGGAATGAAAGTGGTAAAAAGAATGGGAGGACAGAGAGAACCTCTGTAGGATCAATGACCGAGATGTGCGAGGAAGTGAGAGTGATAGCTGGGTTAAGGCAACGGCCGCAAGTTTAGTCCAGACGGCTGCTTTGAGTGGACAGTCCCACAAAAAATGCCTATCATCTTCGAGCTGTGAGCAAAGCTGTGGTATAGGATTATCTGTTTAGTAAGTCGTGTCCTTGGTGAGTGAGTCCTCATCATGACTATGTCGTGATTGGATGTACGGTTGCTTAACACATACATTATACATGATCAAACATATCGTATTTGTATGGATAATTGATACGCTCACCCCCTCCAGGCGATTATATTCACCCCCCTTTCCTAAGTAAGGATTGAGATGTAGAGAGAATGTCAAGTATCAAAAGGTATCAAAAGAGTAAGTGAGACTGAACTTATATTTGAAAAAAAAAATAAAAGAGAACTATTGTCTTACATATAGATAGGGAATTACTACGCCCCCCCCCCCTTTTTGCTAGTGATTTTAGAATCTTTTTCCATCACGGTAAATTTCCTCCAATCAAATTCTACGCATTAGAAACATTATGGTTTATATGACACAGACTTAGCGCATATGGCGCACTTCTTCTTCTCGGATCAATATGGTGCACGAAAAAGTCTTTGAGAATAATATGTATATGTATATGTATATTGTGGTAAACCATCTGTGGTAAACCATCATCCGTCGGGTAATCTCGTCTTCGTTGAAAAGGTCAACACACGCCTCAATACCCAATCACATATCGGTTGCTATCATGCACTTATTTATATCCTCCATCGCTGGTTAAACTGACAGTGTATGTAACACTGAAGAAGTATTTAATACCGCTACTCTCACTCTAATGGCAGAGTTCCACATCAAGCTGTATCTGCCCTTGTATATTGAAATACAGGAACACCGTTCCTGATGAAAAGTTTTCTTTATATTATTACTGGTTCTTTCTACTCAGCTGGATAATAACATATTGATATCTATATATGATAATAGTTGGATAGACATAACAGAAAATCTCTTTTACTTATTCTTCAAATATAAGTTCAGTCTCACTTACTCTTTTTTGTTACCTTTCAATTCTTCATATTCTCTCTACATCTCACCATCATCCGTCGGGCAATCTCGTCTTCGTTGAAAAGGTCAACGCGCGCCTCAATACCCAATCACATACACTATGAAAAATCTCAGTTGTGAATCTCTGTGAAAGTCTGTGAATGTGAATAGTTGTGAAAGTTAACATTTCACAGCATTTCACAGACTTATGATGTCATGGCAATTCACAGCAATTCACGGTCATTTAATGCTGTTTTCACAACTTTTCACAACTTTTTTAGGTGTCAATTCAGTGAATTTCTGTGGATTCCTGTGGATTCTTGTGAATTACTGTGCACCTGTTCATTGAGAGCCGTATTACAGAAAGCACCAAACACCGCAGATGACCACATCATTATTCGTATAGGGTGATTTCATCATTTCATCAATTCGTAGCTTCAGAACCTACGCTGTACTAATTTTTTTTGTCCATTTTATTGACGATTGAAAGCAAAATAAGCTGTAGTCATCCTTGAGCTATATTATCCTAAGTAACGTTCTTTTTTGTGGTGCTTCTCAGCTTGAGCCTTAAAAGGTCTATACTCCCTTTGCGTTTCATGCCACTGCCTACAAGCTGAGCATCCACTGTCGTTAGAAATCTTATGCCGTTCTTGCCAAATGAGAATATATCGTTGATATAATTACCTCGCTCTCACAGGAATTTGTCCAATGTGTGCGTTTAAGTGAAAGCAGATAGCTTGGGCACGAGCGTCCTAGGACACAGTAGTATGCTGATAGGTTATTATTATTATTGCTCGCTGTGCATATGTAGATATATAGTACGTACTCACGACCGATGGAATTGATTGGAGAGAATCTACACGTGATAACATCAGGTTATTCGTAGATGCATTATGTGCAGTTTAAACCAAAGCTACCTGTAACAGAAGGCTTGCTTAAAGACGTCTAAGTCCTGGTCTCTGGTGGTCACAAGTAATATTGTCGCGCATATGATGGCGACGGCACTGAAGAAGAGGAAGAAAGCGATATTTTTGAACTTTACTCTCAGAGGATATTCATATAGCGTCGGCTGGGCTAAAACGAATTTTCTGAGTTCCCTTATATCGTCGTCCTGCCACGTAATACAAGCACCACCGATTCATTCCTGTCATACAGCTTAATGCTCTACATGGCGCATGATTTATGGAGCAATATATTCATGGTGTTTTAAATCCTTCTTGCTGGACCCAGCTTCCTATCATCAGAGACAACGCCAGGATACGCGATGTGTCTTCTATTGTTATGGGTTGCGGAGTTGATACAGCCTGCGACGCAGTCGATATTCTCGACTTCTGTGATGTAGTAACGACCAATGAAGTCGCTCTGAGGTTTATCACCCGATGCACTTGTATACGGCATGCCGTACTCCGTTTCTTCCACTCTTGTACATATCTTAACGAGAGCAAGGAGTCTCTCTTCTTCTTCTATATATACAAGAGCAGGTTTAGCTTTGTAGATTAGTATCCTAAGCTGTATTTAGGTACCTTCAAACGCGTGAGCAAAAAAACAGATGGCTTCACCAAAGTATGTGTACATCTCATCAACGCCTTCAGTATTGCTATTGAAAGGTCTGCTGTTTACCGGCAGACTAAGCTTCACAAATGTAGATGATCTGCGGTTCTCTTTGCTGGAAAACATAGCGCAGTCGTACACAGCGCCTTCCAAAAACAGACGCTTGCCAATGACGATCTCTTCTGCGGTCGATAGGATAGGCAGCGTCCGTTGCTTCAGCGCTCGCTTCCAGTACTCTTTCAAGTACCGCTGTACATCAACTGTGGAAAGCCGTTCGTCGTCCAACCTAGCAGGGAAGCAATCCCAAATTTCTGCTGCATCTTTTTCGACTGAAACGGAATATATGGCGTTAGATCTCTGCGTCGCTGTTGGGTCGCTGGGCGTTTGGACCAACTGCGAGCGTTCATAATCGCGAGTTGCTGATATTCTCATCATTATTTTGCCCGCGTTAACGCCTGGAGCCACTTTTGATTTGATCCCCCGGCTATACATTCCAATGATGCGTTCCATCGGCCTAGCGCTGTAGCTTCTTGGGGGACCGATATGTCGAATTGCGGAGGCCATGTGTCGCAGGTAGCGTGTGTTGACAGTGTAAGTATTTCGAGGCAGTTTTTCTAGCGCAAGCACATGCCAGGAGTCTAGCAATCTAACGTAAAGAGTATGGTAAATGGAAATCTTGCAATATACAAGAATGCCACATGGTGTTTTATAAAACCTTTGAATTTCTGGAATATCGTCTCGATGGATCTCCCATTCGAGAGCCATACAGCACCCCTTAATTAAATAGAAAAAGGGTCTGATGATGTCGGACGATTTGCCAGCTGTCTGAAGGGCCTCTATGACAAGAGTTGGTAGAACATACTGGACAAAATCTATCCAATCAACAGCGCGTTCGTTGCCTGTCCTTAAGAATATATCTGTCAAGTTTATAGACTCTGAGCAGGGCGAAATTTGTAAGGCGGCTGGAAAAAGCTACCTGAAAGCTTGCCTTCGAAGTTGCCGGAGATGTACTGCATGTGTGCGATTGCTCCATCATCTGCCCAACTGCCCGCAACGTATCATTCTCCAGGGCCAGCACCGTGTCGAGTTGAGGGCTGTCAGGACCATGTCTCGACATGCAGGTGCTCATGCACGCATGCAGGGTCACTTGTGAAACCATGAGTGTGGCACAAGTGACCTGCATATTCTGCCTCTGTCTTATAAGCTGTTTCTGTTCCTTCGCGTGCGCGTTGCATACTTCTCTCTCTTCCCTCTCATTGCCCCTCTGCCACTCCAGCGTGCGTTCAAGGTGTCTCCAACGCGAACCCGCTGCCGTGTTGTCTCCGTCTTTTGTCGTTTATTATTTCTTCATAGTATAAATACTCAACCTCGTTCGATAATAAACGACACCAGATTATCTTGTTATATTTATCCTACATACCTTGTCCCTTGTCTCTTGGTCCCTGTTTCCTTTCCTCGGCGTCTTCCTGGTCTTGTCCTCGATCTTAGGTTCGTAGCACCACGCTTCGGCGTACTTGAGTTCTGATCAGCTTGTGTGGGATCATTCTTGTTTTATACTATTGGTCTTTCTGTCTCTAGTTCTCAGTACTAGTTCTGTTCTCCAGTTCCATCTGGTTTCCTTGATCCTACCTTGCTTGGTTAGTATTCAATCTGTCCTTGCCCTTGTCGTTGCTGGTATGTGTTAACCTTGTGTACGTGTCGTGCAGCATCCTTGCCTCCTCTGTCTGTACCCTAGCTTCCTAGCTTCCTGCCTTTGACTTCCACGTCATTCTGTCTTCCGTTCCGTCCAGTCGAGTTCTTGTCTTGTCTCTGCTCTGCTCTGCTTCCTTCCTCCCTTGCTCCCTCGTTGGCTGTCACGTTCACTCTGCACTCGGCCATACGCTCAACACCGCTTCTTCATTCGACAGTTGACAAGGGCTTAATAATCTCCAGATATGTTTTCCGAGATTGCAGCCTACTAGATGCATTTCATCTAGTCCGAAGAAAAAAGCACCTCGAAAAGCTTTAAGATTCGCGAATGGTGTTGCCTTCAATCCATGATTCTAGATATAAAAGATAGTAGAAGTTTGTGTACATTAGATACGTTTCTACAATCCTCCAGTGAACTTGCCTCATCGCCATTTTGATAGTGGCATTTGTTTCTCTCGCGCCCATCCTCTACGCCGAAGTACCGGCCATGCCCTTTGTTGTTAATGCTAAGTGAGATAAAAGGTAGACTGAAAGTTTGAAAATGTGAGAGTGAAAATTGGTAACAACAAGAGTAAGTGAGACTGTGTCTTATTGAAGAAAGGTAATCAGAGATGAGTATGATATGCTAGTCTACAATTTATCTACTGTATACAGTATATAGGTGTCAGTCATGACATAGAGATCCAATAATATAATTATACTGGACTGTGTCTTTGTGTAGGTAATGTGTATATACCGTACAAATAGGAACATAGGAATATATAATAAAGTAATACAACACATAAACTGTATGTGATTGTATACAAATACGATATGTTTGATCACGTATAATGTGTGTTAAGCAATTTTTAATCCAATCACGACATAATCATGTTGAGGACTCACTCATCAAGGACACGACTTACTAAGTAGATACAGTAATCCTATACCACACTAAGTGCCGATGTGGTTGTGACCAAACAAATTCGGCATCCTTCCCGACATTGGTGGCCTGCATGCCCGCATAATGCTGCTGCGCCCGGTATATCACCCGATGCTAGATTTAAGTGCGCCATTGACGAAACAGCAATGCCATCTGTGCCGCAAACACATATTCCTTTCGTCTCAAGCTCTTTAAGGTCCTCATACAACGGGCTCAGGAATGAATGTAAGTTGCCGCTTCTGCTTCCAGTGGGAACAATGGCTAGCTGAATCATATTTTTGTCCAAGTATCTAGAAAGATGTGCGCTTATTAGCTATACCATTGCGTGACTTAAAATTACCTTTCTTCAGGAGGCAGGTTCGATATGATCAGATGTACAATTGTAAGCGATATGCGAGTGCGGGCTGTGATGTAGGCAAAGTAGAAACAGGTAACAAAAGAATACGTGAGACTGGTCTTTACTGGAAAATGAAAGTAAAGAATTGATTACTCTATCCGCTTATGATCTATGTACATCTTTTATACATTTGACGATGTTTCAGAGGACGGAGTGATTAGAACCAATCCACTGTGACGATGTCCATATTTAATTAGGAACGGAGGTTCCTGAGATAAATTATTATTCAGACACTTCTTGGTAAGAGACACTGCCAATGATATTGTGCAGGTGAAACCGCAGTAGCGCTCTTTTCTTTAAATACAAATCAGACTAATGTCTGAATTGTAAATGATGGATTCAGGACGTTCTTGATGAGCAACGGTCTCAATGATTGGACACAGCTGCGGGTATAGACCGTTTTCACAAAAACGAGTTCACCCGACAGTTGATAGTTTATCACATAGCCCCCGTCCAGGTTGCGTTCATGGACGTCAACTGGATATATAGTATGATATAGATGCATGTCCTGTGGTACATGTCATGGTATATGTATGTAGATATATGGGTGACTTGGATATAATGACCATCTGGTATCTTAGCAATATATGCATAACCTTTAGCGTCTGGCTAGTCGTTTTGATGAGCGTGTCGCAACACCACTTTTGTTTCCATTCTTGGGACTATTGTTCTTTCGATTATTGGTATTAGTTTTGGTATTTGTCTTTTTGGTATTTGGTTTGGTAATAGTTTTGGGTGTTTGTACGGGTATAACGTTGCGTGGTGCCATTACCTCTTTCTTGGTAGGTTCTTGGCCTATACGCTTCCAATAATCGATAATTGTTTTTCTTTGGGTAAATGAATCTGCAATTTCCCCGGTATCGTGTGATTCATCATAGCCTTTCCATCTTACTTTGTATTCGTATGTGCCTGGTGCTAGTTCATTATGGGCTAATATGCCTTGAACTTCATATAATTCGTCACATGGTATAATTTCATCTTGGGGTATAAGTTTAAGTTGTGATGGTGCATATTCGCGTGTCAATACATCATTCTTTTCATCTTTGAGGATGTATGCACCTCCTTGGTTCTTTCTGATCACTGTATAGGGTCCTTCATAGATCGGATCTAGTTTGCCCACTTTTTCAGTAGTCTTTGCCATTACTTGGCCTCCTACAGGAATTTCAATTTGAATATGTTTCTTGTCAAATTTCTTTTTCTGTGCATTGATAACTGCAGTGATTTTTTCCTTGATAGCAGGAAAGACTACTTCTTCCATATTTTTAATTCTTTGTACCAGTGTGGGGCGTTATTTGTAAGTTGACACCAAATGTGATTGATGTAGTATTGTAGTGAGCACCAGTCGAACCACAGAGATGTGTTCGGCGTGTACGAAAGGGTAAAAAAAAAGGTAAATCAGAGGAAATGCGTCTCTGGATAAAGTAAGAAAAAGGGCAAGAGGAATTATGCGTCTCTTGTGAAGTAAAGAAAAGGAGTAAGAGGAATTGTGCGTCTCTTATGTTAAAGAAGAAAAGGTAAGAGGAATTATACGTCTCTTGTAGAAAGGTAGCGGCTTGTGTTTGTCGATGGAGGAGGCTGTTCCAACGGAGACAATAAAATGTGTTTGAAGAAACTGTTATTGAAGTATTGAATATTGATATTGGGGTAAAAGGGGAATGGGTATTTATACTATTTTTGAGAGTTTTCTACTGATGTTATGTTATAGGGGAGGAAGTGGTGAGAAAATGAAAAGATGCACACTTAAGTGGTTGAAAAATAAAAAGATGGATACTTAAGTGGTGAAAAAAATAAAAAGTGGTGAGTTCAGTGGTCAAAAAGAAAAAAGATGGTTAGTTCGAAGTGGTAGAAAAATAAAAATGTGGTGAGTTCCAGAAAAGGAAAAGAGAAAGAAGGGCAAAATAATTCTATGAGCTAAGCTCATCAGACTGAGCAGTCTCACACCAGTTCTTTTTCAGAAGCTGGCGTGAGTTGGTAATCATTGGTATAATCTTTAAAGCCGTTAAGTTCTCTGGCAAACATAAGGGTATATGGTGCGGTATCATGTCTTTTCGTAATTTTTGCATTGAGTGACAATTGCACTGCAGGAACGAAAAGATCCCAATCTTTGATGGCACCTCTAATGAATTTCTTTAGAGTTCTTACTGAGGTTTGTACCCATCTTTCGGCTACACCATTTGCTCTTGGGTGGTATGGCGTCACTAGCCTGTGGTCAAAACCAGTGGCTTCAGCCAGTTGACTCAGAAGACTGTTTACGAATTCTTTGCCATTATCTGATTGTAGGTATCTTGGGAATCCAAAGTCGCAAAAGACTTGAATTAATACTTTTACAACCGTATCAGACTGTTTGCTTGATATGGGTCTTAATATGCAGAATCTTGTACAGATATCTACCATTACCAGTAGGTAGTTGTTTCCCATAAAAGTTGTTTTAAATGGACCAGCCAAATCCAAATCTATGGCCCAATGGTCGCATGGTAAAAATGATTGTACTGGGTGCAAAGGATCAAATCCTTGTCGTACAATATTGAAACGCTGGCATTCTTTGCATTTCTTTACAGTCTCTGCTGCATCTTTGTTAATTGCTTGCCAGTGTATTCCTTCATTATGCAAATGTTGGGTCATGGCTTCTGCACCAAAGTGTCCGAACAAATGCGTTTCTTCTAAGAGCTTGGCTCTCTCTTCAGGCGGTGGTGTGAGCATTGCCCTATATCGGTTATCTTGCTCTTCTGTTTGTGTGCTACGCTGCACAACGTGGCTTGTTTTTGCCTTTTTGACCGGCCTGGTATTGCCCCCGTCCAGCTCTTTTTCTTCCGGAAAAAGGCGAGAAAGTTGGTCGGGCAAAATATTACTGAGCCCTGGAAGGTGGACAATGTCGAAATCATACTTGAGCAATGTGTCAAGCCAGTTGATCATCATGGCGTTGGCAATGCGTTGCGTATGAAGGTAAGTTAACGCGCGGTGGTCAGTAAAAAGGGTGAACTTTTGTCCCCAAAGGTATTTATGAAACTTTTGTAGCGCGAAAACGACAGCGAGAAGTTCTCTCTTGGTGACCGAATAATTCCTTTCGGACTTGGGAGGCTAGTTCATGTCTATATGATTTGCTAATATTAGTAATATAGCAAATTGCTGTTGATAGAATTATTTATATCTGTATTAGTAATATTACACTTCGAGGTCTGCTGGCTAGTTGGGTTATCATAGTTCTCCGCTTTAATCACGAACAATAAAATTTTTGACAGGTCTAAACTACTAAAAGCATCTTTTCTTCGTTCGCGAACTTGATTGCACTGGATATTTACCGTCATCTCAATTCACGTATGGATGCAGAAGTTCCTCTCGAAACTCTCTTGGCCCGACTGGCCCAGCTGGAAGAACGAGTCGCCACCAGCGCCTTCCTCTCCTCGGACCCTAATGTTACTATCCGTAATCCAGGGTCAGACTTCAACCCGTCTTCCGAGGTGTTGGCAGCCTTCCCGGGCATGGATGCTGATTTCTTTCGTTCCAAGCTGGACGACAACGAGCGGCGCAAGTTCCTCTTCGACTGCCCGAAGAACGCTGTTCGTCAGTATGAGCCTCCCACCCTTAACCGAGTCCCATCGATGGGTGATGCCGCTCGCAAAGCTGATCAACAGCTCCGAGATGTGCAGTATCGCCTCTCAGGGCTCACCCGGCCGCTGGACTGGTATGCCTATCAGTCCACGCATAGTAACTGGGATGCCAATCAGTT
This sequence comes from Syncephalastrum racemosum, assembly GCA_002105135.1. Lineage (NCBI taxonomy): Eukaryota > Fungi > Mucoromycota > Mucoromycetes > Mucorales > Syncephalastraceae > Syncephalastrum > Syncephalastrum racemosum. The sequence continues at coordinate 1,057,523 of MCGN01000012.1, forward strand.
GTTGGCTTACTCTCAATCCCTGGTCCGCAATATGGCGGCACTCTTGGCTGATGTTGCTTCGCACATCACCGACCTTCGCGTGGCTGGCCTCCTCTCCGGTGTCGACGCTCAACAGCGCTCGGCTGATAACCCCTTGGTTCCCACAGAAGACCTCCTGGAACAGCTCAAGCTGGCCCGGAGCCTCCACGAAGCCACCCAGCCCGCCAAGAAGCCTGGTCACGGCAAACGCAAAGGGGCCCGACCCCAACGGCGTACCCAGGCCGTTCCCGCCGCTTCGCACCAATCCACAGCTTGCGGGACATCCTCTTCCCACTCTGGTCCCGAACGACCGCAAGGTGAGTGGTCGGGGTTTCACTCACGAAACCAGCCGAAGTCGCGCCATCAGTGAGCGCTGTCGGGGGGCGCTTGTCACATTTTGCCGATTCGTGGCAAGCGCAATTCCCCACCGACCTGCCGGCCATGACATCCTCCGTCGTGCAGTCAGTCTTTCGGCTATGTTTCTCTTCGCCTCCACCGACCCGTCCTCTGCTCCATCCCATCATCACCTCGCACCACCGCGCTCCGTCCGACCAGTTCAGCATCGACGAAGCCGTCAAGCCCATGCTGACCAAAGGCGCCATCGAACCAGTACGCGCCTCTCACCACCACCCTTATGGCTTCCTTTCCAACATGTTCGTCATCCCCAAGAAGGATGGCGGCCGCCGCCCAGTTCTCAGTCTGAAGCCCTTGAACCAATTTCTTCCGCAACGGCCGTTCAAGATGGAGACCATGAATACCATCTGCCGTCTGCTTCAACCCGGCGACTTCCTTACTTCCATCGACTTGAAGGACGCATTCCACCACGTTCTAATCCATCCCTCGTCTCGGCGTTTTCTACGCTTTCAATGGAACGGACGACTGTATCAGTACCGCGTTCTTCCGTTCGGGCTTTCACTGTCCCCATGGGTCTTCACCAAGGTCCTGAAACCGGTCCTGAAATGGGCTCGGCGCCGTGGCATTCGCTTGACGGCCTATCTGGACGACCTCTTGGTGTTGGCCCCTTCTCGCGCACAATCAGCCTACCAGACGCAACTAGTCCTCGACAAGTTGGAATCCCTCGGGTGGGTGATCAACAGGGACAAGTCCTCGCTCACGCCCTGCCAACAGATCGAACACCTGGGTCTCCGCCTGGATTCCAGTTCGATGTCTATCTCGGTTCCTGGCAAGAAGATCCGGGCCATCCGACGCCTAGCGCACCATCTCCTCTACCAAGCCTCGACTTCCTGGACTCGTTTGACGTCCTTTGTGGGCACTGCCCTGGCCACTCAGTTGGGCAATGCCCAGGCCCGCTTCAGGACTCGTCACCTCCTCCATCAAATCAACCTATGGCGCCACCACCCGAGCCGTCAGGCCTGTCCCATCACTCCCTCCATGAAGGCCGAATTGACCTGGTGGCTCTCTCAAATGCAGACATGGAATGGTCGCCATGTGGTTCCCCCTCCTCCCCTGCAACAGATGTTCACAGATGCCTCCGACACGGGCTGGGGCGTTGTGGTCGGCGATCGCTCGCACCAGTCCCGTTGGCTCCCTTCCGAGCGCAATCTCCACATCAACATGAAGGAACTGCTGGTAGTATGGAAAGCCCTTCACCTGCTCCCTCCTCCTCCGGGTTCACACCTCCAGATATGTCTGGACAATATGTCGGCCAAAGCCTACATCGACAAATTCGGAGGCACACGATCGGCAGCTCTCAATACCTTGGCGATGCACATTTGGCGTCACTGTTTCCGCCACAGGATCACCATCTCCACCTTGTTCGTCCCCTCCCGCTTCAATCCGGCCGATGCTCCGTCACGCAATTGCGATATCGTTAGAGACACCCCGGGGGGTGAATGCACGTATAGGAAGGGTGTGGTCAGTATAGAAATGGGCAGTGGAAGCTGTACGACGACTGCTGTGGTTAGAACCGATACTTATTTTGGAAGGGGGGGGATATAATGGCTTAGAGGGGGTGAGCGTATCAATTACCTTCCACAATCCACCTGGCCTTGTGCTATACAGCCAAAACGATTCCGACAACCCTTGTCGGATATCCTTTTGGCTGTATAGCACAAGGCCAGGTGGATATGTAGAACCAAGAATAGAAGGGTGGATAAGATCCTGTTTATTGTTTTTACTTCTCGCGTATTTATATTTTTCTAAGTGCTTGGCATTTGCCTGCGAGAAGGGGATAAGTATATAAATGGATAATGGGCTATGACGATACGCGTCATAGCCAAGAGGTCGGAGGGGGGAATGAACGATGTTCGGTGGCGCATCTACAAAAGGATGTGTACTTCTTTGAAAGGATACTAAATGCGGATGCGCTGCCGTGCGTAACATTTGACGTCATTTGGAGATAAAAGGTGAAGGGAGTTAAACTCCGGACAGGGTATACGACACAATTGTGTCACGGACAATCCTGTCGGATCTTGAAGCCAAAACAGGGCACAGATCCTTTTTGGATCAGCAACATCAGGACGCTGCTGCGGCACGCAACCGCAGTAAACTTTGATCAGCCTCAGTCTCACCCACGACCGCCGCAATGAAAGCATAAGCACTGCGCACTGCGGCGACAGCCGCAGTAACTTTTAGAAAAATATAAATACCCCTCAGTCTCGATATAATAAAGAGCAGTTCTGAACAACTCAATCTTTTCTATACTATACGATCCACCGAAAAGCCTCTTTTGGTTTACTGGCCATTGATCTGATCAGCCAAAAATAAGCCGACAATCCAAAAGGAAATCTACGCCGACAACGGGTAGGAAACAGAAAAATCGACAACTGCAGGATTTGAACCTGCGCGGGCAGAGCCCATGAGATTTCTAGTCTCACGCCTTAACCACTCGGCCAAGTTGTCATATCTGTCTTATGACACAGTCCATCCGGGTGATCTCGGCATTGCTTGGGGAGGTCAACTCCTGTTGCCTGGGGAAGACCTCCGGCCGAATGTTGTCAATTTTGGCTGGTGTAGGGTTGGTGGTCTAACACACACAGGGACCAAGACCATTTTTTATTCTGTTAACAAAATCCTGCATGAACCAAATCCTTTTGATGCATTACACAAATTTTCTTGTCTATAACACAAATTAGCATTCGACTATTTTTTTGGTTTATACGCCAACATTCGACCACTTTTCTGGTCAATACCTTTATTTTCATATCCCTTACTATCTTATATCTTAGCTTTAGAAACATATAAATAGGCTTTAGTTTTTCAGCCACAACAGATCAGACATTTTTACTCTTAAGACTATACAATAAAGTCATATCTCTCTTACAGACTCAATTTCTTTCATAACTGCTTGCACGTCGATACAAGACCACATCCAAGCCTCAAGAACAAGTCTAGTATCTGTCTCCGTTGGTCCTGCATCAAGACACCATCGAAAAGAACAAGTCTGCACAACTCCATTCCTCGACATTGCCAAAGTACATTGTCAACCTCAACTCACAAACTTCTCACTTTGTGACTTCTTTTGAACCTCTCGTACCTTTTTATCCTTTTCCTAACCTTTTCACCTATTTTTTTCGTAAGGCTTTTATACAAAACCTTACTGGTGCTCACTCTATTTCCCTTTTGACACTTTTTAACCCTTTTTACCTACCTGGATAATTCGTATCCAGCCTATTTGTACTCCGAACCTACTTACGTGCCTTGAAGGAATCACCAACCTTATACTGGTCAATTTCAATTTTTAATCTTTTCCCATTTACTGGCGCTCAAGATTACCAGCCCGCCCCCTTCCATTCAAATTCCGCTCAAGATCTATGAAAACCGTCATATCCACATTTTGTCACTGTCAACTCATTTCTTCTCCTTATTCTTTCTTATTATTTTCTGTTGTTCTCCTGTTACTTTCGACATTCCCACCATTTCGACATGTTACTTAACAGCGATTGTCCTGTCATTCACGTCCCGTCATTCACCAAGGTCATGCAACCTAAGTATGCGTTGTGCACTAAGAGTAACCTCGCACAAAATATATTTTGTGCGATACTCTCACCTTTATAACTCTTTAGTGCGACAGCAATAAACAACACCTTTCTTCTTCACTTTTTATACGTTTTGTTTTTCTCGCTAAAGGAGTGCGAGCAGAGTTCTAATTGTAGACGGTCAGCCTTATCCGAAGCCTGTGTGGGGCGTTATTTGTAAGTTGACACCAAATGTGATTGATGTAGTATTGTAGTGAGCACCAGTCGAACCACAGAGATGTGTTCGGCGTGTACGAAAGGGTAAAAAAAAAGGTAAATCAGAGGAAATGCGTCTCTGGATAAAGTAAGAAAAAGGGCAAGAGGAATTATGCGTCTCTTGTGAAGTAAAGAAAAGGAGTAAGAGGAATTGTGCGTCTCTTATGTTAAAGAAGAAAAGGTAAGAGGAATTATACGTCTCTTGTAGAAAGGTAGCGGCTTGTGTTTGTCGATGGAGGAGGCTGTTCCAACGGAGACAATAAAATGTGTTTGAAGAAACTGTTATTGAAGTATTGAATATTGATATTGGGGTAAAAGGGGAATGGGTATTTATACTATTTTTGAGAGTTTTCTACTGATGTTATGTTATAGGGGAGGAAGTGGTGAAAAAATGAAAAGATGCGCACTTAAGTGGTTGAAAAATAAAAAGATGGATACTTAAGTGGTGAAAAAAATAAAAAGTGGTGAGTTCAGTGGTCAAAAAGAAAAAAGATGGTCAGTTCGAAGTGGTAGAAAAATAAAAATGTGGTGAGTTCCAGAAAAGGAAAAGAGAAAGAAGGGCAAAATAATTCTATGAGTTAAGCTCATCAGACTGAGCAGTCTCACATGTGCTCGGGGTCGGTTGAGGAGCGGCCCGCGACTTCTTTTTGTAGGTAGGTCGGATAATGTTGCGGATTAGGGCTTCGTTTTCTTGAGGCTCGAGGTCGTCTCGCCAGAAAAGAGTGCGATAAACCTTATATTTTTGATGGACTGTTGCATTTGATTTGTCTGTGATTTTCTTAATGTTGAAAATGCTCGACGGTCGCTTTTCTCGGTGTTGGCGGATTTCTTCTTGTAATTTCTTGACGAGGGGTCTCTTTACTAGTAGGCCATCTGTTGCATCATGCCAGGCAAAACCTTGTTCGGCAAGTGCGTCAATGGATCGTTCATCGATGTTAAGTGGGCGGCAAGCATGTATCAGTTCGTGCAGGTATCTTTGTTCCTTGGTGGGTCGCACCATGGTATCGGGGAGTATTTCATCGACGATGGATGACTCAAGCGGAGTGGGGTTGGTGGCGTTGTCATCGGCATTATTGTCGTTCGGAGCTGGTTGGTCGCCCTGGTATTGATCCAACATGGATAAATACACCGTCAACTTTTCTTGCTCGTTTGAGGTTGATCCGTCGAGGAAACTTGTGTCTTGAGATGGTTCCTCGAAGTGGGTTCCTTCTTGTAGAGGGAACAACGGCTCGAAAGGCATTGTCTCCACGAGAGTGTTGCCTTCGGTCTCCAAAATTGGCATCATCCAGAGTTCGTGGGGCTGCATTGTGGGTGTTCTCATTAGGTCCTCGATGGTCGGGATATTGACCGTGAGAGTCTGGTCGACTTGATCCAGTATCGGGGTTACTTGTAGAGGGAACGGCGGGGTCTTGAGAAGTTCCTCGATGGTCATGTTCATCATTGGGTCTTGACTCTGGTTCATGTTGTAGGATTGGATCACTGAGAAGAGAGGATGTAGCTGTATACTGATAATGTCTGAACTCGGCTTTTGGCAGAGTATATATACGCAATCGATTTCCGTGGACGATGTCTTTGACGGGATCTCCAGTGGGCGTTTTGAGTTCGTAGGTACCGCGTCGTTTAACTTTGTTGATGATGTATGGGCCTTCCCATTGGTCTTCAAGTTTGCCAGACCACGACGTGTCGAGGTAATTCTTGTAAATTTCAACATGGTCACCAATTTGGAACGGGGGCTTGTTTTCTTTCTGTTGCGCCAAGATCTTGTTCTGGATAGCACGGATTTGATTTGCTTGTGCGAGGGCAATGGCGCCTGCTGCTTCTGTTCTGATACGGCGTAGTCGTTCAAGTTGCGCATCGAGGTTGTCAGGTGTTGCATCACCATCGTCAGTCTCGTCGGTTGGTGTATCACTATCTTCTTGAGGATTGACATTGTCATCTTGATCGGCTGGATCTGCATTATCTTCTTCTGTTGTATCACCATGCGTATGCATGCTTATTTCACCTTGCATGACTCGGTCAAATGGTGAATAAGCTTCTCTTCCGTAAGTGAGGTAAAATGGCGTTCGTTTCGTTGTCTTGTGTTTCTTTGTACGGTAGGCGTACAACAGGGCCGGTAGGTAAATATGCCAATTTTCTTTTCTTGAGCTGGCAATTTGCGTAACATTTGTCCAAATGTGCGGTTGAATCGTTCGACAAGGCCATTGGTTTGTGGGTGATATGTTGATGAAAGCTTGTGTGTAATCGAATATTGCGTGCAAACGGCATCGATGATCTTGCTGGTAAAGGCAAGTCCGTTGTCGGTAATAATTGATTTGGGCGCGCCATGACGGCAGATGATGTCTTCGTACAGGAACAAGGATACTTCAAGGGCGTTTGCGAAACGTAGGGCTCTTGCTTCAACCCATTTGGTAAGATAATCCATGGCAACGATAATATAGCTTTGTCCGGCTTTGGAGGTAGCGACGTGTTTGATGTCCATGCCAATTTCGGAAAATGGTTCTTCAGTAACTCGGATAGGATTTAGCTTTTCGTTCAATGTTGGTTTTCCTTGACGTTGACAACGATCGCATTGACGTATGTAGTTGCGTACGTCTCGGGTCATGCTGTCCCAATAATATTTTTGTTGTAATTTGTCGAGCGTTGTCTGATATGCAAAGTGACCACCGAGCGGGTGTTGATGTGTCATCCAGAGTGCTTCAGGGGCATCCGTTTTTGTGAGGTCTTGACGCGGGCGGATTTTGTGTCTTCGGTAAAGTCGGTCGTCTTGTACAAAATAATATTTGCGTTGTGTTTTGAGCTTGTTTCTTTCGTCGGGCGTGATATCGTCTGGAAACTCGAGAGTCTCCAGGTAGTACTTGAGATTATTGTATTTGTTGTCTTCCATTGTTGTTTGAGTGTAGTTGAGTGGTTTGGTTTGCTTGATATATTTTTTTGTCTGATATGAGTGTCGTGTTGAGGTGTCCGGGTGATATGGTCGTCTTTGAAAAAGGAAATGTGCTTCGCTTGCTGAGTTTTGTGACGTGTTTTAATAGCCAAGTCTTGACAAAAAATCAGCGTTCTTGTTTTCTTTTCCTGGTCTGTACTGTATGTCGAAGTCGAATTCGGCGAGGAATGTTATCCATCGTGCAAGGATTCCGGTAGGTTGAGATTGGTTGATGAGGCCATGCAATGCGGAATGGTCAGTTAACACTTTGAATCGTTTTCCGAGCAGGTACGGGCGTAGTTGTTTTATCGTCCAAACAACGGCTAGGCACTCCAGTTTCGATATTCCGTAGTTGCGTTCAGCGCTTGAGAGTCCACGACTGATATATAATATGACGCGTTCGCGATTGTCTTCATCGAGTTGAGAGAGTACGGCACCGAGTCCTTGACGTGACGCGTCGGTTACGAGTACGAACGGTTTATCAAAGTCGGGTCGAATAAGCACGGGTGCTTCAGTCAGTTTTCTCTTGAGCGTTTCAAAAGCTTGCGTCGTTTCCGGTGTCCATGGTTTTACAACATCCTTCGTCTGTTCGTGCAATGGTCGAGCAATAGCGGCAAAGCGTTCAACAAATCGTCGATAATATGAGGCGAGGCCGAGAAAATTTTTGATGTCGGTGACGGTCTTCGGTAACGGATAGTCTTTAATTTTGGCGACTTTATCTGGGTCGGCTTGCAGTCCATCTTGCGTGACAATATATCCAAGGAACTTCAATGAGGTCTTGAAAAATATACACTTGTCCGGGTTCAGCTTGAGATTCGCGATTCGTAGGCAGTCGAAGACTTTCTTGATATCGGTAAGGTGCTGGTTCATGTCTTTGGAGTAAATATTCAAGTCGTCCATGTAGGCAACGACACAAGTATTGATGAGCGGTCGGAAACAAATATCAACGAGGCGCTGGAAAGTTGCTGGCGAGTTGCTGAGGCCCATTGGCATCATGGTGTATTCGTAAGTTCCAAACTTGGTCGTGAATGCTGTCTTTTCAATTGACGCTGGATCCATAGGTACTTGATGAAATCCTGCACGCATATCTAGCGCTGAGAATATTCTTGCTGTTCCCAGTGAGTCGAGTAATTCGTCGATGCGTGGTAACGGGTATGCGTCTCGGCGTGTGATCGAATTCAATTTGCGGTAGTCAATGACTAGGCGATAGTCTCCATTCTTTTTCTTGACAAGGATTATCGGTGAGGCCCACGGACTGTTTGATGGACGTATGATTCCGAGGCGGCAAAATTTGTCCAATTCAGCTTTGAGTGCTGCTGCTTCGACTGGCGCGATGCGATATGGTCTTGTTCTGATAGGAGCGACGTCTTCGGTCTTGATCTCGTGTTGTATCAGGTTAGTCTTGCCAATTGTGTCTCCATCCCAGTCGAAGATGTCTTGATAATCTTGAATCAAATCAATAAACTGATTTTTGATTTCTTCTGGTACATCAGTGTCGATCTGTATTTTGCTGGCTTGGTCCTTCTGTTCTTCGATATTCGTGGCAAGGGGTTCTTTCTGTTGTAATATTTTTCGTCTGGCGTTGACGTCAATGTCGTATCCGGATGGCGTATCTTCTTCAGTGTCGAGCATGACGAGTTCTCCAACGTATGTTTTTGGGTTGAGGCGTACTGGCGTTGACTGCTTGGCTTCCATGGTTATACTGAATTGATCTCCTATGGTTCGTATGATAAAATCGTGTGTGCTGATTTTTGCTGATAATGCTGTTGATAGATCGAATTCGAATATTTTGGTCGTCGGTTCTTTCAAGATTCCATGGAGCTCAATCGAATTGTACGGTGTTATCGTGATTGGCATTGATGCGAAGACGCTGTACGAGAGGCCATGTGGTCGGGATTTCGTGTATAGTGTATTCTTGTTTTGCGGCGGCTGGTCGTCTTCTAGGTGGAAAAATTCGGTGCCAGGATATACTCTTGATCTTGCTGCTGGTAAGTTGATTTCATTTGCAACGGCTTCGGTTGACACGTCTGTCGATAGGTCTTCGAGAGATTCATCGCTATCTGATCCGTATTCTTCGTTTTGTTCTTCGTAATCGCTGCTGAGGTCGGATTCAATATCGAGGCTGTCATCATCGCTACTGTCAATATTCCATTCATCGATGCGAGGAGTCTGTACGGGTTGTGCATTTGATTGTCTTGTTGTCTTGACACAGGTAAGAGATATAACCACTTTTCGTTTCTTGTATGTTAACGAAAGATTTCCAGTTCTGAAGTCGATGCGTGCATTGGCGCGGTTGAGCCAGTTAATTCCAATAATCAGCGGTGTTGGGCAGCGTATGAGGACTTCGGTTGTGATTGGTATCGTCAGCAAGTTGCCTGAGCGTATGGGTACATCGTATATCAGTCCGAGCGAGGCTTGCTTGGTTCCGTTGCCGAGTGTGAAAATGCTTCCTGATGGTGCATCAATATCGAGATGGAGTATATCTGCAAGTTCCTTTGACATGCATGTTGCGGCGGCTCCTGTGTCTATCAGACATCTGATCGGCTGATCGAAGATTGTGACGGTGGCGTATGTCGCGGTCGGTATATGATTCGGGTCATCATCGAGAACATTTAGCTGGTGATTTCTTGCGCGCAAGGTACATGCGGTATGATATTGTCTGCGCAACGCTGGTGTGAGCTGTATCAGTTGTCCAATGGTGATATCTGCTTTTCGGTTCAAGATGTCTCGTGCAAGGTCATACGGGATTCGGTCTTTGGTTGGCAGCTTGGCAAGGTCCCATATATGTTTTGCGTACTGCTCACGACGTTCCTGTGCTCGGCTCTTTCCTGTTGGCATTGTTGAAGATTCTGTGACTTGCTCGGGGTCGGTTTGTGCTCGACGTGATTTTGGCTTTGCGGCGGCTTTCTCCTTGTTAGCGGCCTTTTCTTTTTCGTATGCAGCACGTTGCGTCCTTGTCATGACTCTTCTTGGTGTCTTGCTTGGTTTCGAATTTTCTTCCGACGGATCTGTTCTTGTGCTTGGTGATGCCTGATTTCCTTGGCTATTCTTGCGTACGGGCTCCTTTCCTTTTTCTTTGCTGGTTGGAGTGCGTTCGATTATTTCCTGGGTTGGTTCGTCGGCATCTTGCATCTCGTCGTCTGCTTCTTCATTGGCTGGCTGTTGCGGTCCGTTTTCGAGTTCATCTTCTTCTTCTGGTGTCAGAGCCAGTTCTTGTGGATTCATGACATGTCGTTCTGGTGGCAAGAATTTGTTGACGTCGCTGAAGACAACCTTTCTTTTTCCTTTGTCGTCTCGGCGGATTGGTCTTTTTACTTTAATCAAGTTTTGCGGTTTCAGGCCTCCTGGTTTCTTGTGGCGTGTATTGCGAGGATCTTCAGGCACATGTGTTCGTTGGGCAGCGCAGAAAAGTTGATCATCTTGATGTACAGGTTCGTCATCGGTATAATATTCTTCATGCTGATAATCTTGGTGGTGATCTTGATAATAATTTTGGTAATGATCTTCGTAGTGTTGGTCGTCTGGATATTGATTATCTGGATATTGATATAAGTCGTCCTGGTAAGTTGGGTCTTGATATTGATATTGCTGTTGGTACTGATTTCCTATAAAATAGTTATTGTTATCGTATTCATCATCCTGGGACACATAGTCATATGATGACAAGAACGGGTTCAAAACAATGGGTTTTTGGATAAAGCGGCGTTCCGCCGAACCATCGTCATACGCGACGGGCCGCTTTATTTTTTTGTCTTGATGTTCTCATCAGCACATCCTATCTGCTCCCATCCTATATACTCGTCGTCCTGGAAGTCGTTGGTGATCGTATTTTCGAACGTGACGTCCGGGCGCCAATGGTACTTGTGGGCATTCTGTTCGTATACCCTGTTCTGTCGTCGTATGTCTTCTTCGGCCTCAAGGCGTCGTCGAAGGCGATTGGCCTTACGAATCGGGTGACGACATTGGTCGTCGTCCGGAAAACGACTGACGGCACGAGCAAGCGTCGGTTGCTGGCGGTGGTGATAACCCTCAGGGTGGTCCGTTGGTTCTTCGAGGTCGTCCTCGGTGACTCGGGCCACGTAGGCGTACTCGTTTATGTCGAAGGCTGGAATTTCTTGCAGGCAGCTCAGAGTCATGTTGCGGTATACCGGGTGTGGCTCCTTATTGCTGAATGGCGGCAAGCGCGGTCCCATTGGTTCAGCGTTTGCTTCGGTTACGGGCGCAGGGCGGCGGCTGTCGTGGCGCGGCTCATTATTGTATCGCTGCGGTTGTTCATTATTTTGTTGGCGATCCTGATACTGCGGGCGACCTTGATATTGTGTGCGATCGTGATACTGTGGACGACTTTGATATTGGCGGCGGTCTTGATATTGCGGGCGGTCTTGATATTGCGGGCGGTTCTGATATTGTGGGCGGTTGTTGTATGTCGGCCGATTGTTGTATTGACGAGCAGGGCGCGGCGTCGGGGCAGGCCATCTACCATCAAGGTACATGTCATTGAATGCGGGCATGGCGGCACGGCGAGCGGCGCGACGGGTCGCTTCGGCTAAGGAGCATCCTTCGCTCAGAGCATCAATTAGAAATTGATTAAGGCGAGGGTCGTGGTGCGGTCCGTTGATGCGTTCGAGATTCGCAAGTTCCAGCCTGTCCCATTCGTTCAACATCATTGATGTCGCCGGCGAAATACCGTTTCCTGCCATGATATTTTGAACGAGCGCGCGTTCACCTGTTGGCGTGCGGTACGCGTTGAAGACTTCTGGCACGGTGTCAGTGCGTGCATTAGACTCGACATTCCAGAGTGCTTGCGCATACTTCTGAAATTCGGCAAAGGTCAGGGCACCCATCTTCGCACAATGGTTGGCAAAACGCGGTTGAAGGCCTGCTTTGAACCGGGATTCGATGACCTCGTTGTTGTTGATTTCGGCATGTTGAGCGGCAACGAGAAGACGTTGATAATAACTGTTGGGAGCCTCTTGTTCTCCCTGGTTCATGCGGTCGAACAGATTCTTCATCTGCATCAGCATTTCATCTGTGATGAACTGATGCTTCAGGGCGGCGATGTTGTCTTCGAAAGTAGCGTTATTCACGCGTCCGAGCAGGTTGTCTTTGTAATATATGCGTGCGGCTCCACGCAGCTGGGCGAACAGGATCTGATTCTTCCTGTGTTCACGGGTTACATTGCCCAAGGCAAAGGAGGATTCGAGCACCTCTCGAAATGCAGTAAAATCTTCATGGGGGGCACCAGAGTACGTGCGCAGGCTGCTGCCGTTCACAGCGGGTTCTTGGACCAACACAGGTTGTTGTTCGGCCATGTTGATATTATTGTTGTGGTGTAAAAGCCGGGAAAGAATTTTGTGATGTTTTTGTTGTTATATGATTGTTGTTGTCAAGTTTGTTGAGGTCGTTTGTAGGTAGACGGCGTGTTGTAATCGAGTTGTTGTTAAAGCGTCCCCTGTAGTGAGCACCAAATTTGGGGCGTTATTTGTAAGTTGACACCAAATGTGATTGATGTAGTATTGTAGTGAGCACCAGTCGAACCACAGAGATGTGTTCGGCGTGTACGAAAGGGTAAAAAAAAAGGTAAATCAGAGGAAATGCGTCTCTGGATAAAGTAAGAAAAAGGGCAAGAGGAATTATGCGTCTCTTGTGAAGTAAAGAAAAGGAGTAAGAGGAATTGTGCGTCTCTTATGTTAAAGAAGAAAAGGTAAGAGGAATTATACGTCTCTTGTAGAAAGGTAGCGGCTTGTGTTTGTCGATGGAGGAGGCTGTTCCAACGGAGACAATAAAATGTGTTTGAAGAAACTGTTATTGAAGTATTGAATATTGATATTGGGGTAAAAGGGGAATGGGTATTTATACTATTTTTGAGAGTTTTCTACTGATGTTATGTTATAGGGGAGGAAGTGGTGAAAAAATGAAAAGATGCGCACTTAAGTGGTTGAAAAATAAAAAGATGGATACTTAAGTGGTGAAAAAAATAAAAAGTGGTGAGTTCAGTGGTCAAAAAGAAAAAAGATGGTCAGTTCGAAGTGGTAGAAAAATAAAAATGTGGTGAGTTCCAGAAAAGGAAAAGAGAAAGAAGGGCAAAATAATTCTATGAGCTAAGCTCATCAGACTGAGCAGTCTCACAACGGCTTAAGTACGGATACTTGTTTATCAGCTGTCTTGATACTCCAGGTGTCGTATTCCCAATGCGGGTTCTGGCTTAAGGTGATGGTGAGATAAATGTGTAGACTGAAAGTTTGAAAATGAGAGGTAAGAGTGAAAATTGGTAACAAGAAAGAGTAAGTGAGACTGTGTCTTGTATTGAAAAGGTAAGCAAAAATGATTATTGTATGATAGTCTACAATTTATCTACTGTATATATAGGTGCCAGACATGACATAGAGATCCAATAATATAATTATCCTGGATTGTGTCTTTGTGTAGGTAATGTGTATATACCGTACCAATAGGAATATAGGAATATATAATAAAGTAATACAACACATATATGTGATTGTATACAAATACGGTATGTTTGATCATGTATAATGTATGTGTTAAGCAACCGTACATCCAATCACGACATAGTCATGTTGAGGACTCACTCACCAAGGACACGACTTACTAAACAGATAATCCTATACCACATAGCCCCCATCCAGGTTGCGTACACATACTGCAAACCTGTGTATACATATTTTGAGTATAAAGCTGAGGTTTAGCTTGGATATTTTTAGGATTCAAAGTATAAACAGATTTGCATATTGTCAGGGATATGCGCATTGAGCAATACCTAGTGTTTAGATGCGAGTCGCTTGGAAGAGCGTGTGGGTTCAGCATTGTTCTGTCTTTTCATGGGTATACGATTCTTATTTTTGGTATTAGCATTGGTGTTCTTTTGGGTATCTTTTTGGGTATCTTGTTTAGTCTGCTTTTCTTTTTGTTGACCAGATTTAATCTGTGCAGGCTTTTGATTGGGTTTTTGTCCAATGCGTTTCCAATAATTATTAATTGTTCTCTTCTGGGTAAAAGCATCTTGGTGCTCCCAGGTATCATGATCTTCATTATATCCCTTCCATCTTACTTTGTATTTATATTCACCAGGTTGGACTTCTTCATGAGCTAATACGGCTTGGACTTCATACAGCTCATCACAGGGTATAACCTCATCTTGAGATATTAATTTTAATTGTGATGGTGCATATTCTCTTGGTAGGACTTCATTCTTTTCGTTTTTAATAACGTATGCGCCACCTTGGTTGCGTCTTACAATGGTATATGGTCCTTCATATTGTGGGTCCAGTTTGCCAGCTCGTTCTCTTACTTTTATCATGACTTGACTGTTATCTGGAAAATCAACCATTACGTGCTTACTGTCAAATTTATCTTTTTGCGCTTTCATTACTGCTTCTATTCTTTCAGTGATTGCAGGAAACACAACATCTTCCATTTCTTTGATTCTTTTTGACAGTTCTTTTTGTGAGGCTGGTGTCAATTGGCTGTATTGGGTATAATTTTCAAAGTTATTCATCTTACGCGCGAACATAAGGGTATACGGCGCAGTGTTATGTCTTTTTGTTATTTTTGCATTTAGACCCAATTGCACTGCGGGTACGAATAAATCCCAGTCTTTAATTTCACCGCGGATGCATTTCTTCAAGGAGCGAATAGATGATTGTACCCATCTTTCTGCTACTCCATTTGCTCGTGGGTGATATGGTGTGACCAGCCTATGGTCGAATCCAGTAGCTTTTGCTAAGCTGGTTAGCATGTTGTTTGAGAATTCGGTCCCATTATCGGACTGCAGGTATCGCGGGAATCCAAAATCACAAAATACTTGTACTAGTGTCCTTGTTAAAGTGTCAGATTGCTTATTCACTATAGGTCTTAAAATACAAAATCTGGTACAGATGTCGACCATAACTAGTAAATAATTATTGCCCAGTAATGTTGTTCTGAAAGGGCCGGCTAAGTCAATTGCCCAATGATCGCATGGCAGAAATGCGTGAATGGGTTTGAGTGGATGATAGCCTTGTTTTATAATATTAAGTTTCTGACACTGCGGACATTTTCTAACAACCTTTAATGCATCGTCGTTGATTGAATGCCAATGTATTCCTTCACTATGCAGAGCTTTTGTGATCGCTTCTGCTCCGAAGTGTCCAAACAAGTGCGTCTTTTCCAAGAGCGCTTGTCTTTCTTCTTCAGGAGGCGTGAGCATATCCTGGTATGGTCGCACAATTTGTGCTGCTCGTGACACAATGGTTTTTGGGGAATAAGAAAAGATGTGACTTGATTTTTGGTCTTTTTTCTTGCTTTTTTGAAATTGACCGTTATCACCCCCTTCCAGCTCTTTTTCACTTGGGAAAAGGCGAGAGAGTTGGTCAGGCAGGATATTGTCCAAGCCAGGCAAGTGAACAATGTCGAAATTATACTCCAACAATGTGTCCAACCACGTAATCATCATGGCATTCGCGACCCTCTGTGTAAACAGGTACGTTAACGCACGGTGGTCGGTATACAACGTAAACTTTTGACCCCACAAAAACTTATGGAACTTTTTCAGTGCGAAGATAACTGCAAGTAGTTCCCGTTTTGTGACAGAATAATTCTTCTCGGATTTGGACAGTGCTCTGGCCATAAAACCTACGTGACGCGTCTGACCATCGATAACCTGGTACAAGGCTGCTCCGATACCCAAGTTCGATGCATCTGTGGCAACGCAAAATGGATAACGCATGTCAGGATATCGTAGTATCGGCGTGCGTGTAAGCATGGTTACGAGTCTATCATATGCTTGCTGGTGGCATACTGACCAAATGCTTTTCAGAGAGTTGTGATTTCTCAACTCATCCAATGGTGCCGTTAACTTTGAGATATTTGGTATATGTTCTCTGAAATAATTTATGACACCAAGGAAACGTTGGATATCTTTACCCGTCTTAGGTACAGGCCATTCACGTGCATTGGATATCTTTCGCGTATCAAGCGTGATTCCTCGATCTGATATACAGAAACCAAGTAAGTAAACTGCTTTTTGAGCAAAATGGCATTTATCGGGATTCAATATTAAATTCACATTTGTTAAGGCCTTGATAGCTTTCATTACATGTTGCTTATGTTGATCGAGATCTTTGGAGAAAACGACAACATCATCGACAAAGCAGGTAACAAAAGGCATATCTTTATAGACTATGTTCATGACTCTCTGGAATTTAGAAGAAATTGGCTTTAGACCAAAAGGCGTACCGCGAAAACACCATACACGGCCATTGAAGGTAAACGAGGTTTTATGCCGATCATCTGGATGGATCTGAAACCTATGAAACGCACTTTTTAGGTCTAGCGTTGTGAAGACTGAGGCACCCTGCATTTTATGGAAGATATCTCGGATGAGAGGTAAAGGGTATTTATCATCTGGAATCAATTTATTAATGTGCCTGGGGTCTAGGCAAGGTCGTTTTCCGGTGTAGTTGCCATACGCATCCTTTTTGGGCGCTAATGTCAAAGGGCTGTTCCACGCGTTATTTATTGGTGCTTCAATTATTGTGCCATCAGCTTCCCACTGCTTAATGGTGTCTTCGACTACTTCTCGTGCTGCGATCGGCAAGTCGTATTGACGTCTGTAGGACGTGACACCTGCAGGAGTTTCCAATCTGACAACTGATTCAGGTATAGTACAGAAGGAATGCTTTGATATTTGAGTGTTTTCTTTTAACAAATGTTGGATATCTTTAAGAAATTTTTCATGTTGATCCTTTGTTCCAGCAGGAGAATTATTTGGTGTTGGTACTTCCACAACTACAGGATCCTCTTCAGCTTTTGCTGGTTTCTCCCATGAAGTGGCTAAACCTGTCAAGGCAATTCCCAACTTTGGCATGAGATCAAGACCTATGGCAAT
Source organism: Syncephalastrum racemosum (assembly GCA_002105135.1). Taxonomy (NCBI): domain Eukaryota; kingdom Fungi; phylum Mucoromycota; class Mucoromycetes; order Mucorales; family Syncephalastraceae; genus Syncephalastrum; species Syncephalastrum racemosum. The sequence continues at coordinate 1,074,543 of MCGN01000012.1, forward strand.
TTGTATACCACCAGACATGTCCATAATCTCAAAGGTATGCTGCAACTTCCTTCCATTATATTCGATTTTAATATCTTTTACTTTTCCAATTCTAGGTGTTGTCATATTTTCTTTTGCCAGTATGATATTTCCAGAGTTTTGTTCAGGTACAATTGTAAATTTATTTTGATCAACAAAATTTGAACTAATTAATGATGTATCACAGCCTGTGTCCAGCAAGGCGAGTACTCGTTCATTCTGTATAATCAAAGGTACCATTATGGATGGATTGTCAGTATTTGCAGCTTTTGATAATATATTGTGCTTACTTTGGGCCTCATAGTCTAAGGCTTCTTCAGCTTCCTCTGAGTCTAAGCTCAGGTGACTTGTGCGCTGCTCAATCTGCGCCATGCGTGCGCGTATGTTCCTGTTCTGGCGCGCGGCCTTCATTTCATGGCAGAAATGCCCAAACTTGAATGGGACTTTCTTGCAGAACCGGCACCAGTTTGTGCCCTCCTTGTGCCTTGGTTGGTCTGCACGGAATTTGCGGGGTCCTGCTGCTGTCGACGTAGAACTGCCCGGTGAGGGCGAAGGATACTGTTTACCCTTCTTGTGGTGCGGGCGACGCGGCGGTCGGCTTCCGTCCATGTCTTCGTCCGAGTCTTCTGTTGAAGAAGGACCATCTCGTTCCCAGTTATCCTCCATCACCAGGAGGGCTTCGATAGCAGTTTCGATGCTGTCCGGCAATTTGGTACCGTATCGATGCGCCAAGATAGACCAAGCCTTGTGTCGCGCACCGTGGTCTAGTGAGGAGACAAACTGGAAGACAAGGTCGCTATCCTCCCTAACATTGGCTGCGGCGGCACACTCCTTGTACCGGTTTGCGTAAGGGTGCAAGGCCTGCTTGGCACTCTTGCGCATAGAGTAAAGCGCGTGGCGGCGGTAGTAGATCTGGTATGGGCTCGTATGCATCTTGAAGAACCGTTGGCGGAACTCGGCCCAGTCCACCGTGGGGTCCTCAATTAGGCGATTGATTGAGAGGCGACCATCCGCCGGGTGCGTAAGGGGGGAAGAAACGGCGCCAGTCCGCTTCCACCGAGTTGTTATTCGCCTTCAAGATAACCTCGAAGTCGTCCAAGAATTGTTCTGGCGTGGCGTACGCATACTTATTCTCGGTGCCCTTGCGGAGATGGCTCTTGAGCCGAAACTTCGGCAAATTCGGCGGTGCGCCAGATGACGACACGGTCGCAACTCGGTGCGATGCCAGCTTGGTGGCAGTCTCGCTGCGGAGCTTTGGGGCTTCCGCGAGCAATTTCCGCATCATCTCCAGTTTTTCGCACCAGAACTCGTATTCCTGGTTGGCGGCGGCAAGCTGGTCCTTCGTCATCACACCTACCTGATCGAGGATATAGTCCTTGGCCTCGATTGCCTTTTCTTCCAAACGGGCCAATCTCTGTGCGGGGCTGCTTCCAGGTGCGAGCGAGGCGTCCGCACGAGCGGCTTCAGCACGATCGAAATCATCGACCGTCCAGGCATGTGTAGGCTGCACTGACTTGGTGGCCCACTTGGAATCGGCCGAAGAAGTCTTGCCGGGCGACGACGAACCAGACGCGGAGGCAACGGGTGACTTGCGCATGGGCTTCTTGCCCTTCTTGTCTGCCGTGGACTTGTTCTTGACAACAGAGGCATCCGTCATTTCGACGTCTTGTGATTCTTCCTGCGGTGCAGGACTGGATGCCACAGACTTGTCAGCATCTTGCTGCTGGGACTGCTGCTGTTGTTGAGGTTGCTCGACCTGCGAGACAACTTGATCATCCTTGATAACGGGCGAGGCAGAGTTCGAACGGGATTCAGTGTTGTTGGACATGTTTGAGGTAAGACAGGGAGAGTTCACTTAAAAAAATGAGATAAATGTGTAGACTGAAAGTTTGAAAATGAGAGGTAAGAGTGAAAATTGGTAACAAGAAAGAGTAAGTGAGACTGTGTCTTGTATTGAAAAGGTAATCAAAAATGATTATTGTATGATAGTCTACAATTTATCTACTGTATATATAGGTGCCAGACATGACATAGAGATCCAATAATATAATTATCCTGGATTGTGTCTTTGTGTAGGTAATGTGTATATACCGTACCAATAGGAATATAGGAATATATAATAAAGTAATACAACACATATATGTGATTGTATACAAATACGGTATGTTTGATCATGTATAATGTATGTGTTAAGCAACCGTACATCCAATCACGACATAGTCATGTTGAGGACTCACTCACCAAGGACACGACTTACTAAACAGATAATCCTATACCACAGATGGAACCAGTCTTGTCCAAGAATAAGGTCGAATTTGGTGTCAAGGACATACGCCGACCACAGACGCTTATAACCGTCCGCCATGGTCAGATCGAACCATACCTTACTGGTCACTACAGTTGTGTGGCCGCCTGCGGTCTCTGCTTCGCGCCCATGGATTGTCTGACGAGGTAAGCCTTGTGCAACGCTGGGCGTGATATAAGATGCGCTCGCACCAGTATCGAGGAGGACTTGAATAGTACGTCCATTGCAAACCATGGAATAAAGGGGCAAGTCGGTATTATTAATTGCGTTCAATTGTTCGAGGTGGTCCATATCCCTAGCTAGCTTTTCCGTGAGTTTTCTGTCGGGCTCCGGTTCGCTCAGGTCAATCAAGTCTGCTTCGGGGGTGACGGTGGGATGGTGAGTCATGTCGAGGGCGTTTGCTTGCGTGCGCGGAGGTTCCCTCAAAACCGCCGCGCCTGATCTTTTAACTGGCTACCTTGGCCGGGACGCTGAGAGTGGCGAGGTGCATCGTACCGGGGGGCCCTGGGCGAGGGGCACTCCGAGCCATGTGGCCAATGCCACCACAGTTGTAGCACCGATCGTTGCCGCCAGTCTGACGCCGATTGTACGAGGGTCCTTGTCGGGCACCACCACGAGGGCGCCATTCTTGGCGGGGACGTAACTGCGCTGCGTCTAGGTCCATGGGGTCGTCCTGGTAAATTTGACGGAATTGCTGATTGTGCGTGGACTGCGGCGGCAGGTCGCGCATGCCTTTCGCGCACTCGTATGCAGCTTCGAAGGCTTCGGCTGCGTTGTACGCCAACGTCAGGGTGGCAGGATTCTTGAGGAGGACCTGCAGCCGTGCCTCATACTTCAACCCGCGGACAAATTGGTGAGTGGCGTCTTCATCGGTCATCTCGGGCAGGTCCAGCATGATATCCCGAAACTCGGTGATATACTGCCGAATAGTAGCCCCTTGCTGGAGGTTTTGGAGCCGTTGGCGGGCGATTTGGCTAGCATTGGCAGGCTTGAACTCCTTGCGGAAAGCAGACTTGAACTCTTCCCAGTTTCGTGGCAAGGGCGTGTGTAAATCTTTTTCCACGTGCTGCCACCATGTGGCCGCTTGGCCTCGTAGGAGAGTTGTGGCGTATTCGACACGCTGCTGGTCGTTGAGTGATCGATGAAGGCCTAGGTATTTGTCCATGGTGTGGAGCCATGCCTCCACAGCAGCAGGGGAGCGGTCGCCCTTGAAAAGTTCAGGGGTACGGTCTTGACCGAATTGGGAAATACACCCTTTTCGGTGTTGCCGCCGTTAGTGTCTTCCCGAAGTCGCTTGATCTCCTCTTGCTGCGCTTGCATTTGTAGCAGCATTTGCTGCATGGTCGTTAGGAGTTCCACGTTGTTTGTTACTTGTCATTGTTGATCTCTGTTTCTTGCTTCCGACGATTTCCTGGAAACTCGTTGCTAGTTCTTGTGCTTTTTCTTGCAGGTAGAGTAGGTTTGCTTCGGTAAACTTGGCTCGCTGTTCTTCTGGGATATGAAAGTACTGAGTGGTTTTCTTGTATGTGCCGTGTAAATTTGATGGAAGGGCTTGGAGTACAAATTCTTGGATAATAAATTCTTTCTGTTGTTGATCGGTGAAGTTCTTGCTGGACATAAAGAACCTTCTCCGCTACCAATTGTCGTGATCCTTTTGGCTGTAAGGACAGGGCCAGGTGGATAAATGCACAAAAGAATAGAAGAGGGTGGATAAGATACTGTTTATTATTTTTACTTCTCGCGTATTTATATTCTTTAAGATCTTGGCAATTGCCTGCGAGAAGGGGATAAATATATAAGAGGATAATGGGCTATGACGCTGCGTCATAGCCAAGAGGTCGGAGAGAGAGAGAGAGAAGAGAGTGTTCGGTGCCGCATCCGCAAAAGGATTTTGTGAGACTGCTCAATCTGATGAGCTTAGCTCATAGATTTATTTTGCCCTTCTTTCTCTTTCCTTTTTAAGAACTCACCACATTTTTAATTTTCTACCACTTCGAACTGACCATCTTTTTTCTTTTTGACCACTCAACTCACCACTTCCTCCCCTATAACATAAAATCAGTAGAAACCATCAAAAATAGTATAAATACCCATTCCCCTTTTATCCCAATATCAATATTCAATACTTCAATAACAGTTTCTTCAAACACATTTTATTGTCTCCGTTGGAACAGCCTCCTCCATCGACAAACACAAGCCGCTACCTCTCTACAAGAGACGCATAATTCCTCTTACCTTTTCTTCTTTAACATAAGAGACGCACAATTCCTCTTATTTCTTTTCTTTACTTCACAAGAGACGCATAATTCCTCTTGCCCTTTTTACGACTTTTATACGGAGTTTTAAAGGAGTATTGTTTTCGCTCGTGTGTCCGTCTGTCTGTCTGTCTGTCTGTCTGTCTGTCGTCCGTTTTATTCTTGATCTGATTGGCTGGGAGTATCTTTCTCCGAGGCCAACTCGTGATGTGATTGGTCCGGAATTTTTTTTGAGGACAAAAATTTACGTGATTGGTCGGAAATAATTTCCTCCGAGAAAATACAAAAAAGGTAACTTTTGCATGTAGACGCGCTCTGATTTGTAGAATCCGAAAATCTGGTTCTCGGCTCATAATTCCTCCGAAATGGATATCCTTTGACCATTGTAAGACAGCTTGTCTCCCCCCCTACCATATTATTTTTTTCTTTTCCTCTTTTTCTTCTTCTTTTCCTTTTCTACACTACGAATACCTTTTTTCGCGTCTTCGTATCACCCTTTTCCTTTTTGGACACATCGTCCTACCATTTCATTTCTCGACAAATGACATTCCTGCAAATTGAATTGTCATTACTTTTCTTCTTATTGTCAATACTTTTCTTCCCATTGTCAATACTTTCCTCCCCGTTGCCATTACCTTTTTACACTTTGTCAATTCACACGACAACTTGACTTTTGTACGCCCTTGCCTTGGCGTTTCCCCTTACTCGATGGCAAGTTCTTTTCTACCTCTGCCAATCACACATCAGTTTATTTCCACAAAGTATATTCTATCAAAATCACAAAATAGTATAAATAGCCCATATCTTTATATCCCAAAAACTTCATTCAATACATCAATATATATTTACTATATAACAACACTTATATATTCTATTGTTTCCGTTGGAATTGCCTTCTCCACCGACAAACCAAGCCGCTACTCTTTATCTTACACACACCTACACATACACTTAACAAGAGACGTACCATTCCTCTTGCCCTTTTTATCTTTCTTATCTCACATTCGTATATCAAGAGACGCAACATTCCTCTTTGATCTTTTTATTATTATTTTTTTTTTTTTACCTTTATTCTTTCATCCTTTTTTGTACACGTTAAACACATCTCTGTGGTTTGACTGGTGCTCACACTTGAACCCTTTATCTATCATACATACCTTTTTCCTTTCTTACCTTATAACACACACCTCACACTTGGTGCTCACTACAGGGGATCGTCAAGACATCCACTAGCCAATAACAAATCAAGAAAAACTAACAACGCTATCAAGAAACTTACAACCAAAATGACCGACCAACAGAACACACCTGTGTTGGCGCAAGAACCAATCAACGGAAATGCTCTACGCACTTACTCTGGTGCACCGCATGAAGACTTCACTGCTTTTCGTGAAGCCCTAGAATCGTCCTTTGCCCTCGGCAATGTGACCAAAGAAAGCCGCAAGAACCAAATCCTTTTTGCCCAGTTACGTGGTGCTGCACGAATCTTCTACAAGGAGAACTTGCTTGCACGCGCCAGTAACGCTCTTTTCGACGACATCATCACTGCAGTCAAGCGCCAGTTCATTACGGACGAAATCTTGATGCAGATGCGGAATTTGTTCGACCGTATGCACCAAGGGGATCAAGAAGCTCCGAATAGTTTTTACCAGCGTCTTCTTGTCGCCGCGCAGCACGCCGAAATTGATAACACTGGTGGTGTTATCGAGTCAAGATTCAAGGCTGGACTCCAACCGCGATATGCCAATCATTGCGCAAAGATGGGTGCACTCACTTTTGCTGAATTCAAGAAATTCGCCCAGGCTTTGTGGAACGGTGAATCAAGCTCACGCACGGATACTGTGCCTGACGTGTTTAATGCGTACCGCATGTCAAACGGCGAACGCGCCGTTATTCAGAACATCATGCCACCAAATGTCATCACGCCTGCGACAGCCTTAATGATGAATGAATGGGACCGCATGGAACTTTCGAATCTGGAGCGAATCCAAGGACCAGAACATGACCGTCGCCTGAATCAATATCTGATCGAAGCCCTCAGTGAAGGATGCTCCTTAGTCGAAGCCTCTCGCCGTGCTGCTCGTCGTGCCGCTTTGCCTGCCTTTAATGAGATGTATCTCAATGGTAGATGGCCTGCGCTTACACCGCGCCCGCCTAGACAAGCATATCAACCACGCCCGCAGTACCAAGAGCGTCGCCCGCAATACCAGGACCGTCGTCCGCATTACCAAGATCGTCGTCCGCAGTTCCAAGACCGCCGCCCGCAACAATATACCGGAGAGCGCCCGCACCTTGAAGATCGCCGCCCTGCTCCTGTAACGGAGGCAAATGCCGAACCCATGGGACCACGTCTGCCGCCGTTCAACACCAAGGACCCGCACCCTGTATATCAGAACATGACGCTCAGTTGCTTGCAAGCTATTCCCGAATTTGATATCAACGAATATCCGTACGTGGCCCGTGTCACTGAAGAAGAACCAGAACCTGTGGAAGAACTCCATACGGAACGCGTGCAACGCCAACAGCCAACCCTTGCCCGCGCCATAGAACGGTTCCCGCCAGATGATCAATGCAGACACCCAATCCGGAAGGCAAATCGCCTGCGCCGCCGCCTCAAGGAAGAAGAAGAAATCCGACGCCAAAACCGAGAGTACGAGCGACGAGCCCACGAATACCAGTGGCAACCAGAAGTGACATTTGAAAATGTCATCCGCAATAATTTTCAGGATGAGTATATCGGCTGGGACCAACAAGGCATAGATAGTGTTAACATGAACGGTTCAAAAAAATAAAGCGGCCCGTCGTATGTAACGATGGTCCGGCGGAACGCCGCTTTATTCAGAAACCCATTGTGTTAAACTCGTTCTTGTCACCCTATGACCTTGCTGTCCAAGACGCCGAATATGATGACAATAATTATTATAGAAACGACCAGTACCAAAAACCATATCAATATCAGGAACCAACTTACCAGGAAAACCCATACTATCTGGACGATCAATATTATCAAGAAGACCCATACCAATATCCAGACGAGCCGTATTACGAAGATCAATATCATCAAGAATATCCCGAAGGCAACCTTGACGAATACGAACAACTTGTTTGCGCCGCCCAACGCGCTCGAACGCCAGAAGACCCACGCGATCTCCGCTTCAGAAAACCAGGAGGACCGACACCACATAGCTTCATCAAAGCAAAGAAACCAGCCCGCAACGATAAAGGGAAACGACGAGTCATGTTTACCGACTTTGAAAAATCTTTGCCATCTGAACGACGTGTTATGGACCCACGGCTATTAGCCTTGTCACCAGAAGAAGAAAGGGAACTCGAAGACAGATCGCCGCACACGCCTCCGACTATGAACACCGCTGACATGGACGATGAAATGCAAGACATCACTGAACCAACTGAAGCTGCTCCGTCGAAGAAAGGGAAAGAGCCCACACGCAGGAATAATTCAGGAACACGCGTAGACAATACTGCAAGCCAAAAATCTGCAAACACATCGCGTAATACGAGATCCGAGTCGTCAAAAGAAAAACCGAAACCGAACAAGACTCCAAGAAAGGTCATGACGCGAACGCAAAGAGCCGCCTACGAAAAAGAGAAAACCGCCAAAGAGTCCACCACAGAAACAAATGACCCGCCAGAGCCACCGCAAGTGCTACCCGAGACCGAGCACAGACAGGAACAGGCAGAATCAAGCCGTACGCCAAAAACAACTCGAGAAACCGCAGGTCCAGCCAGAAACAACCGAGCCCAAGAACGCCGCGAAATGTACGGCAAACACATTTGGGATCTTGCCAAGCTGCCGTCCAGAGACCGTATTCCATATGATCTTGCACGAGATGTCTTGAATCGCAAAGCCGACATTACCATTGGACAACTTATCCAGCTCACGCCAGCTATGCGCCGACAATATCACGCTGCATGTTCCTTACGCACCAGAAAACACCAGCTGAACGTCCTTGACGATGATCCAAATCATATACCAACAGCAACGTACGCCACCTTCACCATATTCGAGCAGCCTATCCGATGCTTGATCGATACAGGTGCAGCAGCGACTTGCATGTCAAAAGAACTCGCTGATATCCTTCGCCTCGAAATCGATGCACCTTCTCGAAGCGTTTTCACCCTGGGAAATGGAACCAGACAAGCATCCCTCGGACTGATATACGATGTACCAATACGTCCTGGCAACATGCTGACAATACCAATCACGACTGAGGTCCTTACACGTTGCCCGACACCACTGATCATCGGAAGCAACTGGCTCAACCGCGCCAACGCACGCATTGATTTCAGAACTGGAGATCTTTCGTTAACATACAAGAAACGCAAGATCGTTGTGTCGCTTACCTACATCAAATCAACAAAGCCAACGAATCCACAGTCCATACAAACACCTCGCGTGGATGAATGGAGTGTTGACAGCAGCGACGATGACAGCCTTGATATCAACTCTGACCTCAGTAGTGATTACGAAGAAGACAATGACGAATTTGAATCAGACGATGACAACTCTATCGAGGAATTATCAGAAGACATGTCAACAAAAGCCGTCATTAATGAGATCAAGTTACCTGAAGCAAGACCAGGATTACATCCCGGCACTGAATTTTTCCACTTGGAAGACGACCAACCAACGCCCAGCAAAAACGCACTTTGTACTAAAATACGACCACATGGATTATCTTATGGTGTCTTTGCCTTGATGCCGATCACCATAACGTCATACAACTCGCTCGAATTTCATGGAACCTTGAACCAACCAACCAACAAAATATTCGAGTTCGACCTATCAACAGCACTTTCAGCAAAAATCAGCACACATGATTTTGTCATACGAACCATAGGAGAACAATTCAACATATCCATGGAAGCCAAACAACAGACGCCGGTATATCTCAAGCCAAAAACATACGTCGGAGAACTCGTTATGCTCGATATCGAAGAAGATACACCAGCCGGATACGAAATCGACATCCACGATAGGAAGAACATGTCTCAAGAAAAGCACATTGCTACTAAAGAAACCAACCAACGAAAGGAGCACGTCGAGAAAATCCAAATCGACACTGAAGTTCCGCAAGAAATCAAGAATCAGTTTATTGATTTAATCAGAAAATACCAAGACATCTTCGATTGGGATGGAGATACCCTCGGCAAGACTAACCTGATACAACACGAGATCAAGACAGAAGACGTCGCACCCATAAGGACAAGGCCGTACCGGATAGCACCTGTCGAAGCAACAGCACTGAAGACCGAACTGGATAAATTTTGCCGCCTTGGAATTATACGACCATCGAATAGCCCTTGGGCTTCGCCAATAATCCTGGTCAAGAAAAAGAACGGAGACTATCGCCTGGTTATCGATTACCGCAAGCTAAACTCGATCACACGACGTGATGCCTATCCACTTCCGCGCATTGACGAATTGCTTGACTCGTTGGGAACCGCAAGAATATTCTCAGCCTTAGACATGCGTGCCGGATTTCACCAAGTGCCTATGGAACCAGAGTCAATTGAGAAAACAGCATTTACGACCAAGTTTGGAACTTACGAATACACCATGATGCCAATGGGCCTCAGCAATTCACCAGCTACCTTCCAACGCCTCGTTGATATTTGTTTCCGACCGCTTATCAACACCTGTGTCGTAGCCTACATGGACGATCTGAATATTTACTCCAAGGATATGAACCAGCACCTTACCGATATTAAGAAAGTTTTCGACTGCCTACGAATCGCGAATCTCAAGCTGAACCCGGACAAGTGTATATTTTTCAAGACCTCGTTGAAGTTCCTTGGATATATTGTCACACAAGATGGGCTGCAAGCCGACCCGGATAAAGTCGCCAAGATTAAGGATTACCCGTTACCAAAAACCGTCACCGACATCAAAAGCTTTCTCGGTCTCGCTTCGTATTATCGACGTTTCGTTGAACGTTTTGCCGCTATTGCTCGACCACTGCACGAACAGACCAAGGACGTTGTAAAACCATGGACACCGGAAACGACGCAAGCCTTTGAAACACTCAAGAAAAAACTGACTGAAGCACCCGTGCTTATCCGACCCGACTTTGATAAACCGTTCGTACTCGTAACCGACGCGTCACGCCACGGACTTGGTGCTGTACTCTCTCAATTCGATGAAGACAATCGTGAACGCGTCGTATTATATATCAGCCGTGGCCTCTCGAGCGCTGAACGCAACTACGGAATATCAAAACTGGAGTGTCTAGCCGTTGTTTGGGCGATAAAACAACTACGCCCGTACCTGCTCGGAAAACGATTCAAAGTGTTAACTGACCATTCCGCATTGCATGGCCTCATCAACCAATCTCAACCTACCGGAATCCTTGCACGATGGATAACATTCCTCGCCGAATTCGACTTCGACATACAGTACAGACCCGGAAAAGAAAACAAGAACGCTGATTTTTTGTCAAGACTCGGCTATTAAAAACACGTCACAAAACTCAGCAAGCGAAGCACATTTCCTTTTTGACACGAACACGACCAAATTAACCCGGACGCCTCGAATACGACAACTATATCAAAAAAAAAAAAATCAAACACCAACTACTCAATTATACTGGAACAACAATGGAAGACAACAAATACAATAGCCTCAAGTACTACCTGGAAACTCTCGAGTTTCCAGACGATATCACAGCTGACGAACGAAATAAGCTCAAGACACAACGCAAATTCTATTTTGTCCAAGACGACCGACTCTATCGCAGAAGCAAAATACGCCCGCGACAGGTCCTAACTGAAACCGACGCCAAAGACGCCATATGGATGACACATCAGCATCCTCTCGGAGGACATTTCGCGTATCAAACAACACTCGACAAACTACAGCAAAAATATTACTGGGACAACATGACGCGAGACGTACGAAATTATATACGCCAATGTGATCGATGTCAACGACAAGGGAAACCGACACTGAACGAAAAATTAAACCCGATTCACGTTACCGACGAGCCCTTTTCAGAAATCGGCATGGACATCAAGCATGTTGCTACCTCTAAAGCCGGCCATAACTATATTATTGTCGCAATGGATTACTTAACCAAGTGGGTTGAAGCAAGAGCCCTACGTTTTGCCAACGCCACAGAAGTGTCCCTGTTCCTGTACGAAGATATCATTTGCCGCCATGGGACGCCCAAGTCTATTATTACCGATAACGGACTCGCTTTTACCAGCAAGATAATGAATGCCGTCTGCGAACAATATTCAATCACACACAAGTTATCATCAACATATCATCCCCAGACCAATGGCCTAGTTGAACGATTCAATCGTACCCTTGGACAACTCTTACGAAAATTACCGGAGCAAGAAAAAGAAACTTGGCACGTGTACCTGCCAGCCCTACTCTTTGCGTACCGCACGAGGAAACACAAAACCACGAAAAAGACGCCATTTTATCTCGTACATGGACGAGAAGCTTACACACCATTAGACCGAATCATGCAAAACGACACTATTGTTCAAACAAATACCGACGATACACAAGAAAATAATGCTGCCAACCACGATGACGATAGCGACACTCGCGAAAGTGACACGAACTCACATGAAAGCCAAGACTCAAACCAAGATGGAACAAACACATCAGACACGAATGAAGCAGCCAATGAGATCGACGAAACTTTCACAAACCTTGAAAAACAACTTATTCGACTTCGTCGAATCAGAACCAAGTTGCTGGAACCATCGCAATTGCTCAAGCAAATCAGATACGCGCTATCCAAAACAAGATTCTGTCGCGACACAAGGAAAATCAACCACCGTTTCGAATTGGCGAACACGTCGAAGTTTACAAAAATTACCTTGACACATCCTGGTCCGGCAAGCTCGAAGATCAGTGGGACGGACCATACATTATTGACAAGGTCAAGCGCCGTGGTACCTACCAACTTAAAACGCCAACTGGAGACCCGGTCAAGGACATCGTACACGGGAACCGTTTGCGTATATATACGCTCCCAAAAACCGAGTGCAGACGATATCAATCTACACCCTCGACTTCAATTCTTACCGATCCAAATTTACAAAATGAACCAATTCCAAGTAACTCAAGAACAAGCAGCTCCACTGAACCTTACGCAGGAAGATCTGGCGCAAATTTTCAACCAAGTCCCTCAGATGGAGACAATTCCAGACGAAGAATGGATGACGCCTATCCTGGAGAACGATGGCGATACCCTCGTGGGACGCCTTTCGACCACTCCTTGGTCTCCACCCCGAGAAGAAACCCCGTTCGAGGAACCGTATCAAGGCATAAATTTCCTCGACGAATTAAACTCTCCAGAGCAAAGGTCTTTGACCACATATCTGTCCCTGTACGACGAACTCCAAGGGATTCAACCCCAGCCGGACAATGAAGAGGACCAATCTGTCTTCTCGCCGCCATCACTTCCCGACAATCGTGATTTTTCTTTCCCTACTTTTGCACCCCTCACCGATACTGAGGATACTCCTGACACTACATCCCAAGAACCTTGCAGACAAGTTGCCATTTCTCCTGCCCCCATACCTGCTTTCACAAGACAGCAGCAGTACGTCCGAGACGCCGTCCGCGAGTGCCGTGTCCTAAACGCTGACCACCATCAAGTCGACACCATGGTCGAAAAAGGCTTGCAACTACAAAACAAGGCTGATACAATTGACAAGAAGAAGAACATGGTGGCGCGTCTTCAACAAGAAATCAATGAATACGAAGAGAGCCACCTTGAGTACGCCGAACAAATAATGGATATGGCTCGGAAGTGCCCGTACTCTACCCAACGACAAAGATACGCCGTATTCCGCACACTGTTTAAGCGACATAACAAGAACGCATACGAGAATGACCGCTTGGTGCGCCGCATTGTGAGAAAGGTCGACCGCAAGCAACGCGCGAGCCGCGCTTCACCCGACACCGAGCACATGTAAGACAGCTTGTCTCCCCCCCTACCATATTATTTTTTTCTTTTCCTCTTTTTCTTCTTCTTTTCCTTTTCTACACTACGAATACTTTTTTTCGCGTCTTCGTATCACCCTTTTCCTTTTTGGACACATCGTCCTACCATTTCATTTCTCGACAAATGACATTCCTGCAAATTGAATTGTCATTACTTTTCTTCTTATTGTCAATACTTTTCTTCCCATTGTCAATACTTTCCTCCCCGTTGTCATTACCTTTTTACACTTTGTCAATTCACACGACAACTTGACTTTTGTACGCCCTTGCCTTGGCGTTTCCCCTTACTCGATGGCAAGTTCTTTTCTACCTCTGCCAATCACACATCAGTTTATTTCCACAAAGTATATTCTATCAAAATCACAAAATAGTATAAATAGCCCATATCTTTATATCCCAAAAACTTCATTCAATACATCAATATATATTTACTATATAACAACACTTATATATTCTATTGTTTCCGTTGGAATTGCCTTCTCCACCGACAAACCAAGCCGCTACTCTTTATCTTACACACACCTACACATACACTTAACAAGAGACGTACCATTCCTCTTGCCCTTTTTATCTTTCTTATCTCACATTCGTATATCAAGAGACGCAACATTCCTCTTTGATCTTTTTATTATTATTTTTTTTTTTTTACCTTTATTCTTTCATCCTTTTTTGTACACGTTAAACACATCTCTGTGGTTTGACTGGTGCTCACACTTGAACCCTTTATCTATCATACATACCTTTTTCCTTTCTTACCTTATAACACACACCTCACACCATATTTCACTTTTTGGTAACGCTTTGAGGGCTTTTACTCTTTGAAGGTCTTACCGAACCACGTGAGTTTTACATATGGCATACAGAAAAATTTGGGCTACCGATCTCACTTATTATGCAAGGCTAATACCGGTAATAAAATCTGCCGCAAATTCAGCCAAAAGGATTTCCGGAAAATTATTCTGCCTTCATACTTTGGCAGGTGACAGAGCGTCCCAGAATCTAATAGAAGGATTTTTATCGCATCAGATGTTGATTAGGAATAAGTCGCCTAGAAACACGATTGAAGTCATGACTAGACTACATACTATCAGTATACTGTATATCCAGAATGTAGAGTTTGACGGAAGGCTAGAGACACATAGCAAGAGACTCCATTAATAGAATAGATATCTATGGAAGCTCATATAGAGGAGATCTTAGTACTTTGACGAGGTCTGACGACGACAACTTTTTCCTTTTTTGGTAGTGTCGCCGCGACACTACCTTTTTGGGACATACAATATGAAAGCTACATGGATTATCTTCCAGGCCTCAACATTCGGTCGCCATAGCTGCTAGTCATGGGGCAGGTCGCTTTCCACGGCTTGACGGTATCACATTTCATGCTTTGCATCTCTTCGGTCCTAATTCCATTGTGCATTTTTCGTAAAAGTTATTGTCTGTACAGTGTATACAACGTGCCTAGTACATGCTCTGGACAGGCGGTCTCTCGGCTACTGATTCTAGCTGCTGTGTTAGTGGAGAGATGGTGCCGGCAGGCAGCACAAGCATACAACTGCCCTTACAGCAATCGCCATGAGAAAGATGAAGGTTGATAGCTAAGCGTTTCAACATACGAGTGTTTTAAGGAAAACCAGATTAAGTGAAGGCCTAATCATCTCTCCCTACTGTACTACAAATTAATCGGAGCATCGATTCGACGAAGTATAAAACTCGGCGTGCGAGGCCTGGGGCGGGGGAGGGACCGGGGGAGGGGGGGGGCCAGGGGGCTTGCCCCCGCAAGTGGGGCGACCCGGCCCGAAGTACGCCAACGATCCGAGTGAAGGTTGTGATGACACGGAGCCAAAGGCGGAGGGGCTCATCCACACCCGAAGCGAGAGATCAACGGCGCTACGGAGGGACGGAACGAAGCGGTCGCCCCACTTGTTCTTACTTTATCCAGAGACGCATTTCCTCTGATTTACCTTTTTTTTTTCTCTTACCTTTTTTTACCCTTTCGTACACGCCGAACACATCTCTGTGGTTCGTCTGGTGCTCACTACAATACTACATCAATCACATTTGGTGTCAGCTAACGAATAACACCCCACAATGTATACTTCTTTAGATTGATTCCAAATGCGGATGGCTAACCGTGCGCAGCACTCGACGTCATTTGGGTGGAAAAGAGGAGGGGAGTTCAACTCCCGACACAATTTGGAGGGAAAAAATGAAGGGAGTGTCGGGAGATAAACTCCCTGCCCCTTTTGTTGCCAAATGACAAACCCGCATGCATATCAAGTACGCATCGCGCTCAACCCGCGTGTGTCACTTGAGAAGTTATCCCTGGATCGCGTGTACCCTGCGTCTCTTCCTCATTGTCTACGCTTTTACCTCTCACTTCGTTCTCGTGTGCGCAACATGTCTTTGACATATATCGGTTGCTATCACGACCTGTCGTTGGTTGTCTACCAGGAATCATTTTTTATAAATAGCCACTCCAACGAGGATATATCAATAATAGTTGATAGTTTATAATCTATAAATTTAGGTTCAAATAGTAGGTATTTATATAGCAATTAATATGAAAGTACTAAATAAATAGTTATATGGATATATAAGAAATGAAAAAAGTCATAATAATATTTTATGGTATAATATGTATAATATCAATTTCTAAAGAATTTCAAAATAATTATAATTTTTAAGAATGGGATTTATAAATCCGTTTTTTATATAAAGAGAATTTTTATCTTCCTGGATAGAAATTTATTTAAGAATGATATCTATATTTAATGTCCGACATTATAAATTGATGTATTACTAATGCCAAGACTATGTTATTAATAAATCTTTTTACCAATATAAGATTAAGATTTACACCTGTATAAAATATAAATTTAAATATAGCCTAACCTACCTACTTTATTCATTATGAATGAATTACTTTATGATACTATTTATATAATCTTAGATTTCTATATTATTTTTAGCAAGATAATCATTTAGCAGGTCTTTTTTGGTGAAATTTTCATATGGAATGTATGAATTATGTGTTTCATCATAATACATCCATTTAATTAAGAACATATATTGATTATCTTCATATTTATGTCCTAATATAGCCTCCATTTCATAAACTTGTTTATTTTTAATAGCTTTAACTTTTCGTTTCTTTTTATTTGTTTTAATATTTTTACCTTCATTATCAGAATTTGAATCTATATCTCTTAAATCATTATCATCAGGATTATATTCATCAGAACTAATTTCTTGATTAATATTTTGATTATTAATATTTTTATTTCTTTCATTTTGCTTACTAATCATATTGTTAAATTTAATTCTATTATCGTTTTCATTAGAAATTGCCATATCCATAATATTTGTTTTTATAGGAAATTGAAATTCACTATCCATCCAAAGTTTATTATGAGGTAATGCATCAATGTGAAACATATCAGTAAATCTTTGTATGTTATACATTAAGCATGCTACCTTTAGCTGTAGATTATAAAAATGATAATTATCCATCCTAACAACAGAAGCATTATTATTAAATCTTTTGAACTTATTACCAATTGTACCTAACGTATTTTCAATTTTTGATCTAAATGAGCCAAAAACATTATTAAAATGTTTATCAACTTCAGTCATTTGTGAATTTACTTCTTTACGTATAGGATAGACAAAATTATCTTCTGAAATATTAACTTCTTTATTTTTACATAATTCAA